>CM022298.1:691193942-691723117 GCA_011799875.1 Thinopyrum elongatum | reverse complement strand
GCAATTGCGCGGTGCGGCAGAGTGATGATGAGGTGACGAACCAAGTGGCGACGCGCGGGCGGCCGAGTGGTGATGAGGTGACCAACCAAGTGGCGACGAGCGGGACGGCTGAGTGGTGATGAGGTGACCAATCAAATGGCGACGCGCGGGGCGGCTGAGTGGTGATGAGGTGACCAACCAAGAGGCGACGCGCGGGGCGGCCGAGTGATGATGAGGTGACCAACCCAGTGGCGACGCGCGGGGCGGCCGAGTGTTGATGAGGTGACCAACCAAGAGGCGACGCGCGGGGCGGCCGAGTGGCGATGAGGTGCCCAACCCAGTGACGACGCGCGGGGCGGCCGAGTGGTGATGAGGTGACCAACCAAGTGGCGACGCGCGGGGCGGCCGAGTGGTGATAGGTGACAACCAAGAGGCGACGCGCGGGGCGGCGATGGTGATGAGGTGACCAACCAAGAGGCGACGCCGGGCGGCCGAGGGTTGGTCATCATCACCAAATCGAGCCGCCCCGCGCGTCGTCACTGGGTGAGCACCTTCATCGCGCAACTCGGCCGCCCCGCGCGTCGCCTCTTGGTGGTCACCCATCAAACACTCGGCCGCCCCGCGCGTCGCCACGGGTGGTCACCTCATCATCACTGCGCTTCGCCCCGCGCGCCTCCGCCTCTTGGTTTGGTCACCTCATCACCATCAGCCGCCCCGCGCGTCGCATTATGAGTGGTCAACCTCATCACCACTCGGCCGTCCCGCGCGTCGCCACTGGTTGGTCACCTCATCACCCTCGGCCGCCCCGCGCGTCGCCACTTGGTTGTCAACCTCATCACACTCGGCCGCACGCGCATTGCCCTCTTGGGTGGTCACCTCATCACCATCAGCCCGCCACCGCGCGTCGCCATTTGGTTGGTCACCTCATCACCACCGCCGCCGCCCCGCGCGTCGCCTCTTGGTTGGTCACCTCATACCACTCGGGCGCCCCGCGCGTCGCCATCGGTGGTCACTCATCAACCACTCGGCCGTCCCTGCGCGGTCGCCACTCGGTTGGTCACCTCATTCACCACTCGGCCGCCCCAGCGTCGCCATTCGGTTGGTCACCTCATCACCAGTCGGTCGCCACTCGTGCGCCACTTGGTTGGTCACCTCATCACCATTCAGCCCGCCCCGCGCGTCGCCACTCGGTTGGTCACCTCATCCCATTCGGCCCGCCTCGCGCGTCGCCACACTCGGTTGCACCCTCATCACCACTCCGCGGGACGCGTCCTCTCTTCACTCTACCCCCGCGCATCTCACCTCCGCGGGACGCGTCTGCTTGACTCTGACGCCCGCGCATCGTCACTCCGCAGGACGGTCTGCTGACTCGGACGCCCGCGCCCATCATACACAACTCACGCGGGGACACGTCTACTTCACTCGGACGCCCCGCGCATCGTCACTCGCGGGATACATCTGCTTCACTCGGCCGCCCCGCGCGTGTCACTGGTTTGGTCACCTCATCACCACTCGGGCCAGCCCCGCGCGTCGCCTCTTGGTTGGTCACCTCATCAACACTCGGCCCCCCGCGCGTCGCCACTGGGGTTGGTCACCTCATAATCACTCGGTCCGCCCCCGCGCGTCGACTCTGGTTGGTCACCTCATCACCACTCGCCGACCCCGCACGTCGGCACCGTCCCGCGCGCGCATTGGGTGGTCACCTCATCACCAATCGGCGCCGCCCCGCGCGTCGCCCACTTGGTTGGTCACACCTCATCACCACTCGGTCGGCCCCGCGCGTCGCCACTTGGTTTGTCCACCTCTCATCACTCGGCCGCACCGCGCATTGCCTCTTGGTGGTCACGTCATCACCACTCGCCGCCCCGCGCGTCGCCATTTGGTTGGTCACCTCATCACACTCGGACGCACCGCGCGTCGCCTCTTGGTTGGTCACCTCATCACCACTCGGACCGCCACGCGGTCGCATTCGGGTGGTCACCTCATCAACCACTCAGCCGTCCCGCGCGTCGCCACTCGGTTGGTCACCTCATCACCACTCGGACGCCCCGCGCGTCGCCACTTGGCTGGTCACCTATCACCACTTCGGCCGGCCCCGCGCTGTCGGTTGGTCACCTCAACACCACTCGGCCGTCCCGCGCATCGCCACTCGGGTGGTCACCTCACACCACTCGGGACGCCCCGCGCATCGCCTTCGGTTGATCACTCATCACCATCGGCCGCCCGCGCTCGTCGCCCACTTGGTTGGTCACCTCATCACACATTCGGCCGCCCCGCGCGTCGCCACTCGGTTGGTCAACCTCATCACCACTCGGCCGCCCGCGCGTCGCCACTCTGGTTGGTCACCTCATCACCACTCGGCGCCCCGCGCGTTCGTCCCACTCGGTTGGTCACCTCATCACCATTCGGCCGCCCACGCGCGTCGCCTCTTTGTTGGTCACTCATCACCACTCGCGCCCCGCGTCGCCATCCGGTCGGTCACCTCATCACACTCGGCCCCCTGCGCGTCGCTCTCTTGGTTGGTCACCTCATCACCACTCGGGCCACCCCGCGCGTCGCCACTACGGTCGCCGTCACCACATCACCACTCGGCCGCCCGCGCGCGTCGCCACTCGGTGGTACCTCATCACCACTCAACCACTCGCGCGCCTTCAGGACAGCTAAAGTCATTCTACGATGCATTACATGTATACTTGGTTGGTCACCTCATCATTATCGGCCGCACGCGCGTCCCACTCGGGTGGTCCCTCATCACCATTCGGCCGTGCCTGACGCTTCGCCATCGGTTGGTCACTTCATCACCACTCGGCCGCCCTGCGCGTCGCCCTTGGTTGGTATCATCATCACCACTCGGCCGCCCCGTGCGTCGCCATTCGGTGCGTCAATCACACCACTCCGGCCGCCCTGCGGGTCGCCACCTCCGAGTTAGGTAACCTCATAACCCACCGGCCGTCACCGCGCGTCGCCACTCGGTTGGTCACATCATCACCTCTCCGGACGCCCGCGGCGTCGCCTCTTCGTTGGCGTCACCTTTTCATCGCCCACTCGGCCGACCCGCGCGTCGCCACTTGGTTGGTCACCTCATCACCCTCGGCCCCCCGCCGGTCATTTGGTAGGTCACTCATCACCATCGGGCGCCCCGCGCTCGCCTCTTGGTTGGTCACCTCATCATCACTCGGCCGCCACGCGCGTCGCCCTTGGTTGGTCACCTCATCACCACTCGCCCCCCCGCGCGCGCTAAGCCTGGTTGGTCAACTCATCACATCGCCCGGCCCTGCCGTCGCCTCTTTTGGTCACCTCTCCACACCCTCTGCCGCCCCCGCCCCGCGGCGTCGCCATCAATTGGTCAACTCATCCACCACTCGGCCCGCCCGACCGTGCGTCGCCACTCGGTTGGTCACCTCATCACCATTCGGCCGCCACGCGTGTCGCCTCTTGGTTGGTCACCTCATCACCACTCGGCCGCCCCGCACGTCACCACTCGGTCGGTCACCTCATCACCACTCGGCCGCCCCGCGCGTCGCCTCTTGGTTGGTCACCTCATCACCACTCGGCCACCCCGCGCGTCGCCACTCGGTCGGTCACCACATCACCACTCGGCCGCCCCGCGCGTCGCCACTCGGTTGGTCACCTCATCACCACTCAACCACTCGCGCGCCTTCAGACAGCTAAGTCATTCTACATGCATTACATGCTGTTATTTCCGCGTTCCCGAGTATCTCGTAATTCACACATCACGTTAACTCGGAGGCCACGCCACCGAGTGTACCTCTATGCTCGGTTGCTTATTTTCACATACTTGCTTAGTACTGGTTATTTGACTCCCGAGTCCATCTTCCATTTTTACCCATACGTCACTCGCGAACACCATGTGTTCTTCATTTCGAGTTTGCATCGGTCCTCGGGGGCTGCAACTCAGTCGGAACACTACACTTCCGTTTTATTTGAGCCAGCACTCCAACATGTCCGGTTGGATCCTTCACTTCGTCAAGTTCGATCAGATCCTTCACTCTTTTAGACTCTAGCTGGTTCTGAACCAGCAAGCCCCTTGCACACCCAGCGGGTGTCTATGGGTGTTATTTACACAAATCATTTCAGCACACATCAAATTTCCTCTTGCTATTTTTCTTACACAAGTTACGCGATCACTCGACGGCCCTATGCGCCAACTTCATCGCTACTCAGACTCGGCCATCGTACCGGTCCTAGCGCACCACAACACCGACCTTGTCGCTCTGTTGACTTCAAATACATTTGGCCAACCGCACTGTGGAATCCTCTTCATCGTGTCAATGGCATAGACCTCGTCGTCTCAGTGGGCATGACTCAGATAAGTCCCTTTTTAACTGCATACATCACTCCTTTGGGAGTTTGCCTCTTTCGAGCATCACTCGGAAGCTGCTCCTCACCTTTACCCGAGTCCGACTCAATGAATTACAATTTATCCATTCAAAACTACATTTCTCGTATTCCGACATGTCCGTTGTCGAAGCCTGTAGTACACTCGGGGGCTGCAGCTCATTCGGAATGACACTATTCTTAGTGGTCGAGTACTTCATCACCAGTCAGATCCTTCACTTCAACAAGTGCATTCGATCCGCCACTTTGACAAGTTACATAATCACTCAGACACTTTGCGCGCCACCTTCATTTCTACTCAGACTCAGTTGTCACGCTGATCTTGTTGCGTCGCAACCACACTACACCGACCTCGTCGCTACATCAGCTTCGAAAGCATATGGCTAACTCCTTCGAGGACCATTTTTGCCACTTGGCTGACATGTAGTCCTTCACTCGGCCACCTCGCACGTCATCACTCGGCTGCCCCGCGCGTCGCCACTCGGTTGTGCATGTCTTCACCACTCGGCCACCCCGCGCGTCGCCACTCGGTAGTGCACGTCTTCACCACTCAGCCGCCCCGCGCATCGCCACTCGGTTGTGCACGTCTTCACCACTCGGCTGCCCCGCTCGTCGCCACTCGGTTGTGCACGTCTTCACCACTCGGCCGCCCTGCGCGTCGTCACTCGGTTGTACACATCCTCGCCCCTCGGCCGCCCCGCGCGTCACCATCAGTTGGACATGTCTTCACCACTACACCCCCAACACAGGAACGACTAAGTTACTCATATGATCAAACCTCATATCGCACTCTGTAGCAAGCTTACCTCTTTCGAGCATCACTCGGGGGCTGCGCACAGCCATGGGCCATGCCGCCCTCAAGGGTTACGCCCATTTGATCAACCTGTTGATCACATCAGGAATATTTTTCGGACCATACATGCTCGTTCCGCCGAAGATCTATGAGGGTAGCACCGTCCACTCGGACGATCGCCCAAATCATTACCTGGAGTCATCTTCAGGACTGCAAAAGGGTGAAAGCGATGCTCCTCTACGGATACACTTGGGCCTTCTTCTAGGCTCCAAAGACGTCAGTTTCACAAACTTGGACTCGGAGATGTCATGTGCTGGTGTTCCCCCGGGATAATGAGTGGCCTCTCTCCGGAGAGTCAGTCCATGCACTAGCCTCGCCACTCGGGTTTCATGGCATGTCCACATCGGACCACTAGTCTATCTCCTCCGGGAGACATACGAGTGCCACCAAGTTTTTCCTCGCAGTCAACATAACCGAATCAGTTGGGAAACACGTCCACTCGGACAAATACCCCTTTCATGCAAAAGGGTGAAACCGGCGCTCCATCTGATTGACTCAATTTCAGACTAAAAGATATTTGCCATGCCGACTGCATGGAGGTTTACCAGGAGACTTAAACCCTCTGCAAGACTCATCTAGTCTGACAGAGGCTCGGGGACTACACCCAGTGGGTGCACTCAGCGTGCCCCCACTGGAAGAGATCTCAGAAAGAAATATTTTGCTCGATGCAAGACCAGCTCCAGATCACTCAAGTACTACTCGACCTCCGAGTCGGAGAAGAACAAGTTCGATCAGTACCAGCTAAGAAGATTTTTAGTTCTCTCAGACCCCCGCCGACTGCCCGCAGTCGACGGCGGTCTCGGGGACTACACCCAGTGGGTGCACTCAGCGTGCCCCCACTGGAGTAATCTCCACTCGGTACGGCCTGACCAGTCCGAGTGATGAACAACAAACAAACAAGTTCTAAGACTCCCATCGACTACCAAAAAAAATTCCTATAAGGTGAGTTTAACGCTCCTCCGTGGACCTGTTTTGAGCCTTCTTCTAGGACTCAAAGCATGGAACTCACAAGTTTGGATCTAGAACCGACTCGTATTGACGTTCCCCCGGGATAAGAATGGCATCTCTCCGAGAGAACAGTCCATGCGTCAATCTTGTTGCCCGGATTTAATGACACACCCATACTCTGATCACGAGTTAACCTCTTCCGAGAGATGAACGAATGTCACCAAGTTGCTCCTCGCGGGCACTTATCCCAGATCAGTCGGGAAGCGCAATGCCAGAATCCATTGAGATTTTGTTCAAACCTTGGTTGTCTGAAAGCATGATGATGGGTACCGAGTATTTCCGTAATCACTCGGGCCAAATTGTGTCTTTCACAAACTCGTTCTGCAAAATCAAAACCGATTCGGGGGCTAATGTTGGGGACATACATAACAGGTAGGCCCACGAAGGGTCAAAGATCATAAAGCATGGGGTCCACATATCAGATGGGCCCAGAGCGTCACTCAGACAATCGACAAACCATCCACTCGGATGACCATCAAGTCACTCATAGCATAGCACTCCACTTGACGAACTCATTCCACTCGGAGCACCTGATCTTACTCGGATATGCGAAGACCAATAGTCGACAAGGCACTCGAAGCATTATGTTAGTAGTAGGCTGAGTTATGGCATTAACGCCCCCCACTTTGTAACATAAGAGGTGAGGGGGTGGCGCACTCTACATAAGCCACCCCCCACCACTAGACATAGGGGGCTCTTTTTCTTCTACTTCTCTCTTCCTCTCTAGTCTCCGGACTTAGCTCATACATGGGGATCCGTTCTCCTCGCTCTCACATACATTGTAATATCCGGATACATACTCAGACAAAACAAAGCCTCTCCGGAGCACGAGACGTAGGGCTGTTATCTCCACCGTGAGAGGCCCGAACTCGCTAAAATCACCGTGTCACCCATATGCATCTCGATAGATCATGCTCCTTTACCCTATCCCTTATTATTGTCGGAATCGTTCCCACGACACCTGTGGCGAGGGCTGGGGGCTACCGCAGCCTGGCATTCCTGTGCATCAGGCGGCGGCTGCTGGCAGCGAGGTGACCGGCGGCTCTTCTCACGGGCGGGTGGAGGCAGGACAGCGGCTGTTCGGTGGAGACCTTGGCCTCGGACGGTGGTGGCGGTGCGTTGCATGGAGAGCCAGTGGGGGCGCGGGGCTGGCACTATGGGTGCGGCTGCTCGGCGGCCGGAGTTGCCGGCTGCCTTGGGCGGCCTCCCATATGGATCTGGGATGCCCAGATCTGATAGGGCTGCTTCTGCTCTTCCCAAGTGCGTTGGCTGTCAGTAGGCCGGCAACGTGGACTTGCCGTCGGTGGGGGAGTTGGACTTGGTCCTCCTGCACGGGGTTCGTTGCTCTTCATTCGACGTCCGGAACTTGATGATATTGTTGGCTCCTCTATTTTTCACATATAAAATTCACTTATAATGCTACCTTTTATGCCTATCTACAGTTAGTTCTATTTTTCCGGTATATGAGATGACCTATGGGGATAGGTCAATATACATGCTTTATGATGGATCGATTCCATCCTTGTAAGAGAGAGTGGCTCACAGTGTAAAGTCTGGTCCCTTTGTCGTTGGTGTGTGCTCAGCAGGGTGATTACTGAATATGAAGAGATGGATGGTGTAGTGTGTCATGATAAGAACTTTATTAGCTTGGTAGGGTGAAAGTTGATGATGTTTGTGTGTCTCAATTGTGTCATTTACACTCATTTGATTGATGCCTCTCTCGATAAGTCGATGAACCTTCCATGTTACTTTTGTCTAATGTTCTCATTTCCTTTTACAATTTAACCATTTCTTTACTTTATTGAATAGCTCCTTCGGTGAGCATGCCATGAGGACTATAACAGGATAGCGAGCGACGACATGTCTGCCTTCATCAACTTGGGTTCTTCTTCTTCTTCGATCCGATGGCGTGCCCCAGGCATTCGTTCTGGTAAGTCCTGATTTTCCCGGGTGCTTCCCTTCGAGCTATGGCCGCTCTGTCTGCCGGCCATCAAGCCGTGGTTTGGCCAATCACTTGGTGTGTTGGTGCCATAGAGATTGATTGATTGATTGATGATGATGTGGTTACCTCCCTTAAAGTATAAACCTGAGCTAGTCGTTTTGGGTTACTGTTGAATGTGATATTGTTCTTGTGGTGTGGATCAGTCCTGGCTAGTTCCTTGATGTGTTCTTGTTTTGTTGGGTACTCACTCTTAGCCAATGATGGCATATACAATGATAAGTTGAGTTGATTTCCTCGCCGTATCATCATGTTTTCAGTTTATAAGTGGAAACTGGTTACTATTCTAATATTAATAAATTGACATGCTTTTGTTGATTGCTATGGAGTAATTTTGATAAGAACAAGGCCAATATACTTGGTCTTGGTATAGCTTATTTATTTCCTGAATTGGCCTGGTATAGTAACTACATGTTCATGTTTATGCTGCCAAAATTTCTAGCAAAGATTCTATATTACCCATGTGACTGATGTTGGTATTAACACTGGGGATTGTTGGGGTGGTTTGAGTTGTAAGCAGTAGAAGGATACAGGACTGAGATTAATAAATTGACATCCTGGGGGTGCATGCTAGGTGCTATGGGAGGGCGGTTTGTCTATATTGGTTCAAATCATTTTAAGTCGAATGGTTTCGTTGTGAAGTAGGACATGGAGTGTGGCGGTTTGGCCTCCAGGAGTCCTTTTGAGGGTTGCTTTGGTAGTTTGCACAGATGGGTGGATTGGTTGCAGACTTGATTCCAGACCATTCCATTTGTTCTTTCTTCATGGTCATGGTACTCCATCTTTTTGCAGCTTTGAAACTTAAAAGTCAGTCAGCCATGAGTTTGCTCTTGTGCCTGCTCTGGCACCTAGCCTTTGAGCTATTGCCACATTGTGCTATGCTCCGACCATTGAGTCCATGATCTGTAGGAGCTTTTCTTCCATCAGTCTTCTTGGATTTGCATGTCTTACTGAATGGCAAGGTGTTCTTTTAGTTTTCCTTGTTTCTTATGACCACATCCAGTTAGTTCTCTAATAACAATGGAGGTAAATCTGTTCTGTAGTTTCCTTTCCTGTGGTTTAATGTTTTTTTGTAGGACCACTTGCTGGAATGATTAGTTTTTGAGCCCCGCTTGTTTGAATGGTTGTAACATATTTCCGATGGGCCGATTCAGTCAGTGGATGGAATGAACTATGCATGCCCTGCAGAATTCTAATGCTGCACGTTTTCCTTGCTGTGTGCAAACCTTTTGTTGCTAGTTGAGCAACTAGTACTTGAAGCAACGATGCTTTAATATTTGATCCGTGTATAATCCAAATAGTAAGCCTAATTGATGGCAGATTTTTGTTCACCTTACTCCAAGGAGAAAACCCATAACTTCCAAAGGAGACCCTTTTTTTCTGTTGCAAATTGCAAGCATTGGCTCACCATTTCAACCAGGGCACCAGCATAGTATCTTGCTGAGAATTAATTTAATTTGCAATCCAACGAGTTTCTAGCTTATGCAATCTTCTTTTTTTTTTTTGCTATGGTTGTGGTTGCTTTGTGCCACCTTGTGCTTCTCCATTGACCATATGCTTTCTTTTCCGTAATCAACCTTGCTCGTTACTAGTTGCCATGTGGAGTTGTGAACTACTAAACAAGTTAGGTTTTGTTATTAGTGATAATTTGCTATCTTACAAAGTTGTTGCCTTGGACTATTGCTAGTCCGCACCTCAATTTTGATTTGATTCAATCCTCTTGCAGCTTCTCTATTTTCTTGTTTTGATGAATTGACAAGGAATCCTGCCTGGTGTTCATGTCACAGGATGTTTGGGTCATTGCTGGATTTCATTTCGTTCTGTTTTGTTCAGCGGCAAATGGAGCTGAGTTACTCTATTTCTACAGGCATCTAGACGTCGGAGGACCACAGGTTCTACGCCATCTCGGCGCAGTACCCGGAGTTCAGCAACAAGGGCAGGACCCTGGTGCTGCAGTTCTCGGTCAAGCACGAGCAGGACATCGACTACGGCAGTGGCTACGTCAAGATCCTTCCCGTCGAAGTCGACCAGAAGAAGTTTGGTGGCGAGACCCTCTACAGGTTCGCTCCATCTTCAGCTTAATCCATCTTGATCTGTCAATTGGTTGGTTTATCACTCATGCTTTGGGTCAATTCGAATAGGTGCTGCTGTAGGCTAGGGGGCGAAACACATTGTTGTGGTACCATCATTTGTTGTTGTTATGGATCATCCATCTACTGTAGGCTATATAGGTGTTGCTGTAGGCCTTACTTCTGCTATTTATAGATGATCACATTTAGAATGCCATGATTGTGGAGACGAGACGCAAGTAGCGCTGCAACTATTGAGTTTGAAAAGTCTCTGGTGTTTTCTCCGGTCTGAAGTTTTAGTTAGCATCTTTTGATAGATTTGTGACAGTTTTGATAGATATTTTCAAGCCGGATTCTCTGGTATGGACATGCCACCTCTGCTGTTTATTCTATTAGCTATTTTATTATATGCCATGTACCTGCATCACGTTCAAATGTAATGCTCATATGCCTGTGGACAATACATGAGCAGCTGAAGCTGGGAAAGGAGCGGGCGGCGACGTTTGTGTCGTTGTGCCAGCGGATGTATTCCAGAGGGAGCATGTCGAAGAGCACAGGCAGGGGGTGTGGCGCTGCACAGGTGAGCTCCTCCTCTGGTTTCTCCCCCTTACTCTGAGCACATGGCCATCTACTATGTAGCAGGATGCCCTTTTTGTTCTGAGACGGACACACACATGCATACATTTACAGTTGCTGCTATCTCGCTGGGCTGCATTGGGTTGTGGCAAGTTGCTATAGCATGTAAAATAAGCACTCATAAGCAACCGGTAAAAAGAATGCAGGTGTTTCTGTTATTCTTCCTCTCTTTTTTTAGTTTTTCTTCTCTGGTACGTACTGATGGGGATAGTTATGGCTTGTTGCTTCTTATTCCAACTTGGCTTTCTTGAAGCCATTTTACCTCCTTCAAAAATGTGAAGTTATTGTGATGCTATAACTGTTTTAATTTCTGCAGACCTTAAGTAAAATTTGGCGATGCTATAACTTGCATATTTTTCAAATTTAAGTCATGCCCATCTCATATACTAAAATGTGGAACTTTTGTGAAGCTATATCCGCTCTTGAAATGTAGGCTGCATTAGTATAATTACTGTGGTACATTTTTCACATTTGGCTAGTCTCTTTCTCGGCCAACCTGAGTCGGTTTGAGCTCAAGTGTAGTTATTTTTTTTTAGCGTTCTCTCTCTCAGCCGTTCTCTTGACGTCAAGTGTAGTTGTCACTAATTAAAATCTTGTACTCTCTCTCTCTGTGTGTGTGCGCGCGCGCGCCTTTGTAGGGGTCTGGACCGCAGCCACAGGAGGTTGAGAGGATGGACCGATGGAGTAAAACTGAGCTTGTTGTAGTGTTTTTGGTTGCTGCTGAAGGTGATGTTCTGGTGGCGTGGATTATCAGTTCCGGGGGCGAGGGCCTGATTGATGTGTAGGTTCTGGGTTGTTTTTTGTATTCAGAAAATGTACTACTGGCTGGCTCAGCTTGTGGTGTGATTGAAGGATGGACGGACGGACGTCACCATGGTGAAGCCCGAGGCCATGATGATGGTTGGGAGCCGTTCGTCATCATGGGTTTCCTATGTGACATTGGCGATGGCGAAAAGGCTCTGTTTGGTAGGATCATTGGCTTGAGGGGGGCAGGAGCGTACCTCAGATCGCCTCCAATCTTATGCAGTTCATGACTCACGGTGCTATGTCAAGAGTTTTAGAATTGCTAGCTGTGTTGGTAGAATGAATTGTAGTAGGTAGTAGCTTTTAGAAGTCATCCATCGTGTTATTGAAGGTATAGGAGGGACAGGTCAAATCACACAAGTTGTATTTCTACTCTCATATGTGATATATCAGTTACTATGCCATTGTTGATTTTCATTCTCCCAAACGCGTTATGCTGCCAAAATTTCTAGTCAAAATTTGTCCCTGACTTGTCAAAATTTTGGCCTTGTTTGTAATAAAATCTTAACTTTAGGGTCTTGGCTACAAAATGCTAGGGTCTTGATTGCAAATTGCCACCCCAGCGACGTTGTAGCCGGAGATGGCCATAGATCCTCGCCGATGACAACACGCATAGTAGTCGGAGATGGCCATAGATCCTTGCCGACGACAACGTGCATAGTAGTCAGTGATGGCCATAGATCCTCGCCGACGACAACGCCGCCCGCATCCAGCACCACGACGGCCCCTACCCACTGTCGGGCAACAACATCGATGAGCGGTGCGCTTTCTGGGAGGGGCGTACCTTTTAAAATGTCATGGTTGTGTGTCACGCGCAGCTTGACCTAGACGAGGCTTTATAGTGTTGGGGGGATATTTGAGAATTTATAGTGCTGCGATTAGGGTAAGGAGAGCCACAGGGGGCCCACAAGCCCCCTCCCCCCACCGCCCCCCCTCGGGGCACGCTCCTAGGACTTGTGGCCCCCTCGTGGATCTTCTGGCCTCCTCCCCATGTTTCGTGGGTTTCTTTTGGTCCAAGAAAAATCATCGTAAAGTTTTATTCCGTTTGGTATTAATTTCCTGTAAAAGTCAAAAATATCTCAAATCACACACATAAATTAGCTAATTAGGATGATGTTACCAATCAAAACATCCACTTGACAAATAACAATTCAGTTTCAGAAGTAATTTATAGCTAGGTTTCTTCTTGCATAATACAAAATCTAAAAAAATGACGAATACTATGCCTAGCCTGACGGCAACAGTGTGGGAATTATAGTGGTAGGCTGTAGACGCGCTACTGCTAGCAACATAGCTATAGCGCCCTTTGTGTCCCCGCGCTACGGGTAAGTAGCAGTAGCGCTTAGTTTTAGCCAGCGCTACTGATAATCCTCTGTGTATAAGGTTTTCCCTAGTAGTGACCTTGGTTCATCTCCTGTTTGTTATGGTGTGCCTACTATCATCAGGAAGAAGTAATGGTCTGTCTGGAGATCATTGGTGATTTGCTGCTGCAGTTCTGGGCCTTGAGCCATCGATTCTAGCCGCACGGCACCGACGGGAAGAGCCATAATAGGCATGGCATTGCACAAGCTCAATCAAATATGACATGTTTATGCTGCTGTCGTTTGCAGTTAGCAGCTGCAGAATAACAAGATGATGCTGACTGAGGACCAGCCCTGTGATTCTGTCCATTCAGATGTGATTCAGTGCTGTGCCACAACAAAGGTACGTACATACGAATAAAAATTGTTATTATCATACGTCTGCTTCAAAATGTAATTCTGAGCGTAGATAGATGTTGCGGGAAATCAGTAGCATGTATTCCAGGGCAGGATTCTGTCTCTCGCTAGCAAAAACGACGAAGTGACACGGGGTGGAGAGTGGAGACGCGTAACCCGAAAAAAAACAACTAAAACGTGCGCCTGCTCCTCACGAGCGACAAATGCTGCTGCTGCGCGCTGAGATTCGTGACAACGATCCAACGATCACTAAATTCGACCTGAAGCCAAATGCAAATCAAGATTTCGACAGATCTTTCGCAAATATATATGTAGATATAAAATCGGAAACAAAAGGCTATTTGAAGATAGCCAAAAATATCTCAAATCACACACATAAATTAGCTAATTAGGATGATATTACCAATCAAAACATCCACTTGACAAATAACAATTCAGTTTCAGAAGTAATTGATAGGTTTCTTCTTGCATAAAAAAAAGACGAATACTAAGCAGTAATTTAACGAAACAGTGCCTAGCTAGCTAGATGCTTGTCTTTCTCTACTCAAAAGCCCACTGGTTCTCCCTGCGGATCTCGGCCTCCTCCTCGGGTGTGAAGTCATTCTTGATGTTGAAAGTCTTGCGGATCTCCTCGGGAGTCTTTCCCTTGATCATGTCGGCAACAGTCTGGCAAGTAAGGTCGAGCAATCCCTTGATGTTGAGGTAGTTTGCAGCCAGGAGGAGGTCGAAGAGGGTGGCCTGCTCGACCTTGACGAAGTCGGCGTCAAAGCTCTTTAGGTCCTCGGCGGGGGCGGCGGCTGTAGTAGAGGTGGAGGAGCTGGCGTCGGCGGCGGCGCCGGAGTCGGCAGGTTTGGGGCTGGCCTGGACGTGCTTCTTGCAGTACTCGATGACCTTGAAGAGGATCTTGGAGTCGACGTTGGGGAGCGGGATGCCGTTGTCGGCACAATCATCCTCGATCATGTGGCGGATGGTCTGTGACTCCATGGCGACCGCCTCCTCGACCTGAAATTCCTCACCGTCCGAGCTCTTGAGCGTGATCATCTTCTTATCGCCTTCCTCGGCCGCCATGGATCGGAGTATTGGGAGGCGAAACGAAACCCTAGTTAGTACCAAAAAAAGACGCGGCGGCGGAAGAGCGAACGAAAGACACAGGAGCTTTCTTTGCGTACGTGTTGGGCTGTTGGGTGGGAATCGGGGGGGATTTATTGGGGCCGGTGAGGCGGTGCCTGTGTGGAGGTGGACTCGGGGTCGTACTCGTGTCGTATTCATCTTCGCTCGAGTTGGGCCCGGCCTCCTCTAGCAGTAGTTTCCGTTTCCATCTTGGCTAGGGAGTACGTAGATGACGGAGTCAGCCCGTCGGACGGAGCTGCGTGCGCGGTCACGGCCAAGTGCATCTGGAGTCAGCCCGTCGCTCCGTCGCCGCGTGTGGAGGAGCCGAGGCAGCTGCACGAGGAGGACGACGGGAGTGTTTGCGGTGTCCGTGCATGGACGCGGTTGCCCGCTCCATCGCCGAGCGTGGAGGAACACCACGCTCGCTCGTCATGCATCGTCTTGCCCGGCCTCATATAGCGTCCGTCGGCTAGACGCTTGAGTCCCTCGTCGGCCGTGAGTGCCTCTTCTCCCTCCCGTCTCAGGTCAATTTCCGCTTGCTTGCTGCCGCTGCTTTAATCAATCAATTTTAGGTCAACCAATCAGTTTTGATGTGTGTCTTCTTCAGGGTACATTACAGATTTTCCAAAGTTGCCATGGTTTTCAGAGAACGAAATTTTCCATCTCACCATAATTTCGCCATTTCAACTAAATTTGCCATGTTTCTGTTTAGTTTTGCTGCATTCGGTCAACCAATCATTTTTGAACTGCTATGCTTGTGTCTTCTTCTGAGTACATTACACATTTACGAATTTGGCATGTTTTCAAACAACTAAATTTGCCTTCTCAACTAAATTCACCATGTGTTTCGGAGAACTAAATCCCTAGAAAAAACTCTTAAATTATCCATGTAATTATTACATATTCCCAAAGTTTTCATGTTCCCAGACATAGAAATATGATCTCTAATTCACGGGAAAATATGAAAACAAAAAAACAGAGTCATGGTTGGAGATCATTATAATCATGTTTCTACCCATGGAAAAGTTAGAAGTATTTCTAAATTTTCACATGGAAAATTCATAACATTTTTTGTCTCCCATACATGGCAAATTTAGATCTTTTTGCAACACTCCCACGGCAAGCTTTAGGATTATTTTTTCTCACTTAACCATGGCAAATTTACTTTATGGGTCATGGCAGATTTGCTTTCTGAAACATTGCAAATTTAGTTTATGGACCATGGAAAATGTTTTAACTTCATAGTTACCTTTGTAGTAGACAAATGATTTCCCTCATGTTTTGTAAAAAAAATTCAGTCGGGATTATTAAGCAATTCTATGTATTTGACATATCATCCACTCATGATAATTTGTCACGGGAACTTAGATTTGTCACGGGAGCTGGCGTCGGCCTGGACGTGCTTCTTGCAGTACTCGATGACCTTGGAGAGTATCTTGGAGTCGACGTTGGGGAGCGGGATGCCGTTGTCGGCACAGTCATCCTCAATCATGTGGCGGATGGTCTGCGACTCCATGGCGACCGCCTCCTCGGCCTGAAATTCCTCACCGTCCGAGCTCTTGAGCGTGATCATCTTGTTCTCGGCTTCCTCGGCCGCCATCGATCGGAGTATTGGGAGGCGAAACGAAACCCTAGTTATTGTAGTAGCAAAAAGACGCGGCGCCGGAAGAGCTTCTTTGCGTACGTGTTGGGCTAGGGTGGAAACCGGGGGCATTTATTGGGGCCGGTGAGGCGGTGCCTAGGTGGACTCCGGGTCGTACTGGTGTCGTATTCATCTTCGCTAGAGTTGGGCCCGGCCTCCTCTAGTAGTTTCCGTTTCCATCTTGGGTAGGGAGTACGTAGATCACGGAGCCGCGCGTCATATCTGGAGCCATCGCGGATGCCGCACGAGGAGGACGACGGGAGTGTTTGCGGTGTCCGTGCATGGACGCGGTTGCCCGCTCCATCGCTGCGCGTGGTGGAGCACCACGTTCGCTCGTCATGCATCATCTTGCCCGGCCTCGCATGGCGTCCGTCGGCTAGACGCTTGAGTCCCTCTTCTCCCTCCCGTCTCAAGTCAATTTAGTGTTGCTCGCTTGCTTGCTGCTGCTGCTGCTTTAATCAATCAATTTTAGGTCAACCAATCAATTTTGATTTGTGTCTTCTTCAGGGTACATTACAGATTTTCCAAAGTTGCCATGGTTTTCAGAGAAGTAAATTTTCCATCTCACCAGAATTTCGCCATTTCAACTAAATTTGCCGTGTTTCTGTTTAGTTTTGCTGCATGCTGTAATCAATCGGTCAACCAATCATTTTTTATCTGCTATGCTTGTATCTTCTTCAGGGTACATTACACATTTGCTAATTTGGCATGTTTTCAAAGAACTAAATTTGCCTTCTCAACTAAATTCACCATGTGTTTCCGAGAACTAAATCCCTAGAAAAGAACTCTTAAATTATCCATGTAATTATTACAGATTCCCAAAGTTTTCATGTTCCCAGACATAGAAATATGATCTCTAATTCACGGCAAAATGTGAAAAAAAAAAACAGAATCATGTTTGGAGATCATTATAATCATGTTTTTCTACCCATGGCAAACTTAGAAGTATTTCTAAATTTTCACATGGCAAATTCATAACATCTTTTGTCTCCCATACTTGGCAAATTTAGATCTTTAAAAACAGGTACTGTTTTTGTTCATGTTCTGTTAATGTCTCAAATTAATTAGGACACCCCGGGGGTCGCATTGATCGGTGGATAAGGCGATGTGGTTTGGAGAAGCAGGGGCGCAGCTAGCCAGTAGGGTGGCCGTGCTGCTCGACGGCGAGGAGAGCAGGAGGTAGCTGCTCGCATGGTGGGGAGGAGGAGATCTGGGCGAGGCAGGCTCTGGGTGGTGCGTGCGAGGTGGAAGAGCTCGAGCCAGTGCGGCTGCGTTTGCAATAAGGAGAGATTAGTGGAGTTTTTTTAGGGAGAGATTAGGGGAGTGTTACGCACGGGGGTTGCGGGTGATTAGTTCCCTGCCGGTTGATTTTTTTTTTTCAATAAGAAGCACAATTTGTTAGCCGTCAGATTTCAATTGCATCGACGGCGTTGGTCTGGTCTGCAGCTGGGGTTCCATCAGACTATAGATAAGAAGCGTTTCCCTAAATCATTTGGCTGATGAGATAGTACCTGACATGCAATATACTAATTAGCGAGAGATTAATGATTTTGGGGGCCCCAGTTTTTTAGGGGGCCCTGTGCGGTCGCCCACCTCGGCCACCCTCGTCGACGGCCCTGTGCTAGCTCAGGTTCGAGACCGCTGCTCCGCAACCGATTTTGAGGAGGAGACGAGGGAGAGGAGCAGCTGGCAGGGCCGTACCCGAGAAAATGGGGGCCCTGTGCCAAATCAAAAATTAGGCCCTCGATACAACCATTGGGAATTTTAAAACAGGAAAACAAGAATTTAGCAGGAAGTGATTCTTATCAAAAAGCGATTCTCAAAACAAAATTATTAAAATATATATGTATCTTGTTGGTACGTAGTTGAAGTACATCTAATAAGAAAGCTATTCTCAAAACTTGGAATGAGCACATTATTTTGCAAAAAATCATGCCAATCAGTGGCGGAGCTTCGGCAGGGCGAACCTAGGCAGTCGCACGAACGAAAGTTTTCAACTACCCACGAATATTTTTTGGCATATAGCCCATTCGATCATTCAATGGCCCTTTCTAGCTGGGTCTGGCAGCCACATGCCTTCATGGCTGCCTTGAACACCATGGGCCTCCCTTGTTAGGCCGAATAGTCCCGTACGTGGCCTGCAATACTTTATGGGTCCAATCTCTTTCCAGGCTTTGCTAAAAAAAAACTCTTTCCAGGCAAATACTAGCTTCTAAAAAAGGGAAAACGAGCTGCATGCACTACACATCAGAGTAGATTTTTCCTAACAAAGCCTAATGTGGTGTACATCTTCACCTAAAAGTCCACATGCCATGTAAATAATTTTTTTGCCCCCCCTGAGATTTCGTTCAAGCTCCGCCACTGCATGCCATCCTTCTAGCATTCTTTTGATACAAAAATCTTCATGCTATTTTTCGTGCACAATGTTATCGAAATATCATTTGATTCTTTTGCTAGAAAAACTTATCAAAAGCACCTTTTCGAGATTGACTTATTAGTTCGCTATAAGCTTGTGATGTATTAAAAATAGAACATAGAAACAAAATGGGAGTAGGGATGGCAATGAGTACCCATTACCCATGTACCATGCGGGTAAAAACCCTATTAGGGTAAGGGTATGGGACAAAAAGTTACCCATGGGTATGTAAATAGGGAAATCTCAAACCCATCGGGTAGAGCGGGTATGGGTATGAGATCATATAACCCATACCCGCATACCCATGTACCCTTACAAATTCAATCAAGTACAGAAAAATTACCTCTATCTTTTGTCGTGAGTTTGTGAACTTAAAATATATGACTATGTGCTACTGTTTATGACTATGTGTTGATGCTTTGATGATGCGTTGTTTACAAGAAAGTGTTGATGTTTATAAAATGTGTTGTGTTTATGATGTGTTGTTGTTTATAAGTATGTATTGATGTTATTCTGTGTTGTTGTCTATAAATTATGACTGTATGTTGTTGTTTATGATTATGTGTCATTCATGGATATTTTTACCCACGGGTACCCATTTACCCTGTCGGGTGACGGGTATGGGAACATTTTGTAACCACTAGTGGATATGGGTACGGGTGGTGGGTAAGCTTAAATGGGACGGGTAAGGGTATGGGGAGGCTCCACTCATACCCAAACCCTGCGGGTGCCATCCCTAAATGGGAGGCCTAGGTTCAAATCCTCACGGAGGCGAACTTAGGTTCCTACTTATTCTTGAGGACCAGGCTTTTCTGGTACTCACGCATTTATTGAGGACTAGGCTTGGTGCGTAACCGAGATTAAAAATCCTAGTACTCATACTTAAAAAGGTCGTATGCATCCCTAGTTGGTGCAGAGGCCGGGGAAGTGAAATTCTCCCCCAATTTTAAAGGGCGTCGCTCTCCAGGGGGGGGGGCACGAGCGAACCCTAGCCGCTGCCGCCCCGTCCCTCGCCTCTGCAGCCCGCGACCTGGCCGCTGCCGGAGGAGGACGACGGGCGAAGCCCGCCTCAGAGGACGGCAGCGGCACGGCACTCTTCTCCTCGCGGCGGCGCGTTGCCCTGGACGGCGTGGCCCGCTTACGGTGTGGCGGCGGAAGCCGGCGCGGTGGATCCGGCAGTGAACCTCTCTCAACGCGGCGAGGAGGTTCTGCGTGGCTGACCGAGGTCGCGCGTGATGGATTCAGGTCGTCTGGATCGATCTCGCCTCGGCGCCTTCGTCTTCAGCCGGCGCGGTCAGGGCGGCGACCCTGGTGAGCGGCGGCGGCCGTTTCCCCCATGGCAGGTGGGTTGAGCGTTGGCTTGCCTGACCGGGTGTTGGGTGGCGGCGGTGGCTGCGAATCTGGCGTCCCGGCCAGATCAGTCGCGGATCGGCTATGGCCGGCCAGCGGCGCGTGATGGGGCCGGGGTGGGGCGGCCGAAGGTCCTCAACTGGCTTTCCGATGACACCATACGTCAACATGGCGAGGGTGTGCTCGGATCCAGTTAGCGGCGAGATCGTGGTGGCGCTACTTCCGGTGAAAATCGCGCCGACTTCGGTCATGGCGGACGATGACGACGTCTCCGACGCCTCCTGTTGGGGCATTGTCGTTGCAAACTGCGTCAACATGATCGGGATGTTCCGGGGGAAACCCTAGATCTGGATCTACCGGATCGGATGATGACAGCGCCTTGTCGTGCTCCCTCCTGAGGGCATCGTTTTGGAGCAGGAGCTGGCTGGAGGGGACGAGGAGGAGCGGTGTTTCATCTACCGCAAGGCCGACGACGGATCCCGGCGGCATGGCGCTGCGGAGTTTCGGCGACGGGCGCGTGTGGATGGATAAGTGCAGGATGGTGGCGTTGTCTAGCGTCGTGGTGGCGTCGACGGCAGCTAGATCGGGCAAGGTAGATGCAGCAGTACAGTACTGAAGATGGAGTGGTGGCAGGTGGCTGCGGCGGCCTCATAACCGGCAGGTGTCCTGGTTGAGGAGTGCGCCGGATTGGTGGGTGCCCCATACCCGGCAGGCGTCCTGGTTGGGACCTCAGGTCTTAGATGTTAGGTTTGGCTGCAAGGTCTGTTTGGTATTAGGCCCAGACTATCAGCATCCCTTCATCAACTGGATAGGAGTAGCGACAGATGTTGTCTACACGGTGGCTTTAGTCTTACTGGTGTATGACTTTGTAAGGTTTTGTGTGAATAATTAATAAAGTGGATGCATGCATCGTCCAGATGCAGAGGCCGGGGGTCCTCCTCCTTTTCTAAAAATAATAAAAATAATAATAATAAAAGAAACAAAATGGGATGAAACGAGCTTTGATTTATTTGGGAAGAAGACTCAATTCCGGATATCTTAGGAATATTCGCTTTCTGGGAGTGGATGGGTTCCGGTTCCACTTCTCTACATCTACACTACTATAAAAAAAGCAAACATGAATTCCTCTAAAACCACACAACAAACTGTACACGGGATAATCAGAACTCTCCGATTAGATCAACTTAAACAGATCTGACCGTCTATATTACGTCAATTGCCTGCCACCTAGATCAACGGTGCAGATCAAATGTTCTGCCCGAGCAGACGCGGTAGTCTGCCAACCGTCCCCAGATCCATGTGGCTTACGGATCGATTCCATCATAAGTGCTGTGCCCATAGTCCCCCTCCGCCCAGCCCTATCGCCTCAACGCGAGCCCAGCGCCGCCGCACTCTCGGTCCCTCTCTCCGCCTCCCGGGCACCGCCCTCGGCGAATCGATCGTCTGTGTATTTTTTGGTAGCAGAGGAAGAAGAGGAGTTCTGCACAGGGCCTCTCCCAGAGCTTTGCTGCTCTGCTCGCGTCATGGCACGCCACCCAGTCGCTTCAAGCCTTCAACCGATGGGGCGGCTGCGCGCGTGCCGCCACCATCGAGGTCCACTTCGGCGCGCCTGCCGCACCTCCCCGCCCGCGTGTCTACTTTTTCCTCGGTCGTGGCGGTCGTTGCAACCGCCCCCGATGACGCCCGCGATTCTGGCCTCGGGAGCTCAGTCTTCTGGGCCTGGATCCGGGCGGTGGCAGAGGCGGCCCCGGCTCCCGCGCCTCCACATGACGAGGAAGAAGGCCTCCACAGGACGAGGAAGAAGGCCTCCACAGGAGGAGGATCCCCGTCAAGGCCTACTTCCTCTTCATCAGGTAAGTTAGAATGCGCAGGTGGTTGTACGCTGGGTGTTTGATGGTAGTTCTGCAAAGAAGACCTTGCGTGCTACACTACTACTATGTTTTTTCAATCTCTCATCTAACATTATTGTGGGAGGCCACGGTGACTTGGTGGTGAGGAATGAAAAACGACCTTTGTTTGATTTTCTTTATCCAATCTTTTACATCACCAAAGCGACGTGGTAAATCCATCCACTTGGTCGCTAAACTACATTGCACTCTGCTACTCTGAATTCCTCCAGAGATCATGGTAACTGATTTCAGTGTAGCACCACATATTTTGCGGGCCAACAATTATATTTATGTTTGATCGTTTGTTGAACATGCTGTATGTACATTATATAACCTCATTTATCTCACGTTTTTGTAGGGCACTGGGGTGAAGAACAACAGATTTTGCTATCGCAGTGTGGTTGTCTTCCAATATGGTTCTTCCGGGCTCTTCAATATTGGTGATCATGAATGTGAGTACTATCTTTATATGATCAGGAATCATGCTTCGGGATCGCTTCCGGAGATGAGGAAATAAGGTATGTCCATGCTATTCACGAGCTGGCCTGTTATTGTGTAAACTGCTAAATAGTGTAGTTTTCCTCATTGATTTGTACCTATCTTTCTTCTTTCATTTCCATATATGTGCACGATCAATCCAATTTCCTTTGATGACAATGACTACTAATATTTAATAAAGACCATTGGGGATCAAGAGAATTGCTCTGAATTTAATTTATGTTTGGCTGAACCTTTATATGGCTTCTGGATACTGGCGTTCTTAATTGTTTGCAGAATTTACCGTGAAACATGTGCAATGTTGTACAAGGCACGGTGGGTTATGTGAGTGGCAGTCCATGCACAATTGCATGTTTAAAGATGCATATTTTGAAATATGAAAAGTTTGAGTCAAGCCTCATGTTCCAAGAGAGCAATTATCTAGAATGCTCTTTAGTTATTTATATACAGAACAGTTCAAATGATGTAGCTGCACCTGCATAAGTATATAGGCACCCAGTCATATGGCACCTAGCGCCTAATCCATTTTTATAACACTGAACATGTATTATATTCTCACATGATGACATTTATTTCAGAATTACCAGATTATGCGGTAGTCGAGAAGCCATCCCTGACAACTTGGATGAAAGGAGGTCTTGATTATATAGTTCTTAAAAGTTTAGATACCGATGGAATTTGGATCATTTCAAGTGTTCCTGGTCAAAGCATCGCTCTTGATCATTACATACGACAGGTATTGTGATTGAGCAAAGTCAATAAACTATTTCCAAGTGGTTGCAAGGTTTCACGTTCTAAGATGCTACTTTAATAGGTTGATGATATGGTTGAGGAATTTACTAAAATCAATCATATCATGGAGAAGACTGGGGACTTCATAATGAAAAGAAAGAAGCTCTTTCAACTTATGGACTTGGCTAATTCTAATCTTGCAGATGTTATCATTAGACTTCGCCTTTTTGACAGGTATGTAAGTGTTGCACTCTGTCCTACATATTATATATCATATACCATATATTTTAGCAGTGTATGTGCTGTCATTTTCTGGAAAGAAGGAATTTCATTATGCAGAAAACCCCATGTACTGTGTTGTATTACTGAAAAGAAGTCATGTAACTGTCTAAAAATTAAGAAGACATAACTTGACATCGTAGCCAGGTAGGACTATATGATACCAATACACCAGTTTGAAACTCACATGGTACTTCTCTCGGAAAAAAAGAACAGTAATATTTATGTTGTTCATTGAAAAAACTTCCCCGTGCTTTCAAGAAAGGTTGATGTTTTGATCTCCAGACATACAAAATATACAGTGCCACAACTCTGTATGTTTTTAGTCTTTTTATTTACTAGCATTGTGTTCCGCTTCGAGTGTCAAAGAACCACAGATGTACTATGAGACTATTACCCCATGTCGCAGATGTTCCTCCACCCACACTAGCAAACGCCGCCCGCCGCTGCCGTCGCAAGCAGGCGCTGCCCCGCCGTTTCCTCGCGCCTAAGATTGAAGCGCCGCCGCCGCTGTTTCTTGGTGCACCGCAGATGTGCATCAACCCACAATGTTTTTTATCACGCGCCGGAGACCCAGAATGTGGAGCTCGACAGATTACTCGAAATCCTGGTTTTTGCCATCTACGTGCAGTTCCACCGTTTGTTATGAACAGAAAACCGAGGTGAGTTGTGATTTCTGTATCTCGGGAGGGGATTACAAAAACTTCAGAGGATGTACGAGACAGTGTGTAAGTATACTGCCATTAACCTGATCGATATGTTCCTCATTGCACTTGCTCCATTACATGAACTGTAAATCCAGCAATGATGTAGAAGAGATAAATAGTAAACGTACTTGCTTTTTATTTGTAGATGCTTTTGACTTTCATAAGTTTCATAAAATATTTTGTCCATCAAACTCTATGTTTCTTATATACATGAAAAAGGATATGCAACTGTAGAGAGAAAGAATGCAGTGATAGCTGGAGAGTGGAGACAGTGGAAGAAGGTGGGAACCACATGTTCATTGCAACGCTTTGCTACTTACCATTTGCATGTGGAGGATGCTCTGCAGGTCAAGCATTTTTACAAATTTTAATAGAAATGGTATGAGTTTCAAGCGGGAGCTGGAGCTACTTTTTGTTCGTCTATTTAACTTTTACTAATTTGTAACTTAAATGGATCGATTAGTAGTGTCGGGGTCCTGGTTCTAATTAAAGCAACTCGTGAGGCTTCTACTGCCAAAACAATGTGGTTCTTATCGAGTACTCCCTCCGTAAAGAAATATAAGAGCGTTTAGATCACTACTTTAGTGATCTAAACGCTCTTATATTTCTTTACAGAGGGAGTATTGTCTACTGGGACGCCATGTTGCTAGATAAGTATAAACACCGGGTTATCTCTAATCATGTGTTGCAGCTTCTACCATCCTCATGTTTAGATACTTAATGCTGACATGTGAACTAAAAATCCAAGATGAACACAATTATTAGTGGATGATACTTTGATCAATAATTTCTATGGCATCGGTCGTGCACTAATTTAGACATATTCTGTTTTTTCGAAAGCAATTGTGGTTTCGAAGTTATTTGTAAAAGTAATTCATATTTATCTTAAGGTTACTAACATACATCGTATGAACTCTTTCTTTCCATTATCATATAGGCCAAGATGTTCTCGATATGGTGCATTTGGGACGCCTACGACGAGATTAACCATGTGAAGACTCGGTTACTTGGTTTTATTTTAAATGGAGTTGTGTGTGTGAGGGAGTGATAGCAATAAATTTGTGCATGAACTAATGACGTTGGTAAGAATTTAGGTGTTCGTAAAATTGGTTAGATGAATACCATGATCTTGTAGTTAGCTGGTTGTAACTAACATCATACGCTCTTTTAAGGATGATCAATAGATTGTTGTTGCCATTGAAAGATAAAATGTGCCAGGAATGGTATATTGTCGATAATATTTCGCTTCACTGAAGCACGAGTGTGGTGGGACTCGGAATGGAGGGAGCAAATTGTTGCCGCACTTAGAGCGTCAACAATTGGACCCCTATTACTTTGTCCCCCTTTGTTCGCACGGACAATCCGAATAGGAGAGAAGAATACTTTGTCCCCATTTGTTCGCACGGACAATCCAGCAGGAAAAAAGGCCACCCAATTGGACCCTCTACTTCGTCCTCATATGTTTCAGCTGTTTGTGAACCCTCAAACTCAATTCATATATGAGGAAGAAATGAGGATGTTCCGGCAGTCCACTACATCGAACCCGGCCCATCCAGACCACTTTATTTATTTCTTTATTCTTTTTTCTCTCACTCTCTTTCTTTCTTCATCCTACCCAATCATATGCATGTGAACGACAATTTGGGGGCGGCACTACATCGAACCCGGCCTACCCAGACCACTTTGTTTTTTTTTCTTTATTCTTTCTTTTCTCTCTTTTTTCATCCTACCCAATCATATGCATGTGAATAACAATTTGGGGGCATGCGGCCGCGTGGATGGACAAAAGCAGACACTTCCTGACACTACATGGATGTGTCAGTGGACATATAAGGTGGGGTGGGTCATATTTGCCCAGCCCGATTGTAGATGATCTTATCCCCTTAGTAGGAGAGGTTAGGCGAGAGCGAACCATAACTTCTTAATGATACGTGCGTTGCACGTGCACGCTTACTAGTGACAACTAAACACGAGAACGAGGGCCAGGAGCGGGTTGGACCCGTTCCATTCCACCCCGTGACACAAACCAAACACACCCTAATATAACATACTCAATCTCTACTCTGAAACTTCATATTGATCTCCGTCCGCTTTTCAATAATATACTAGCTAGATAGCAACGGTAGCCGATCTCAACTCATCTTTTTGTCCAAGTTGTATTTAGAAAAGACATATGCGTGTAGAAAAATGATGAGTATATGCAAATAGTGCAGCAACAATTTGACAAGCAGTTGATCTCATATTTCTGGACTTTGCAGATTCGTCGTCATGTCGCCGAGAGATACAGGCCCGTCGTTCTTCCGGAAGGGCAAGCTGTGGCATCCAGACATGGGATCCGCTGCGGTGTCATCCAGCGGGTACCACCAGATTGTGCTGGACGGCTACTCGGACACCAAGCGTACCCCAACTGGCAAGAGCATCGATTCAGTCCCCTTCACCATCGGAGGATACCACTGGGTTCTCAAGTACTACCCCAACGGCTCTTGCCCGGAGACCGCCGATTTCGTATCCATTCTAGTTTCCCTCGACCAGGAGATCACGCGACCCGTGAAGGTGCTGCTCAAGTTTTCTTCCACGATTAAGTATTTCACGTTGCAGGCTGCGCCTACACCCCTTTCCGAAGCCAAAACGTTTGTCTTCTCTAGCGGTCGTATGGTCCTGGGGTTTGACAAGCTTATCAAAAGAATGGACTTTGAAAAGTTGTGTCTCCGGGGAAATAATCTTATTACCATACGGTGCGACATCAATGTCGTCGTGGACACCGGCATCCCCGCACCGCTTCTTGAAGAGGTCCCACCCTCTGATATACGACAGAATATTGGTGATCTCTTGTTGAGCAAGGAACGCGTTGATGTGACATTCCAGGTTGGTGGCGAGAAGTTCACCGCCCACCGGTGCATACTTGCTGCCTGATCTGCTGTCTTCAAGGCGGAGCTCTTTGGCCCCATGATGGAGGGCGGCACTGCAAGTGTCATACAGATAATTGACATTGAAGCAAAAGTGTTCGGGGCCATGCTTAGTTTCATCTACACTGACTCGTTGCCCAAGATGGAGACAGATAGCATGGACGAAGGTGAGGTGGAGGAAGGCAAAGGAGAAGAATCAATGTGGCTGCAATCCTTGCTTGTAGCGGCAGATAGATTTGATATCCCGAGGATGAAATTGATATGCCAAAACAAGTTGCTTGAGTGCATTGACATGAGCACGGTGTCTGGCATTCTTACTCTAGCTGAGCAGCACGATTGCCCTGGTCTGAAGGAGACATGCTTGGAGTTCCTCAAAATTCCTACAAATTTAGAGAAAGTATTGATGGCTGATGGCCTGGACCATATAGTTCGAACCTGCCCCTCCCTTGTCAAGGAGCTCCTGTCCAAGTTTGCTTCCTAAGCTTCACTACAATGGTTAGTTGTTGCTTACATTTATTTTAATCAAAGTATCTTGTGAAGGATGGAAGTGTTTTCTTATTTGTCTTGCATTTGTGTTTCACTTGTGTCGGATTATGTGCCTATAGGAGTATGTTGACTCAGAAAGACACTCTTAATAATTGCATAAATTATGTCCTTTTGTCTTTGTGAAGATACTTACTGATAAAAACCAGAGGACCAATATGCTACGCATTGCATTTGATCTTTATCGGTAATGCCCGAGGCCTCTACAGAATTGTTAATGTCCTGCTCAGACTTTGTGAAACCATAACCTGAGGACTAATATGTTCCAGATGTTGTTCATATTTATTTCCATATGATGTTTATTGCCAAACCACCAAATTCACACATGCTCAATGATCTCCTATCTTTTGTAAATATGATCAGAGATCTCCTGTTTCCTATTATGTCCACATTTCATTTATGTGGAATGTGTCATTTTTTTCCATGAACTTGGCCAACTGGTCTTCTAATCCTATCTTTATTTTTGTGTGTGAAGAAAATCATCATCAATTTCCCAAGGAGTGATTATGATGGCTTCTGGACCAAATACTTCATGAATATGCATAGTTTTAGGCATGATTATCTGCGTGATTGGTATTCCCTTTTCTGTAAATTATCAGCTGTGCTATGTTAACTGTGGAGTATCAAATATGCACTGTGATTCAGTTATAAGGTATAATTCTTCTTCTTTGGAGCAATGTTTTTTTTTTTTTTGCTGCTGAACATTAGCATGCTTTCGTGTGGCTTAGAGCCTATTTGAATGGCTTGTTGCACGGACAATGGGTCATTAGGCCATATCTTTTTGTCTGGAACTTCCCTTTCCCCTGGATAGGAAGTTCTTCTCTCATTTCACGGTTTGTTAAACAGTCATCACGGACATCGTGAGAAGAATTTCCTGCAATATCTTGTAGGAGTACATAGGTTTGTCTTAACTCCAATCCTCCTGTACACGCTGATTGATCAAACCGTGATGCCTTAAAAAATGATTTTTGTGATGCTTCTCGGTATGGCAGGCAGTGGCTGAACCGTGACGCCTAGCATATCAAATAGGATGCGGCATTGTAGGGTTTATTAGGGATCGCAGGATGCGGAGTGTTGGTTCTGAAGGAAAAAGAGGTCACAAGTTGGTGTGATTAATGAACTGTTCAAGTATGTCAGTTTTGCCCCTGTTATGAAATTTGTCCAGCTATTCCTTGACGCGCATAAACAAAGAATCAGTTATTCCTTGTCACGTATAAACAAAGAACAAGTTATTCCTTGTTGAAAGATCGAGGATGTCGCCTAGGGGGGGGGGGGGTGAATAGGCGCTTTAAAATAATTACGGTTTAGGCTTGAACAAATGCGGAATAAACCTAGCGGTTAATTTGTCAAGCACAAAACCTACAACAACTAGGCTCATCTATGTGCACCAACAACTTATGCTAAGTAAGATAAACTACTAGGTGATAGCAAGATATATGACAAGAAACAATATGGCTATCACAAAGTAAAGTGCATAAGTAAAGGGCTCGGGTAAGAGATAACCGAGGCACGCGGAGACGACGATGTATCCCGAAGTTCACACCCTTGCGGATGCTAATCTCCGTTTGGAGCGGTGTGGAGGCACAATGCTCCCCAAGAAGCCACTAGGGCTACCGTAATCTCCTCACGCCCTCGCACAATGCAAGATGCCGTGATTCCACTAAGGGACCCTTGAGGGCGGTCACCGAACCCGTACAAATGGCAACCCTTGGGGGCGGTTACCGAACCCGTAGACTTTGGCAACCCTTGGGGGCGGCACCGGAACCCGTCAAATTGCTCGGGGCGATCTCCAAAACCTAATTGGAGACCCCGACGCTTGCCCGGAGCTTTACACCACAATGATTGAGCTCCGAACACCAACAACCGTCTAGGGCGCCCAAGCACCCAAGAGGAACAAGCTCAAGGGTACCAAGCACCCAAGAGTAATAAGCTACTCAACTTCACTTCCACGTATCACCATGGAGAACTCAAACCGATGCACCAAATGCAATGGTAAGGGCACACGGAGTGCCCAAGACCTTCTCTCCCAAATCCCACCGAAGCAACTAATGCTAGGGAGGAAAATGAGAGGAAGAACAAGAAGGAGAACACCAAGAACTCCAAGATCTAGATCCAAGGGGTTCCCCTCACATAGAGGAGAAAGTGATTGGTGGAAATGTGGATCTAGATCTCCTCTCTCTTTTCCCCCAAAAACTAGCAAGAATCCATGAAGGGATTGAGAGATAGCAAGCTCGAAGAAGGTCAACAATGGGGAAAGAACACGAGCTCAAAAGATAAGGCTCAATGGGGAAGAAGACCCCCTTTTATAGGAGGGGAAAAATCCAACCGTTATCCTCACAGCCCGCACCGAGCGGTACTACCGCTAGGGCGGTAGTAGCCAAATGAAACACTACTGCAACGGGGCAACAGGGCGGTACTACTGCCCTTGCGGTACTACCGCCTGCCCTTGCGGTACTACCGCAGGGGTAGTATTCAACGGCCACACAGATGCAGCACACGGCAGTATACACAGTGAGGCAGCGGTATTACCGCTGAGGATAGCGGTACTACCGCGCGTCCACGGATGTAAAAAATTATTGCCGGTCTACATCCGCTGGAGCTAGCTTCGAGTAGAAAGCCGGAACGGTAGTAGCAGCGGAAGTAACTGCGGTACTACCGCGCTGGGGTAGTAGTAAAAAATTACTTCCGCTCCTACTACCGCGGAGCCCGACCCAGAGGACAGACTCCCAGCAGGCGCGGTAGTACCGCGGCAGTAGCAGCGGTACTACCGCTCCTAGGAGCGGTACTACCGCAAGTCACAGTACTACAACCGCCTGCTGCCTTGCACAACTCAGCTAAAGACAACAGAAGGATACAATAAAACCAGAACTGCCATAACTCCTGCAAATGAGCTCTGAATTGAGCAAACTCAAGCTTGTTGGATAGATGACGACAAATACTATCCAAAAGCGATTGGTTATAGTAAGAAGAGGCAGGGGAGGTATGCCAAACATAAAGAGGAGTGAACCCTCCAACAGAGAAGAACCGGCATAACCTCCAACATCGAAAACATCACAGAAGATGCATGTGAACTCCGTTTTCGATGAACTCGAGTTTGTCATGAAGATGACCAAAAGCTCCAAATCTCACAAGGAGAAGAACCAAACAAGAACCAATAAAGATGATGCAAGGATGCAATAGTTTGAGCTCTCTACGAATGATACGATCAAGCTACTCATCGAGAGCCCCCCTTGATAGTACGGCAATCGATCCTATAACCCGGTCTCCCAACTACCACCATAAGACCGGTAAAATAGAAAACCTATCAAGGGCAAACCTTTGCTTTACACATAGTCCACTTGAGCTAGATGATGACGATCTTGACTCCCTCAAGATGGACCACCTTTCTTGATTGCGTTGGCTCGAAGAAGACTAGTTGATTGCTCCCCCATACTCCACTATGGGTGAGCCAATCTTTGGCACATCTTCACAAGTCCATTGACACCACAATGGACGGCAAGCTTCAAGGATGATCTCTTCGTGATGCTCCTCTTGAACTTGTACACCGCAATCATGATGACGATCACCACTTGATGTCATCCTCTCCATGGGTTGTATGATATCTTCCTCTTGACGCAAGCCCATGGAAGCATACCTAACCCCACATAGAACTCTCACGTAGACCATGTGTTAGGACACAAAGCGTAATGGACAATGCTTATCATACCATGGGATCACTTGATCCCTCTCGGTACATCTTCTACGCTTTGTGTGTTGATCAACTTGAATCACTCTCTGTTCTTAGTCTTGATCAAACTTGAATCTTTCCAACTCTCTTTATTTGGATGATGTCTTGAAGGTAAACATGAATGATCACACAATCTTCTTCTTCAAGACATGCTTGCAATAAGCTCAACACTCACATGACCAATCTTTGGATAATTCCTTAATAACACCTTGGTCAACTCATACACTCCTTGAAACCAACACATGGACTTCAAGAAATGCCTATGGACAAATCCTTTAAATATAACTCAATGCAACCATTAGTCCATAGACAATGTCATCAATTACCAAAACCACACATGGGGGCACCGCATGTCCTTTCACTTGTCATGTATAAACAAAGAATAAGCATTTCTAAAGAGAAAATATGATCACCTGACTTTATAAATAAAGCCAAGTATGGCAACGCAAGCCATACACCAGCATCATAGTATGACAGAGCATAAATTCAACAAACATAACATGGCAATAGAAGGGCACACAGGCCACAAGTAACATCTAGGGATAAAATAAAAGGGTAGAGCTACTAGGCGTTGATGACAAGGAGATAGCAGATGCACGAATCTTGGAGGTCATGTGGTCCATGTCATTAACGTCTTGCGCTTTAGCGAGCGGTCACCATTACTGTAAGATGGCAATCAATTTAAACACACAATCAGTAGGCTTAGCCGGAAAAAATAAGCGCCAAAGTAAACTTTTAACGGGACGTCTCGTTGGGCACAGCGAGGTATTCAATGAAACTAAGAGAAGTTTTTAGGATCCCAAGTGACATTGAGCCACAAATGGACACCGCTTCAAATGAACTTAGCATCCACATTCTCAACCTCTCCACAAAGAGTGCAAGTTGTGTTCACCGGCCCATGCATGCCGTTTAATGATTTGGTCACTGGACCATGATCGCTTGCCACAGAATATCTTAGTTTGAATATTGTCCTTCCACGTTCCTTCGATTTACTAGAGCGAGTTCCAAATTGCAGCCTGTTTTATAAAGATTTCACCCAAAAAAATCCAGCAGTGGTATGGAGTAGTAACAAAGAATAAGTTATTCCTTGCATTAAAACAAATATCGCAGATTAGCCTGTAAACAAAGCGCACCTCACCTTTGTTCCTCCAGGCATAGCCAACAAAAACAATCAACTCACTCACCAACACAAAAGACTCCAACAAATTGAGTAGTACTTCCTTTGTAAACTAATTTCTAAAGTAAGTGCAAAGGGACCACAACGGTGATAGAGAGATTTCTAAGGGTTTTGTTGCAGAGCCTCCATACTCACGATCTCAGTCTCGGCTATAGTGGCCTAATGTGAGTGGACCTCAAGGCTCACTAGCGAAATCCCACACCGCCTCGGGCAACAGTTCGATTCGACGCCATTAAGTTGCATCCTATCCGAAGGCGTTGAACGGCATGGTGTTGCTGTAGGTGCTCGACCTACCAAGGAACAATCTCAACGCCGATATCCTGGTGTCGCTTTTGTAGTTGTAGTTAGTAAGATTAATTAAACTAATCCTCTCATCAAATTCATCTCCACAATGACCACAAGGTTAAGATCAGCGTGTGTATTTGGATGTCTATGCCTCTTCCAATCGGCTTAGAGCATCTCTAAACTAACACCTATAATTTAATGCCCTAAACTAACTCACAAAACACAACCGTCAATAACTTCCAGGCAGTAGGAGGCTTATATCTAGCCCATCCCCAATCAGCTTAAGTCCTAAAAATTTCTATACACAATGACAAATGGGCCCCACCTATCAGCCAATCTTTCACTAACCCCTTCTCTGCTTGCTCTTCCAGCACACAACCGATGACTGTCGTTGCGCATGCAACCGTCATGTTCGTGCTTGCTTCGCTCGCTACTTAGGACGTGTGGTGATTGATGTGAGGACAAAAAGATGCGGCAAGCCGATTACCCACCGCGACGGAGCTCGAGCCTGCTGCGACACTGCTCGGGAGGGGACTCCCAAGTGATGGAGGTGAGCGAGCACTTGGGCGGCAAGCTAGCGCAGGGTCGCCCAATGGCTCGGGCCTTGGCGGCAGAGAGACATGTAGGGATCACCACCGAGACAAAGCGGTCATCAAACCGATATCCCTATGTCCATGACCTGGAAAAGACGGCCATCAGCCGATACATGTGCTAGTCTATATGTATGTGTCCACATGCATATTTTTCCTAGGGGTCCATTTGGAATAATACCCGCTAAAATTAATGTGGATGCAGCGGTGTCAAATTGAGGCAAATATGGGGCAGTTGGTGCGATTTGTAGGGATTGGGATGGAGCCTTTCTTGGCGCTTCGGTGATTGTCTTCAAGTACATCGCGGATCCTCAAACATTGGAGGCACTGGCGATAAGAGAGGCTTTGGCACTATCAGATGATTTGTGTATCCAGTGCATTCATATAGCCTCAGATTGCAAGACGGTGGTCGACGAACTCAAGCGGGGGAGCTCTGCAGTTTATGGAGTAGTGATACATGAAATATTAGACCATTCTTCGAATTTTCAGTTTTGTAAAATAGTTTAGGAGTTCAAATTTTGAAGCTCACAATTTAGCGAAGCACGCACTATCTCTCAGGGGTGGCCGCCATGTTTGCTTAGGCCGTCCTGGAGAACTTCCTTCCGTCCCTGTAAACATTGTGACGAATTAATAAAGCTTTGCGAGATTGTCTAAAAAAACTCAAAAAACAATTTGCCTAAAAAAGCTCAAAAAAACAATAGATAGACTGCAGGTTGATTCTAAAAAAGATTAGGGGTTTTCCTGCAAAACGTTATGATGGACCAAGAAATGAAAAAGGTACAATATCCCAACTGACAACAACATGTACGAGAGCTTGGTCAAAAAGAAAGAACGTGGCAACACGAGAGCGATCTTAAAGCACCGGACGACTCCGCCGCCATCTACATACCTCGCCGCAGCCGGCTTTCCCCCTCCCGAACCATCCATGGGGATCCATGCCGCCGCGCGCACGACGAAGCAGTGGCTGCGGGAGCTCTTTACTCCTCCGTGCGCACGTAGGCACCCACTATCTCTCCTTCGAGCAGTTTAATTCTGTTCTAATTGGTCTAATCTCATTGCGGATGGTGGATCAGCCTGTCGGCGACGTGAACCTGTGTTTGACAAACTCCCCATGGTATATACTCCTACATACGCATTAATTCCTGGCCGATAATGAAGTGTTTGTAGTTAATTACAAGTAAAATATCTAGCACGGTATGCATTCGAGCTTATTATGACTTTGGATGTGAATTCAACATATACAAAGATACGCTCAATTATGATTTTTCTTATATATTCTCGTTAATAAACTGATTTGCACTTTGCTAATTCCTCAACATCCTAACATGTAATATATTGCAAGCATATATGCATGCTTACCAAAGAAATCTTCAAGGCTCGCCATGCACTGTACATCTGCCACAAAAACACAGTTACATAGATTTAACCCAGTTGATGCACCCTCATCGTCAGAATTGCAAATAAATGTGCTAATTACCAAGATGCCTATATGTGTGGTTGTGTTTCTGAACTTTACTTGTTTCGTTGGCTTTGTGTGCATCTTGCTATGCAGGGCCTCCCCTCAATGCAATGATTAAGTCAATAAAACTCCTATTATAAAATAAACATATATATGTGTGTGGGTGCTTGTTTTTTTCCGAATCAACGACAAATCAAGTCGGCGGTCAGCACACGTTTATTACTATCTGCGGTCTAACCGTGGAACTTTTCGACCTTGATTCCGCAGGACATCATACATCATATACATTCCCTCTTGCCAGTGCAAGATGCTGCTCGTGCTGCCTGCGTGTGTCGTGGATTTCTGCTTTCCTGGAGATGCTATACCAACCTCACTCTCAGCGTGGAAGCACTTGGGTTGACTGGCAAGAAATATAAGGATGCAGACATCTTTTTTAGGGACAATGTTTTTATCAACATAGTTGACAAAATTCTTAGGAACCACTCCCGCCATGGGGTGGAGATATCCAGGCTTGATCTTGAGCTCTACTCTTGCAAAAATATCGACGCGTCATACGTGGACAGATGGCTCCAAATCACTACTGTTCGTCCGGGGATCAAAGAACTTAAGCTTCTGTTGTGTAAATCCATGAAGAAAGAGTACATCTTCCCATGTTCGGTTTTGTCTAATGAGGCGGCTGCAAGTTCAATTAGGTCTCTTGACCTCCACGCTTGCGCTTTTCGTCCGACAACAACACTTGGTTGCTTGAGTAGTTTGGAAACATTATGCTTGTGTCGAGTCAACATTACTGATGAGGGCTTAGGGCACTTGCTCTCGAAGTCTTTCGGTTTGGGGCAGATTTATATCATCAATTGCAGTAAGATAATATGCTTGAAGATACCATGTACGCTGCAGCAGCTCAATGTCCTCAAAGTTAGCTGGTGTGAGAGGTTGCAGGCGGTAGAGATCAATGCTCCTAACCTCTCCACTATGCACTTTATTGGGCCCTACTAGAAATCTCAGTTGCGGATCCTTCGCAGCTTCAGGATGTGCATTTGGTAGGTCCATCCCACTTGCTGTCTTATGCTCGTGCAAAGCTTTCATGCATCGCGCCAAATGTTAAGAGCCTATCCTTGATCTCTCTTTGGGAGGTATGTGTTGATTTTTACTCTTGTACCAATATCAAAAGCATGATATGATACTTTCCATGTGAGCAATCTAAAGTCTCAAATCCAATTTCATAATTCTTCATCCAATAGTTGTGGGCATAATTGTCGAGATCCGTTATTTAATTATTGCCTCCTAATTACTCTTGGTACCACTCTGTACTGTTGAGAAGGTGCTCATGCTTAAGGAGTTTGTGTTTTACGTGCTTATCATTGAGTTGTGCATGTTGTATGAAAATAATTAAAATTAGATCGAATTGTACAAGATATACGGGCTTATAAGTTACATGTCATTCAATACATTTGATTTATTATTAACTAACATTTATGTAAGAGATGCATGATTACATGTTTTTATAGTTTTCCTGTACCACAATATTCAACATAAGTATACATGTTCAAATAAGAAACTAGTAAATGTCAAAAGAACTATTTTCTACATGTAATTTATGTTAATCTAACATGGTTTACACATCGGTTGCTAGTGAAATTATATGATCTACAGTTTGTAGTGAATAGTTTTTTGTATATAACACATGCATATTGTACGAACACGAGGCCTTATTGATCTCTGGACCCTCTGTTCCTCAGAATGTCGATACTCCAATGATGCCCACCAAGTTTCCCCACCTCAAGAAGTTGAAAATTGACATCCTAAGATCATTCCAAGAATACTTCATCAGCTTTGATGTCTTGTCGCTGGTTTCTTTTCTCGATGCCTCTCCGGCCTTGGATTCTCTCACCCTACATGTAAGTCATATCTCTTAGGGCTATATATCTATAAATGATGTTACACAGGTTTTCAAAGAACAATGGCATTTTTCGATTGATCCTATATATCTATATCCAGGTAGGTCAGGATACCTTGAGACCCGATGATTCTGCTGTTGGAGGCGATAATGCTAATTACGGGAGGTGGCAGCCACAGCACCGGCATGATCGCCTCAGAGAGGTGATGATCACAGGCTTTCGTTTATCAAAGAATCTCGTTCAGTTTGTGATCTATATCCTTGAGAGCAGTCCCCGGCTTGACTGCCTCACACTAGACACAACCCCTGGACCTCACTGTAGTACGAAATGTGGTATCATTAGAAAGCACACCTCCTCAAAAAAGATGGGCATATGCTGCCCAATGATGACCGAGAGTAATATAGCGGAGGCTCACAAAGCTGCTAAGGCTGCGAACACATACATCGCAGGGAGAGTTCCCTTGGGTGTTGGATTCCAGGTCTTGGAGCCATGTAGTGAATGCAACAATCCCAAGCGGTGGTAGATGTATGTGGATGCTAGTGTGGTTTGTCCTAAAGCTATTCACTAACATGTATACTTATTTTTGTTCAAAGTTCAACCATGATCGGCAAGAGGATTATTATTGCCTTTGTGTGTTTTTCTTTTTTCTTTTGAGAAATTGGCAGCAGCACATCTTTTCCTTAAGAAATAGAGTCAAGCCAATATATGCAAGAGCAGCTTTTTTAAAATTGGAACACCTCTTTGGTGGCCTGGCCTGGCATTTGTTGTTAGTTGCTTTTTCTACAGTTCTTTTATTGATCACAATAGTGTTAATTATGGTGCTAATACTCGTGGGTACTAGTAGGTGTGCTGATTGTAGTTTCTGTTTTAGCATGCTGTTTACATGCCAGCCATTGGTCAATGACCATTCCACCGTCTTGTTCCAATCCCTCCTGCTATTCCCATTTCCCACGGCATGGTGTTTCTATTTCCCCCCCAATACTGCTCAATTTTGCACTGCTGTTTCTATCCCCCCCCCCCCACACACACATATCTTTCCAAGAAATGGAAGAATTTTATCGCACAGCCCTCCCATATGCAACGACAGATAAAATCCAATGGTGAAAAATGATTTGAGCTGCAGTGAACCGAAGGCTATTTTTATATATCGGGATGTTGATAAAATCCAGTGGTGAAAAATGACTTGAACTACAGAGATCCTGAGGCTAATTTTATCGAGATATGTAAAGGCTGCAAAGCAATCCGATATAACACCTGGATCTTACCAGGTATTCAGCTGCTCTGCATCCTCAAGGCCGCAACTAACTTTTAGAAAGGAGGCTGACCGGCTTTAAACTGAAGCCCGTACAAGCCAAGAGTACAACTGAACTTAAAAAAAAGTTCAATCTCAGTCCAAACCTAAGGGTAAAAGGAGCACATCTCCAAGCTCAAAAGCATGCCTGAGATAAGAGGTAGACGCCGCTCTAGAGAGGCAACCCGCAATGAACCGCCGCAATCCGACGCCCACAGCTAGCTGGGTTGTTGCAGCCGGTAGAGCGAAGAGTCCCTGCCTTGGCGCAAGCTGGGGATGAGACGATCAAGGAACAACGAGTCCTTCTGCCTGCTCAATGGACTCCATGGCTGCAGGAATATCACCGGTTTATATAGTCGGTCAGCTGGATGCTTAAAAAAAATAGAACCTTGATAAGTGCATAAGTCAGGTACGAGCACATGGCAACTCCGAACTTTTTTTATGACAACTTTAGTTACGCAAGGATGGCAACTTTAGTTAGCAAGCATTGGCAACTTCGTGCTTCTGTTTATTTTTTGACAGAAACTTGTGTGTGTCACTGGAATTTGTCATTCTTGCGTGACTGGAATTGCCATCGAAAAACGTCAGGACCGAGTGCCACGCACCTGACATGTGGCACATATCATTTACAAAAAGATACGCTTTGTGCAGAATTTAATCCTAATAAACCAAAGCGCCCAAGCCAAGGCAGCAAAGCCCAACCAAGCCAAAGGCCTGTCGTGACAACGCGTACGTTCACGAACACCCAGTTGCTTCCTGTACCACACTCCACATGAACGGCGCAAGAAATAATGCATCTGAGGAAGATGTGGTACCCGGTCTCATCCTCTCCACATAAAGTGCACTTCCCGTCCTAGGGCGTGCTGTTTAAACACTTGATCGTCACTCGGTAACTGTCCCCTAGCTAGGTGCCAAAGGAATTTTTATTTTTCACCTTCCATATCTACGAGAGCGTCTCGGCCCACCACCAGGCACCATCGAAGAGCATCACGAGCTTATAAGAGGCATTGGGTCCTCCCCGCCCAAAAGAGCAGACTACTAGGAAGGAACACCATCGTCGGGTGGCGCCGCCTCTTCCCCTTGGCCTGCGCCATTAGAGGGTGGCCGGTCACGAAGGAGGCGTTGTGGAAAGTTGCGATCATGCCGCCCTTCTCGAGCACACATGCAGGTTTTGCGAGGCGTTCGACAACTCTAGCGTCGCCTCCGGCGTGTTACAAACAGGGGAAGGGGTGGCTAGGGATGGGGAGGGGACATGGACATCCATTCTACCGGCAAAGAAGGTAGCGGAGGGTAGAGGCGATGCCAAGAGGAGAAAGAGAAGCTCACGGAAGAGAGAGAAAATGAAGAAACTTGCCCTTGATTGCTCAAATTGGGCAAGAGTGACTCAATTTGAGGGGTAACTCCTTAGATTTTGTGGGTTAACTCATCAAACCAGAGAATTTTGAGGAGTCAAAGGATGATGCTGAGACATACTTCGATGCCGCGTGAGAGTATTGTCGCATTCTCTCACAAGTCACAACTGGTCTTGCTTGTTTGTTTACCATCACAAGTCTGCTGCAAAAAGGATCGCCTCATTAGTTCTGTTGACAAATTCAGCAGATTCAGAGCCAAACATCAAAACATCCTACAAATGGTGAGGCGATATTATATATGGGAATCATCCAGAATGAAGTACAACACTACAGCACAAATTATTTTTCTTACAGATACATAACAGAACACCAGCTACATGGTGAAGCAAACTTAAGTTGTCTAAAAACCGGAAATTAAAGATGTTTTTCTTGGATGGGGCCAGAGCTATTCACCAGCTAGCTACTAAGGCCTACGGTACTTCTGTCTGAAATTCAGTTCCAATGGTACAACATGACAATGATGATAATTTAGGGTGATACGACTCTCTCGACGATGCTTCTGGCTGTTCATTTTTTTTGTGATTGCTTCTAGGTGTTCTGTAACAAGTCAACATGCACCACATGCATCATTGTGATGGTGCTTTCTGGTGCTGAGCTGAAGACGGCATCTATCTTCTTTTCCTGGCGTGCAGGTTCCTGGTGAACCCGCATTGTTTGTTGTTGATGCGGCCTGCCTCCTTGCATTCCGGACAAATTAAAGTAGCGCACTGCCCAGTCACCTTCTCCCCACGGACAATCTGATCAAGAGATGACAAAATTAACATTGGCATAAGTCATACTAGCTAATATCATGAGATCGAGTGACTTGCAGAATGAGAAGTTGATATTATTCGGCTTATAGTAGTATCGAGAGAGCTGGCGAGTTTAGTTTGCAGATGGGAAGCTGGATGGACTATTTATTACTGAGGACAAGAGAAAGTGGGGTAGAGTAGAGTTTTCACGTACAAATTTGCCGGACTCGAGGCTTTTGTAGATGATGAAGGTGTCTTGTGTCTCTAGATTATGGTTCTTTGAAAATTCTCCTGAGATTAAGACAATGCAATTCATCAGAAAACGACACATGTACATACTTACAAATGTTTGAAGTGTTTACTTGAGTCAGTCAGTGTTAAAACCAACATACCAGTACTTTCCAAGACATACATTCTGCTCTTGTTGTTAGGCCAGTACCTGGGAAGTATCTCGCATCATCAGTGTGATATATACGTACATACAGTTGAACTAGTAAAAATGAGGCAGATATTAACTCTCCAACACTGCGAGACTATGATTTACGGAGTTGTCGCAGAGAAAATAAATATATTACTCTGAACTAGTGATTACCTGAACTTAAAGTTCCATGTAACAGGAAGCTTCATGTCCTCCATCTTGAGTATCAGGCCATCCCTTTCAAGCAAAGCTGGAAGGTTAGCCTCGGCATCCCTCTGCAAAATTCAGTATATATAGTGAGATTGCGAAGCAGCTAACAGATAGTAACTTTCACGTCGATTAATTAGAGTAATAGTGGCACCTAGCTACGTACCTTTGGCAGTACAATTCTTCCAATATTTCCAACATCACTGTTGGTCAACTCCTTCCACACAATCATATGGTAGTCTTTACAGTTGAACCTCTGTAAATAGTTTTGCAGGAACAAATTCAAGTTAGTTCAGTGGGAATGTATCCACATCGAACTGCAGCAACCTGATGATCTTATGTGTGGTTCAGCTTCGGATATTTGAAAATTGCTTTGGCTCCTTCTTCACTTTAAAACAATAAATTACAACAGCATGTTTTGCTACTTGTCATAACTTACAACTCGATCATAGGAACATCAGGTTCCAGTTGTTTGCACAACAAGCTAGAGTCTAAATCTGGAATCAATTAGTGGTAAATTGATGGAATAATTGTCTAAGTACTATTAATTTATTGGAGTATAAAGCAATCAATGCAGAATATATAGCTTGTCTAGTTAACATAATGAAAAATCATGTACAGCAAAGAACAGTATGCATATAGTGAAGTAAATAGGACCTAGAAAGCATATATATATGCATCAAAGCATCATGCATGTTACTTACAGTAGTGAAAATTTGCTGGGCCTGGTTGCTGAAGTTCTGATTCTCATCTAGCATCATGGCGTGATCTAGTCCATCACTGTTTTCACTTCCCATCTCAAGCGGGTCCTGGAAATTTATCTCACATGCATCAGATGTGTGCTAGCTCATGCTAATTAAACTTATATAAGCATAAATGATTTGCATGTTTCCTAGCTGTTGTTGTTACCTCTGAATTCTTCCTCTTCTGGGTGCGCCTCTTGGCCCTTTTGGCGTATCTGGCCTCGTCGAAGAATTGTAGAGGAGAGCGATTGTTTGACGCCGGAGATATTGGTTGAAAGCATTGAGCAGGTAGTAATGGTGGATCCACCCTGAAGTTGGATACAAAGCCTGCAGCACGAGATCGATGTACAGAATGAATCAATGTGCAATAGTAGCATGAATGCAATTTAGCTAGTCTGCAAAATAAATAAATTTTAGAAATAGTAACATGCATGCAATTTTGTCTATGCAAAGTAAGAGTTGGATATATACTAGCCTAGCTAGTGTATGACTCAGATTATTTGGAATGAGGACATGGACAAATCGTTTTAGAAAATTTGTTTGCTTCGCAATCTATACCATCATAAAGAACCTTACAAAGTTGCTGGATTCAGCACAATGCATAACTATACATAAAACAGTACAAAAACTTGAATACCAAATAAATTCAACTATACATAACCCTTGCATATAATCAATCAAAGAAATTGATCCCGATGTTATCAGATTTGTAGAATTTATAAAACAGATCCACACATGGATACCTGAATCTTAAACAGAATGAGAAACACACACACATGTAATTAAATATATGTATACCTGAATTACCTTGCTGATGATTATTGTTGGCATTGTAGGTGATAGCTTGGTGACCCTGCTGCTGCTGTATGCCATGAGGGTAAACACTGTAAGGGCTCCTCGGCGGCGGCATGAAGTTGTTGGGCCATGCAGTGGCGGAGCACAGCCTGGAGCTCTGATGGTAGCCATTGTTGTTGCCGCGGACGCTGCTGCTGCTACCGCACGCGACAGACACGATCGTGCTGTTGACGTTGTACATGGTCCAGTCCCCAAAAACCCCTGCTCCCATCGGGGCCTGCCGCGGCGCCGCTGCGACGCCGATCTGGGGGGCGGGTGGCTGCCAGTGCTGGTAGTTGTGCGTCCCTGAAAATTATTAGCAAAGAAAAAACAGCATTAATCAAGGCCACAGTACACTAAACAACAACAAAACCGCAAGGGAAAAGAAAAGGAAAGGAAGAACTAGCAGGTATGCCCTAATTAACAAGATGAAATGCGTGATTTAACACGCTACAAATGGAAAGTCCGGCCTGATCTAGCAAGTAGATTGTGCAGAATCTCGCTTCCTGCTGCAATCTTCCTCAGTGATCCACTCCTCCCAGCCGGAGAGCGGCCAAGATTGCAGTCCTGATGAAGGACAGAAAACCTAGAACGACGTGCGGATCTCGCGCACGTCCATGGCGGCGCGCGCAGCAGGGACACAGCGCGCAGATCCGGGCGCGTCAAAACCCTAAGCGCGCGGCCTGGAACTGGAAGAAAGCCCTGGGATGGGAACGGACAGATCAAGGAGAAAACGATCGCGCCGGCGACGGCGACGACGGCGCAAGGACGTACGAAGACGATGCAGAAAAGAAAGAAAAGACAAGATACTGACCGGCGGGCATCAGCAGGTTGGACTGGGCGCAGTGCGGCGGCGGCGGGGTCGGCGAGGGGGCCTGGACCCGGAGGGGCATTGGCTGCGGCGGCGCCTGGATCAGCGGGCCGGGGGGCCCGAACAGCTGCTCGAACTGCTCGTACTGGCGCTGCGCCAGGACGTTCGCCGCGTCGCCGTGCGCGCCGTGGCCGCCCACGGACGCGAGCAGCGCCTGGAACGACGCGTGCGAGCCGGCCCCCGGCACCGCCACGAAGTCGCCGGTCACGGCCTCGCCGCCGGAGGAGTGCTGCGGCGACGGCGAGGACGATCCGTTCGCGTCGGCCATGTCGTGCTCGCGCGAGGCAGCCAGCTAGCGCAGCCTCGTGCTCCGTGCGCTCTGGGTGTTTGCGTTCGGCTCTGTGTGGGCGTACACTGAAAGACAATGAGCGAGAGACGGTGGTGGCCGCGGCCGTGGCTTTTGAAGAGGCGGGGGGCGTGCGGCGTGTGCTGCTCGCTAATTATTGAGAGATTGGGGGTGATTTTTTTGTAGGGGGCCGAGCCACAATGGGAACATGGGAAACAAGGGAAATGGGGGTATGGAAATGGAAATGTTGAGGGGTTTTGTGAGATGTGGGCAATTCAAACCTACCAAAATGGTGAAAACCAAGGTCTTGTGAAGCAATAACATGAGTAGGAGAAATCGAAGCACGCGAAGGTTATCGGATCTTTCTCTAAATTTAAAGGGTTACGAATTGCCGGGTATTGTGCGGCCACAGTTAAAGGAAGGCGAAGCGCGCGAAGTTTATCAGATCGTTCTCTAAATCTAAAGAGTTAGGAATTGTCGGGTATCGTACGGCCACCGTTGAAGGAAGGCGAAGCGCGCGAAGTTTATCAGATCGTTCTCTAAATCTAAAGAGTTACGAATTGCCAGGTATCGTACGGCCACCGTTGAAGGAAGGCGAAACGCGCAAAGTTTATCGGATCTTTCTCTAAATCTAAAGAGTTACGGAGGACCAGGTATCGTGCGGCCACCGTTGAAGGAAGGCAAAACGCGCGAAGATTATCGGATCTTTCTCTAAATCTAAAGAGTTATGAATTGCCAGGTATCGTGTGGCCACCGTTGAAGGAAGGCGAAGCGCGCGAAGATTATCTGATCTTTCTCTAAATCTAAAGAGTTACAGAGTACTAGGTATTGCGCGCCTAAGGAATAGGGGGGTGTTGGCTCTCACCTAGTCCCTCCCCCTCTCCCCGCCATTGTACCGCCGCAGTTTTGATGATGGAGTGATTGTGCGATTTTTGTAGTTATATGTTTTTACGACAAAAAATTCTTTCCAATCTATAAGATCTGATTCGATTCGGTTTGATTCAATTCAATTTGATGGGTAGCCACACCCTCACCGGCGCCAACTGGTGAACCCGGATTGTGCGCTTTGATTCGTAGCCCCGAATGTTAGGAAAGAAATTGTCGCTACCCCTCGAACGTGATAACTAGCGTGAAATGTGGGCCTTTCTATGACTCGCTAAGGTGTCACGTGAATATGTCGTGTTTCGGTCGTCAAATCTGATTCTGATGACTGTCTCTATCCAAGGAAATTTCAAAGTGCTTCGAAAAGTAGGCAGGGGTTTTATCTTGAAAGCTCTTGTGAATCAATAATGTTATTGCTAACATTGTTGATCTTTTTCTGAAATCTAAATAATTATGTATTGGGTATTGTGCTGCCAATGCAGAGGGACAAGGGTTGCGGCCTCTCACCGATCCCTCTTCCCTCTCCCCACCATTGCACCGCCACTTTGTTGATGATGTAGCGACTGCGTGATTTTTCAAAATTATATGTTTTATAATGAAAAAGATCACACCCTTCGATTCATCGGTAAGGATGGATCTGTGGGCACTCGTGAAGGTAGTCGTGCGCCCACTGGGCGCCAATTGTTGAACTTTGATTGTGAGCTTTGATTTGTAGGCCGGAATGTTAGAAAAGAAATTGTGGGTACCCCTAGCAGAGTAATTGGCATAACATGTGGCCCTTGCTATCAAGGGCGGGCGTAGGACTGGGCCAGGCCCCGGACCGGCTTCACTATACTGTAGCTGCATGGCATTGAACAATGCTTCTGTAAGCCTGTGTGCAGCCATCGCGCCCCGGGCCGCCAGCTATCGGCCTATGATTGTGAGATTTAATTCAGGTCGGAATGTTAAGAAAGAAATTGTCGGTACCCCTTAGCGTGATAATTGACCCTTGCTATCAGGGGTGGAGGTAGGATTGGGCCAGGCCCCGGACCAGCTTCACTATACTGTAGTGCAGGGCATTGAACAGTGCTTCCGAAAGCCCGTGAGGCCGTCGCGCCCCGGGCCGCCAACTATCGAACTCTGATTGTGAGCTTTAGTTCGTAGGCTGGAATGTTAGGAAAGAAATTTTCGGTACCCCCTAGCATGATAATTGGCATGACATGTGGCCCTTGCTATCAGGGGTGGATGTAGGATTTGGGCCAGGTTCCGGACCGGCTTCACTATATTGTAGCTACAGGGCATTGACCAGTGCTTCCAATAGCCTGTAAGGTTGTGGTGCCCCGGGCCGCCAACTATCGAACTCTAATTGTGAACTTTAATTCGTAGGCTCAAATGTAAGGGAAGAAATTTTCGGTATCGTGTGGCGTGATAATTGGCGTTACATGTGGCCCTTGCTATCAGGGGTGGAGGTTCGATTGGGCCAAGGCTCAGACCGGCTTCACTATGTTGTGCTATAGGGTATTGAACTGTGATGCCGAAAGACTACTTGATGCCTCGGCCCAGGGCCGCCAGTTATCAAACTCTGATTGTGAGCTTTAATTTGTAGGTCGGAAAGTTAAGAAGGAAATTGTCGGTACCCCCTAGCCTGATAATCGGCCCTTGCTATCTGGGGCGGAGGTAGGATTAGGCCGGGGCCCAGACTAGCTTCACTATACTGTAGCTACAAAGCATTGAACAATGCTTCCAAAAGCCCATGAGGTCGTCGCGCCCCGGGCCGCCAACTATCGAACTATGATTGTGAGCTTTAATTATTCGTAGTCGGGAATGTTAGGAAAGAATTTTTCGGTACCCCCTAGCGTGATAATTGGCGCGACATGTGGCCCTTGTTATCAGGGGTAGAGGTAGGATTGGGCCAGGCCCTGGACCGGCTTCACTATACTGTAGCTATAGGGCGTTGAATGGCTCTTCCGAAAGCCTACGCGCGGCATCACGCCCCAGGCCACGACCCGATGTGCCTGGGGCTTCTCTCCGCCCTTGCTTGCTATAATCCGATAATGTGTCGCGTGAATATGCCATGTATCGGCCGCCGAATAAGATTGTGATGACATTTCTATCCGAGGATAATACCCTCCACTTCATAATTTTGGATGTTTTTTATCTCAAAGGTTTAGTTGATGATAAGTTTGTATCAAACATTAATGTTTGTAAGAGGAGCTGAAGTACGCAACATCACTGATCATTTCTAGAACTCGAAGAGTTAGTATTAGATAGTGTGCGGACATTTTGAAGAGAGAGGGGGGGGGGGGGGGGGGGGGGGGGGGGGTGGTTGTCAGTCCCCTCCCTCCCTCCACCATTGTGCGCCATTGTCTTTGGTGTAAAGCTTGCGAGGTTTTCTTATTATTTTTTTTATGTTGAAAACGATTCTTATTTTGTATTCCAAAAACTTGTGCGCGCGACGAACTCATGGGCATCCATAGAGTCAACTTCATGTGCATTAGCGTCGTATAAACGAGTCTTTATTGTGCACGAGAGGTATTGTCGCCACCCTCGAGATGATAATTGGAGTGCCAACATGTGTTTTCACTAGCGTGCGGCGTGAATATGTCAGTGTCTCGAATGACGAATTCTATATTCGTGGCATCTCTATTCAAAAAAATTACCATCTACTTAAAAGGAAACAAGGGAGTTTCTACCCCAAATGGTATCTTCCCAACTGCCCCCTATGTTGTACCAATGGTTCCATATTAATATACTTATCTTATAGGGGCTCATAAGCATATGTTCTTATAGGGAGTCATATTTATATACTTATTTTACATACGGACATATATGCACATATCCCACAAAATAAAACTATCAATGCGTGCTATTTAAAAGTCACCTCGTTTGTTGCGCCGCGGACCCACTCATGATAAGCCCATGACTCAGCCGGCGTGACAAGTGTCCCCGCAGCCCAAGTCCCATGACACCTGTCCACCGCCGCACGCCACCCTCATGACATGTGGTCCCCGCCGCGCGCCGCCCACGTGACATGTGGTCCCCATGGCCCCAGGTCCCATGACAGTTGTCCACCGCCACGCGCCGCCCTCATGACATGGGGTCCCGCCACGGCGCCGCCCGCATGACATGTGGTCCCCACGGCGCCTCCAGCAGTAACCCCACCGCATTGGAAACGCTCATGAGGCCATACACGCTCCCCTTTTTTGTTCTCTTCTTTGGTTGCGGGTCAAGCTTTGCCGTCCAATCTCCAGTGATTAATTGCGCGAGGCTGGCAAAGATAGAGCTTATCAATAATGACATCGCTCCCTAAGACCGAGAAGTGGCCGTTGATCAGATCAGATGGATGGATGGGATGGATGCTTCGTCGTCAAGTAATGCCCAAAGATGTCCGTTTTCACTTTATCGTCAGCATATTAAACCAGTACAGCTGTGGTGAAGGATCGTTTTACTGTGAAATTTGAAATTTTTGGCGCAAAAAAAAAAAAGGTTCGAAACGAGAACGATCGAGATAATGTTCCTGGACAATTCTTTGCTGATCCACTGTTACAAAGATACGTACATCACAGATGATAATCTCTGTAATAACAAATTCATACATTGCTAAGTAACACTGCTAAGTATCTCTTCCCCTGTGCCTGCATCAGTGCCTGCATCACACAGATCACCAACAGAAACACACCCAGTATCCATCCACCCGACCCAAAGGCGAACATTGAACGACGACGACGAAACGCGACACGATTACATATAATCCGCAACGTCCACAACACCATCTGTAATGTACAAGGGTTTATCGTTATTCCTTTATTCAGACATAACAGAGCATTTCACTGCAAGGCCGGACAACATGGAGAAGGTTCTGCGTTGGTCTGTCAGGAAGCCCAGCAGCATCGCTTAACAACGTCTATTTTGCAGCAGGGGGGCATCAACGGGACGGCGGGGGCGGCATCGGGTACATCGGAGCGCGGGGCACCACGGTCCCTGGGACCATGGCGTACCCCATGTGAGGCGGAGCAGCAACAGGGAGCGTGACCGGGGTGCCGACGGCGGACACGAGGGGGCCGCCCACCGGCTGCCCGATCGTGGTGCCGAAGGCGTCCACGCCTGGGGGCAGGTTCCCTGGCTGGTGCGGGGATTGCTTGGGGGACTTGCCAGGGACTGCGGCCTGTCCATTTGTGCCTGTGATTGGGCCCTGAGCCGCTGATGCCTCTCCGTTCACGCTGGTGATGTCGTGTATGCTTGATCGCCGCCTCTCCCTGTTCATCGAGTTGAGGCGGATGAAGTACTTCTGGGCGTGACTGGCGACCTGAGTGGGCGTCCTTGAGATGACGAAGTTCCTTGAGATGCTCCTCCAGTCACCTTTGCCATACTTTTCAAGTCCAAGAAGGAACAACCTGCAGGTTCGGAATCAGGTCATAGCATAGATCAGTGACTGGTAAAGAGAACCCTGGAGGAGGCAGTATCCATCAGTCTACAACCGAGCACTTCTCGTTAAATATTTAAATCTAGTCAGTACTGAAATTAGCTTCTCAAGTTAATTATGAATAACATTATCTTTCTAATTCAGACTATAGTTAATTATGAATAACATTATCTTTCTAATTCAGACACTGAAATGATCACAACCACTGTGATCGTCTACTCTGGAATTTCACAAGAATGGCAAATGACAGAAATATGTGGACAACTAATGGTACATATAGCACATGCCCAAACGAACATGTGCTTTCAGGGTTGAAAGCTTTAACACAGAATGCTGAATAATTCATTGCCCAAAAGGTGCTATATATATATACACCAACTGATGAGAAACCATATGTAGAATTTATAGAAGCAAGGACTAAGGAGCAGACTTCTAAATGAAGTGCACCATTACGTAGTGCTGCAGCAAATGTGAAATGCTTGATGATATACTTGAATTCACATTTAGAAGGAAAGAAATGTACCGTAAAAGGTTCCATATCTGAAATATATTGACTCAACTAAATGGAAGTCGAGTTTTACTTGCCACAATAAGCTATCAAACAAGAGATTAATTTCTAACATTTTAGTATATTTAGGATAGCAAACTAGCATGAGAAAATCTACTAAAATCAGTCAACCCAGACAATGAAAATAAATGTGTGAGGAAACAGTCCTTCACTTAAACAATTAAGTCTGTTTTACCTAGAACACATTTCAAAAAAAAATCCATAAGTAACCACAGTTCTGAGTTTCTGACATCTGAGCAAAGATTTTTCATGCATAAGGTAACATGTGACAAACTAAAGTAGTTAGTCCAACAAAATGTCAGAACATACACAATGTACAGCTCAAGGATGCAACTCCAACAACCACGCATTTAACCAATGTTCAGAAGCAGTTCACTACTCAAGGATTGTGTAATCATAAATGGATTGCATCCGAAATACAATAGTTATAGTACTGCCAAACTAACAAAATAACAACAGGTCTGTTACATAAATTCCAGTTGAAAACAATCATGCAATGCTTTATCTAATCCACCAATAGAGGCCCTGAATCTACAAACAACCACACAAGACGTGACCTAATCTGCAAAATACGACAAACCGACAAACCTACACGCGTCCAGTCTCCAATAGAAAGCAGCAGCAGGAGGAGGACATCTAAAGAGCAAATTTCCAAAATACTCAGGGCATTACGACAACTACACGAGTGGATCAGTAGAATCGCCAGTCAAATAGTAGTGACATTTTAGCTCCTAGGCAGCCCAATCAATCAAACATCTAAGTATAACTCAGAATTGCTCGATGAACAGATTTAAGGGGAAAAAAAAGTGGAGCAAACATGTGCTCGCTCCTCTGCAGACAATAAAGCGAAGGCTGGAGGCACAAACCTGTGCTCATCCTCGGTCCAGAGGATCCCCTTCCGGCCCTCCTGCTCGACAGACTTGGACGATCCCTTCTGCCCATGCCCTCCCCGTCCTCCTCCTACCCTGCCGACACCCTTCTTCCCGCCGGAGCCTCCCTCCTCGGGACTCCCGCCGTCAGTGTACACAGGCAGCGGCACCCGGCCCGCCTCGATGGCGTCCACATCCGCCACCAACAGCTCATAGTGCCGCTTGATCTCCTCGGCTGTCTTCCCCCCAACAGCATCGGCTATCTTGTTCCACACTGGCTCACCCTCCCCGAGATCCACCAACGCCAGTGCATTCTCAAACGCCTTGTTCTGCTCCCACGTCCACCCTCCAGGCCGGACCCGGATCCGGACCCCTTCTTCACCTCAACGACGCCGGCCATGTTGTTCCACACGGCCTCACCCTCCTGCAGATCCACCAACGCCAGCGCATTCTCGAACACCATGTCCTGCTCCCACATCCACCCTCCGGACCCGAACCCCCCCTCAGTCACCATGGCCGACATGTTCCCCGGCCCCAAAGAAGAAAGAGAGAAAAAACTAGATAGCTATACAGGATTCGCCGGGCGGCAATAGGGGTCAGAGGTTCCGCAGGATTGCGGCGGCGAGATATGGGAGAAGGAGAGGGGGCAGGGTGCCTGGAATTGCTGCAGATTTAGGCTAATAAATTGGTGCGTTTCGATAAGAGAGAGAGGGCAGGGGAGCGGAGGAGCAGATTTTCGGGTGCCAGCAGGACAAACTATGACAAAAACGTCAAGCCTACACGCGTCCATTCTCAAATGGAAAGCAGCGGCGGCAGCGGCCGCATATTTAAAGAGCAGATTTCCAAAATATATTCAGCACATTTAAAGAGCAAATTTCCAAAGTAGATATCTTTTTTTTTAAGCTAATTTCCAAAGTAGGTAGCTCTACAGGATTCGGTGGGCGGCAATAGGGGGTCAGAGCTTCCTCAGGACTGCGGCGGCTAGATATGGGAGGAGAGGGGGGAGGGGTTTAGGGTAATAAATTGGGGGGTTTTGATAAGAGAGGCGGGGGAGCAGAGCAGCAGATTTACAGGAGCCAGCAGGATAAACAATGACAAACCGTCAAACCTACACGTGTCCAGTCGCAAATGGAAAGCAGCAGCAGCACATATAAAGAGCAAATTTCCAAAATACTCAGCACATTACAACAATTAAATGAGTGGGTCAGCAGAATCGCCAATCAAATAGCAGCGGTGTTTTACCTCCTAGCCAACACAACCCACCAATCAATCAAACATCTAAGCAGTACCGCTCAAAATTGCTCAATGAACGGATTTAAGGTGAGACAATGGAGCGCCAAATGTGCTCGCTTCGCTGCGCAGACAATAAAGTTCATTGCAGAGCATAGCCCTAATTTCCAAATACACACAAGGCCGCAAAAGGGAGCTCTACTGACCTACTCACACCCCAGTACCATGAGAGCAGGTAAGAAGCTCTACTGATTCCACTCACAGATCAGTACCCTGAGAGCAGGTAAACTATGCAAGCATCAGATTTCCAGCATGCTCCCTGATTGTATCATAGGACCATTACACGGATCAGATTCTCTAACAAAACTGTCAATTCAGCAATCAATCAATCAATCACACCAATTAATCCTACATCCAGAGCAGCAAGGAACTCAATTATTCGGTCAACGGAAGGAAAACGAAGAGGCAGGAGCGAACCTGTGCTCGTCCTCGGTCCAGGCGATCCCCTTGCGGCGCTCCTGCTCGGCGGACTTGGACGAGCCCTTCTCCCCGTGCCCGCCCCCTCCTCCGCCGCTCTTCTTCCCGCCCCCGCCCCCGCCGCCGGAGCCCCCCTCCTCGCCGTCGCCGGCGTATACGAGCAGCGGCACGCGGCCGGCCTCGATACCGTCCACGTCCTCCACGAGCAGCTCGTAGTGCCGCCGGACCTCCTCGGGCGTCTTGCCCTCGACGGCGTCGGCTATCTTGTCCCACATGGCCTCGCCCTCCTCCTCATCCACGGTGGCCAGCGCGTTCTCGAACGCCTTCTCCTGCTCCCGCGTCCACCCGCCGGCCCCGGCGCCGGACCCCTCCTCGCCCCCGCCGCCGCCGCTGCTGCTCGCCTCCTCCGCCGCCATGGCCGGCCGCGGACCTGTTCCCCGAACGAAAGAAGAAGAAAAAAGCAACCTTGACAGCGCTCCGCGGGGCTCGCGGCGGGGGTCAGTCGGCCGGACGGATTGTGGCGGCGGGATAAGGAGTGGGGGATGGGGGGAGGGAGAGGCGGATTTGGTGTCGCTGCGGGCTCGTGGGGAATAAATCGGGGGTTTCGCGAAAAGGGAGAAGGGGGGGGAGGCGGAGGAGGGAGATCTACCGCCGCCGCCGGAGGAGGATTTGTTACCACGGGGTGGGGCGAGGAAGAAGATATTTTCCTTTCACTGCGGCGCGGGGGCGGGGCAGTGACTGCGGTGTCGGGCCTCCCGTGTCTCTGGGGGCAGTGGGAGTGGCGCGGGGAGGAGGAAGGAGACAAGCGAGGCTGGCTGTGGCTCCTGGTGGCCGCTGGCGACGCGGCGGCCGGGCTTTTTTTTTTTTTTTCTTTCTTCCTCGGAGGCGCCGCGGCGGCCGCCGGGTTTTATTGTGGTTGTGGTTAATGGCCGCCTGAACTCGACTTGATCGACATACCAATCATTTCCTGGTTTTAGAAAAAGGGTAATTACGTGGAGTATGTGTGCATGTGCCGCATTTTTGTAAAACAGGCTTTGGTCTCGCTTTATATTATAATCAAGCAAATCATCATGTTCATAGAACAAGCTAACCAAAAGAGTCATCTCATTCTACCGGTATGGTTGGCCTGAGTTTACAGGAACTCAGCCAGGCCCGAGCCTACTACTCAGCCCTCAAGCTTCACGGACAAAGCTTCAAAGAAGCGTGCAATGAGACAGTAGAAGAAAATATGGGTCCCGGGCTCGGAGACACCACAAAGGGGGCATAGCCCGCCGCGAGACACATGCCAACCACCTCCGTCCTCGAGGGGAGGCAATCACAGGAACACTGCCCATATGAAAAATATTAATCTTCAATGAGGGGCGCTTTTCGCAAAGGGGTGGTCCACACAAGAGGTGGCGCACGACAGAGGACGCGATAGGCGAAGCCAACAAAGAAGAACCTAGGCGGGGTCAGGTGCTAGGAAATAACTTCTGAAGTGTCGGCCAGCATCGGTGGGATGGTTGTCCATCCACGATACAGTCTCCTTGGGCCAGAGGTTTGTCAGGACCAAATGTTCCAACTCCCATTATGGGCGGTCAAGTGATGTTCTGCAAGTGCATATGGTTGTTGTAGCACTTTCATAATAAGTAAAGTGTCGAATTCACAAGCAGCTGAAAGAAAGGCACCACAACCCGTACAACGATAGTAGTTCCTCCACGGCCAATCACAGCAATAATGCGAGGGAGGCCACCTCTCAACACTCGCGAAGAATACTAACTCGAACATGAACAAAGCATATTGGATCGCTTGGGAAATAATTATCTCTACTACTTAAAAAGAACGTAAGGTTCCCATTTCACCTCTCTTTCGTCTAACCTTCCTTATATATGTCCCACTATTTCCTTCTCCTCTTTGATTTTTTTTTCTCTTATCTCTGATTTTCCCCCATCCATTCTCCCTAAAATATAATCAATTGTCTCATGTTTTATTAACTTACCAAAAAATGTCTACTACTTAAAAAGAACGTAAGGTTCCCATTTCACCTCTCTTTTGTCTAACCTTCCTTATATATGTCCCACTTTTTCCTTCTCCTCTTTGATTTTTTCTCTCATCTCTGATTTTCCCATTCATTCTCCCTAAAATAGAATCAATTGTCCCATGTTTTATTAACTTACCAAAAAAACACATTTTGTTTGCTAAGTAATTAAATTCTTACCAAATACTACCTCCGTCCTGGTTTATAGGTCCCCTTTATAGTTTGTGCCAAATTTTGACCAAAGATTTAACCAACAAAAGTTATTGCATGTCAACAAAAATTATATCGTTGGATTCGTATTTGAACATAGTTTTCAATGATATAATTTTTGGTGACATGCATGAACATTTTGTTAGTTCAATCTATGGTCAAATTTTGGCACGAAATACAATGGGGACCAATAAACCAGGACGGAGGTAGTAGGTGCTTAACAATAAAATGGCAAGTAAATCATGGCGATTGCATACAAAAATTTGCTAAGATTTTAGCGCATCAATATAATAATAGACGCACAGTCATGAGGTAATCTACTAGAATGTGTATATTCCCGTTGCAACGCACGAGCAATTGTCTAGTTCTAATCATAAAAGAGTTCATCTGTATCCTCGAGAACAAATACAACTACTCAAACATAAAGGAGAGGGTCAAGCTATAAGCCGACATTGAGCCGGTGAAGGGAGAAGGCGCGGTGGAGATGGTGATGGCGGCGGCAGCGGCGGCGCGATGATGGTGGTGACGATGGCGCCGGCGCGGTGGAGTGGGCACCGGGCCGAAGGCCGGTACTCATGGTGATGGAGCATCCTCTTCTTCCCCTTGGTCCTGCCCTTTCCTCTATGCTGGTGGATGGAGCAACAATGGAGATGGACTTGGATGTGTTGGTGATGAATGAGATGAGACATGATGGTTGGAGGCGGCGACTAGGGTTGGAGATGATATATAGGGCGCCTCCTCGGTCTTCTCCGTTGATGTAATGCATTCAAGGGCTCTAGATTAGCCTTGTCCTCTCTCAAAACCTTCCTTATTGTCTAAGGGCCTCGCGAGAACCAACGGGGACGAAATCGGTGAAGAATCCTGTCTGAAAGGGCAACTTTCGGAGTCGTCTGCACTTCATACGACCATCCATCGTATGGTACGTCGTCTTTTGTTTTGTACTCATCCAGTGTTTTGGCCGCTATTTCTTCATACGGACTCCGACTTGACGTTCTTGGGCTCATTGGATTCGTGGGAGCGACGCCGATCCATTTCTAGTCTTAGATATTGATTTGGAGCACTTTGCAAAAGTCAGTTTTTCCGCCCTCTGAAACGCGTAAGACTGGTGGTACAGTGAGTCCTCTATATTGGGCCCATCCTTGGTCCTATCATCGTGCTTGGTCCTAGGTTGCTCCAAAACATCTGTAGACACAAGAAAATAAAGAAAAGTAGAAAACTAATAAAAACCAAATAAAATACAAAATGTGCAATGCTCTCAAGGAAAAGTGTAAAAACCGGTAATCGTGCATAATAGACAACTATTTGGTTCAATGGGACATAAATATATGAAGATAACATGATATAGAGCCATCATCGAGGCAACCAAAAGCATCATGTTCGAGCAGATTACAAAAATATTAGGGAACTCGACGCGGGGCGGAAACCTACAAAGCCACGGGTCCAGGCAGAAGAGGATCCTTTCTCCATTGCCAATGGAGATGCTGATCCCAAGGAGAAACTCGTGTTTGATTGACTAGAGAGACTTCCAAATCAAGGAACCCTCCCTGTGATTGTAAGCGAGGAGGGATGCTCTTCAGGTATTTCGCTTTAATAAGTTGCAACCATAAGTCCACTTCATCCCTATGAATCCACCACACCCATCTCAGCATAAGGGCCACACTCATGCAGTGGGACGTGAGAATACCTATACCCCCTAGGTTCTTAGGCAAGCATATTTTATCCCACTTAACCATATGGTATTTCTGGTGCGCATTGGTCGTCTGCTAGAAGAATCACAAGAGATACGTCACTAGTAGAAAACAGGCCATTTGTCTCGGTTCCAGAGGGCCTTTAGTCCCGGTTCTGGAACCGGGACAAAAGGGTCGGTACTAAAGCCTCTAACCTACGAACCGGGACTAAAGGGGCTCCACGTGGCCGCCGGCAGGAGCGGGACTGGTGGACCTTCAGTCCCGGTTGGTGTTACCAACCGAGACTAAAGGTGGAGCCTTTAGTCCCGGTTTGTAACACCAACCGGGACTAAAGGAATTTTTTTGAAAAAAAAATTGATTTTTTTTTATTTTTTTTATTTTCAAATCTTTGAATTATTTGACAATTTAATCTCTAATCACCCCTCCTCACTGCTTCAGAATTTAATCTCTAATCAGCACTCATTCCAAATCGTCTAACTTCCCGACCAGTCACCCATCCTCTCACTACTCCAGCCTGAGCACGCTTAACTTTCGAGTTCTATTCCCCCTCGTTTCCAAGTCTGCACTTGTTGTTTTCCTGACAATAGTAAGCTGTCAATCATATTAACCCTTAGGAGTTGAACTTGAGCATGAAGCACCGTTTGATTTTGAAACTATTATTCTAAAAAACAATAATTAATTAGTAACACTAATATTTCTTGAATAAGTAGTTTGACCAAAGTTTGACCAGAGTTTGACCAAAAATTCAAAAAGACTAAAATTTGAGCATAACTTTTTTCCTTTTAGAATTTGAGGATTCTACAGATTTGCAAAACGGCATACGGCAGTCGAAATCGGAACCGGATTTTCGTGCTGAACATTTTGATATATTATACATTTTTTTTCGACATCGTATGCAAAAGTTATAGCCGTTTTACTTTTTCATAACACTTTTTTGCAAAACATGTCCAAATTTAAGTTTTTTAATTTTCCTAATTAGTAGATGTAGTAACATAACTACATCTCGAAGGATTTTAATTTTTGAAGTTTTTATCATTTTCTTTTGTTTTTTCCAAAACTGAAATGGCGATACACGGGGGGGGGGGGGGGGTAGAGTTTGAACCCCTTTTGTTTTTTGCAAGTTTAATGTGGTAAAAGGCTTTAGTCCCGGTTGGTGTCTCCAACCGGGACGGCTGGGAGAAAAAAAATTGAAATTTTTTTCAGTCCCGGTTGGTACCTCCAACCGGGACAAAAGATAGATCTTTAGTCCCGGTACGAACCGGGACTAAAGGGCCTGGCACGGTTCGCAAACCCTTTAGTCCCGGTTGGTGTCTCCAACCGGGACTAAAGGTCCCGTTCGAACCGGGACTGATGCCTGCGCCGCTCGAACCGGGACTAATGCTCACATTAGTCCCGGTTTGTAATGCAACCGGGATCAATGCTCCGATTCGGCTGTGACGAAAGCCCTGTTTTCTACTAGTGCATGTCAAAGGAGCTATGCACCCCTTCTGGCAAAATATATAACCCCATAATATACATGGGGGGATAGAGTGACAAGAGTCGTTAAACATGGATTTACTCCCTTTGCAAGTGAAGGCAAACTGTCGCATAAGCGGGTCAAAGTCCCGGATCAGGATCCTATAATCAGACAACGGCATCCCAAGTATGCTATGGGGAAGGAGGACAACCGACAAATAAGGTTACCTGCAATCGGGTCTTCATCCGCTGTCGAATACCTCATGATCATAACCTCGCTCTTATCAAAGTTGATCTTAAGGCTAGATCAACATGGCCTCAAAGCAAAGGATAAGGAACTTAAGATTGATGATATCCAGTTTTGACCCCTCCCATCCCTCGTGATCATGGCATCGTCCACACACTGGAGATGAGTCACACCATCTTCAAGGATAATATGCCAAACCACACTCGAGAGGGGCCCGGCCATCCTGGCTTTATTCAGGATGGCCACCAGGGCGCTCACAAGGTTAAAGAGGAGGGGGAAATTGTTGGGGAACGTAGTAATTTCAAAAAAAATCCTACGCACACACAGGATCATGGTGATGCATAGCAACGAGAGGGGAGAGTGTGTCCACGTACCCTCGTAGACCGAAAGCGGAAGCGTTAGCATAACGCGGTTGATGTAGTCGTACGTCTTCACGATCCGACCGATCCAAGTACCGAACGCACGGCACCTCCGAGTTCAGCACACGTTCAACTCGATAACGTCCCTCGAGCTCCGATCCAGCAAAGCTTCACATGAGAGTTTCGTCAGCACGACGGCGTGGTGATGGTGATGATGATGCTACCGACGCAGGGCTTCGCCTAAGCACCGCTACGATATGATCGAGGTGGATTATGGTGGAGGGGGGCACCGCACACGGCTAAGAGATCAATGATCAATTGTTGTGTCTATGGGGTGCCCCCCTCCCCCGTATATAAAGGAGTGGAGGAGGGGGAGGGCCGGCCCTCATAGGGCGCGCCCAAGTGTGGAGTCCTACTAGGACTCCCTAGTCCTAGTAGGATTCCACCTCCCACATGGAATAGGAAAAAGGGAAGGGAGAAGGAGAAGGAAGGAAGGGGGCGCCCCCCTTCCCTAGTGCAATTCGAACCAGTCCATGGGGAGGGGTGCGGCCACCCTTTGAGGCCTTTCTCTCTTTTCCCGTATGGCCCATTAAGGCCCAATACGAATTCCCGTAACTCTCCGGTACTCCGAAAAATACCCGAATCACTCGAAACCTTTCCGATGTCCGAATATAGTCGTCCAATATATCGATCTTTACATCTTGACCATTTCGAGACTCCTCGTCATGTCCCCGATCTCATCCGGGACTCCGAACTACCTTCGGTACATCAAAACACATAAACTCATAATACAAATTGTCACCGAACTTTAAGCGTGCGGACCCTACGGGTTCGAGAACTATGTAGACATGACCGAGACACGTCTCCGGTCAATAACCAATAGCGGAACCTGGATGCTCATATTGGCTCCCACATATTCTACGAAGATCTTTATCGGTCAAATCGCATAACAACATACATTGTTCCCTTTGTCATCGGTATGTTACTTGCCCGAGATTCGATCGTCGGTATCTCAATACCTAGTTCAATCTCGTTACAGGCAAGTCTCTTTACTCGTTCCGTAATACATCATCCCGCAACTAACTCATTAGTTACAATGCTTGCAAGGCTTATAGTGATGTGCATTACCGAGTGGGCCCAGAGATACCTCTCCGACAATCGGAGTGACAAATCCTAATCTCGAAATACGCCAACTCAACAAGTACCTTCGGAGACACCTGTAGAGCACCTTTATAATCACCCAGTTACGTTGTGACGTTTGGTAGCACACAAAGTGTTCCTCCGATAAACGGGAGTTGCATAATCTCATAGTCATAGGAACATGTATAAGTCATGAAGAAAGCAATAGCAACATACTAAACGATCAAGTGCTAAGCTAACGGAATGGGTCTCATCCATCACATCATTCTACTAATGATGTGATCCCGTTCATCAAATGACAACACATGTCTATGGCTAGGAAACATAACCATCTTTGATAAATAAGCTAGTCAAGTAGAGGCATACTAGGGACACATTGTTTTGTCTATGTATTCATACATGTATCAAGTTTCCGGGTAATACAATTCTAACATGAATAATAAACATTTATCATGAAATAAGGAAATAAATAATAACTTTATTATTGCCTCTAGGGCATATTTCCTTCAGTCTCCCACTTGCACTAGAGTCAATAATCTAGTTCACATCGCCATGTGATTTAACATCAATAGTTCACATCTTTATGTGGTTAACACCCATAGTTCACAATTTCACATCGACATGTGACCAACACCCAAAGGGTTTACTAGAGTCAGTAATCTAGTTCACATCGCTATGTGATTAACACCCAAAGAGTACTAAGGTGTGATCATGTTTTGCTTGTGAGATAATTTTAGTCAACGGGTCTGTCACATTCAGATCCGTAAGTATTTTGCAAATTTCTATGTCTACAATGCTCTGCATGGAGCTACTTTAGCTAATAGCTCCCACTTTCAATATGTATCTAGATCGAGACTTAGAGTCATCCAGATCGGTGTCAAAGCTTGTATCGACGTAACTCTTTACGACGAACTCTTTATCACCTCCATAACCGAGAAATATTTCCTTATTCCACTAAGGATAATTTTGACCGCTGTCCAGTGATCTACTCCTAGATCACTATTGTACCCTCTTGCCAAACTCTTGGTGAGGTACACAATAGGTTTGGTACACAACATAGCATACTTTATAGAACCTATGACCGAGGCATAGGGAATGACTTTTCATTCTCTTTCTATTTTCTGCCGTGGTCGGGTTTTGAGTCTGACTCAACTTCACACCTTGTAACACAGGCAAGAACCCTTTCTTTGCTTGATCCAAAAACTTTATCAAGGTATGTGCTTTGTGAAAGTCCAATCAAGCGTCTTGATCTATCTCTATAGATCTTGATGCCCAATATATAAGCAGCTTCACCGAGGTCTTTCTTTGAAAAACTCCTTTTAAATACTCCTTTATGCTTTCCAGAAAATTCTACATTATTTCCGATCAACAATATGTCATTCACATATATTTATCAGAAATGCTTTAGTGCTCCCACTCACTTTCTTGTAAATACAGGCTTCACTGCAAGTCTGTATAAAACTATATGCTTTAATCAACTCATCAAAGCGTATATTCCAACTCCGAGATGCATGCACCAGTCCATAGATGGATCGCTGGAGCTTGCACATTTTGTTAGCACATTTAGGATCGACAAAACCTTCTGGTTGCATCATATACAACTCTTCTTTAAGAAATCCATGAAGGAATGTAGTTATGACATCCATTTGCCAGATTTCATAAAATGTGACAATTTGCCAACATGATTCAGACAGACTTAAGCATCGCTACGAGTGAGAAAATCTCATCGTAGTCAACACCTTGAACTTTGTCTAAACCTTTTTCGACAAGTCTAGCTTTGTAGATAGCAACACTACTATCAGCGTCCGTCTTCCTCTTGAAGATCCATTTATTTTCTATGGCTTGCCGATCATCGGGCAAGTCAACCAAAGTCCACACTTTGTTCTCATACATGGATCCTATCTCAGATTTCATGGCCTCAAGCCATTTCGCGGAATCTGGGCTCATCATCTCTTCCTCATAGTTCGTAGGTTTGTCATGGTCAAGTAACATGACCTCCAGAACAGGATTACCATACCACTCTGGTGCGGATCTCACTCTAGTTGACCTACGAGGTTTGGTAGTAACTTGATCTGAAGTTACATGATCATCATCATTAGCTTCCTCACTAATTGGTGTAGGAGTCACAGTAACAGATTTCTGTGATGGACTACTTTCCAATAAGGGAGCAGGTACAGTTACCTCATCAAGTTCTACTTTCCTCCCACTCACTTCTTTCGAGAGAAACTCCTTCTCTAGAAAGGATCCATTCTTAGCAACAAATGTCTTGCCTTCGGATCTGTGATAGAAGGTGTACCCAACAGTCTCCTTTGGGTATCCTATGAAGACACATTTCTCCGATTTGAGTTTGAGCTTATCAGGATGAAACTTTTTCACATAAGCATCGCAACCCTAAACTTTAAGAAACGACAACTTTGGTTTCTTGCCAAACCACAGTTCATATAGTGTCGTCTCAACGGATTTAGATGGTGCCCTATTTAACGTGAATGCACCTGTCTCTAATGCATAACCCCAAAACGATAGTGGTAAATCGGTAAGAGACATCATAGATTACACCATATCTAATAAAGTACGGTTACGATGTTCGGACACACCATTACGCTGTGGTGTTCCAGGTGGCGTGAGTTGCGAAACTATTATGCATTGTTTCAAATGAAGACCAAACTCGTAACTCAAATATTCTCCTCCATGATCAGATCGTAGAAACTTTATTTTCTTGTTACGATGATTTTCCACTTCACTCTGAAATTATATGAACTTTTCAAATGTTTCAGACTTATGTTTCATTAAGTAGATATACCCATATCTGCTCAAATCATTTGTGAAGGTCAGAAAATAACGATACCCGCCGTGAGCCTCAACACTCATCGGATCGCATACATCAGTATGTATTATTTCCAATAAGTCAGTTGCTCGCTCCATTGTTCCGGAGAACGGAGTCTTAGTCATCTTGCCCATGAGGCATGGTTCGCAAGCATAAACTGATTCATAATCAAGTGATTCCAAAAGCCTATTAGCATGGATTTTCTTCATGCGCTTTACACCAATATGACCTAAACGGCAGTGCCATAAATAAGTTGCACTATCATTATTAACTTTGCATCTTTTGGCTTCAATATTATGAATATGTGTATCACTACGATCGAGATCCAACAAACTATTTTCATTGGGTGTATGACCATCGAAGGTTTTATTCATGTAAACAGAACAACAATTATTTCCCTGACTTTAAATGAATAACCGTATTGCAAGAAACATGATCAAATCATATTCATGCTCAACGCAAATACCAAATAACATTTATTTAGATTCAATACTAATCCCGAAAGTATAGGGAGTGTACGATGATGATCATATCAATCTTGGAACTACTTCCAACACAAATCGTCACTTCATCCTTAACTAGTCTCTGTTCATTCTGCAACTCCCGTTTCGAGTTACTAATCTTAAGCAACTGAACTAGTATCAAATACTGAGGGGTTGTCATAAACACTAGTAAAGTACACATCAATAACATGTATATCAAATATACCTTTGTTCACTTTGCCATCCTTCTTATCCGCCAAATACTTGGGGCAGTTCCGCTTCTAGTGACCAGTCCCTTTGCAGTAGAAGCACTTAGTCTCAGGCTTAGGTCCAGACTTGGGCTTCTTCACTTGAGCAGCAACTTGCTTGCCGTTCTCCTTGAAGTTCCCCTTCTTCCCTTTGCCCCTTTTTTTTAAAACTAATGGTCTTGTCAACCATCAACACTTGATGCTTTTTTTGATTTCTACCTTTGTCGATTTCAGCATCACGAAGAGCTTGGGAATCGTTTCCGTTATCCCTTGCATATTATAGTTCATCACAAAGTTCTAGTAACTTGGTGATAGTGACTAGAGAACTCTGTCAATCACTATCTTATCTGGAAGATCAACTCTCACTTGATTCAAGTGATTGTAGTACTCAGACATTCTGAGCACATGCTCACTAGCTGAGCTATTCTCCTCCATCTTGTAGGCAAAGTACTTGTCAAAGGTCTCATACCTTTCGATATGGGCATGAGTCTGAAATACTAATTTCAACTCTTGGAACATCTCATATGCTCCGTGGCGTTTCAAAAACGTCTTTGAAGCCCCGATTCTAAGCCGTAAAGTATGGTGCACTAAACTATCAAGTAGTCATCATATCGAGCTTGCCAAATGTTCATAATGTTTGCATCTGCTCCTGCAATAGGTCTGTCACCTAGCGGTGCATCAAGGACATAATTTATCTGTGCAGCAATGAGGATAATTCTCAGATCACGGATCCAATCCGCATCATTGCTACTAACATCTTTCAACTTAGTTTTCTCTAGGAACATATCAAAAATAAAACAGGGGAGCTATACGCGAGCTATTGATCTACAACATAATTTGCAAATACTACCAGGACTAAGTTCATGATAAATTAAAGTTCAATTAATCATATTACTTAAGAACTCCCACTTAGATAGACATCCCTCTAATCATTTAAGTGATCACGTGATCCAAATCAACTAAACATGTCCGATCATCACGTGAGATGGAGTAGTTTTCAATGGTGAACATCACTATGTTGATCATATCTACTATATGATTCACGCTCGACCTTTCGGTCTCAGTGTTCCGAGGCCATATCTGCATATGCTAGGCTCGTCAAGTTTAACCCGAGTATTCTGCGTGTGCAAAACTGGCTTGCACTCGTTGTAGATAAACGTTGAGCTTATCACACCCGATCATCACGTGGTGTCTCAGCACGATGAACTTTGGCAACGGTGCATACTCAGGGAGAACACTTTTACCTTGAAATTTAGTGAGAGATCATCTTATAATGCTACCAACGATCTAAGCAAAATAAGATGCATAAAAGATAAACATCACATGCAATCAATATAAGTGATATGATATGGCCATCATCATCTTGTGCTTGTGATCTCCATCTCCGAAGCACCGTCATGATCACCGTCGTCACCGGCGCGACACCTTGATCTCCATCGTAGCATCGTTGTCGTCTCGCCAACTATTGCTTCTACGACTATCGCTACCGCTTAGTGATAAAGTAAAGCATTACACGGCGATTGCATTGCATACAATAAAGCGACAACCATATGGCTCCTGCCAGTTGCCGATAACTCGGTTACAAAACACGATCATCTCATACAATAAAATATAGCATCATGTCTTGACCATATCACATCACAACATGCCCTGCAAAAACAAGTTAGACGTCCTCTACTTTGTTGTTGCAAGTTTTACGTGTCTGCTACGGGCTGAGCAAGAACCGTTCTTACCTACGCATCAAAACCACAACGATATTTCGTCAAGTTAGTGTTGTTTTAACCTTCACAAGGACCGGGCGTAGCCACACTCGGTTCAACTAAAGTTGGAGAAACAGACACCCGCCAGCCACCTGTGTGCAAAGCACGTCGGTAGAACCAGTCTCGCGTAAGCGTACGCGTAATGTCGGTCCGGGCCGCTTCATCCAACAATACCGCCGAACCAAAGTATGACATGCTGGTAAGCAGTATGACTTGTATCACCCACAACTCACTTGTGTTCTACTCGTGCATATAACATCTACGCATAAAACCAGGCTCGGATGCCACTGTTGGGGAACGTAGTAATTTCAAAAAAATTCCTACGCACACACATGATCATGGTGATGCATAGCAACGAGAGGGGAGAGTGTGTCCACGTACCCTCATAGACCGAAAGCGGAAGCGTTAGCACAACGTGGTTGATGTAGTCGTACGTCTTCACGATCCGACCGATCCAAGTACCGAACGCACGGCACCTCCGAGTTCAGCACATGTTCAACTCGATGACGTCCCGCAAGCTCCGATCCAGCAAAGCTTCACAGGATAGTTTCGTCAGCATGACGGCGTGGTGATGGTGATGATGATGCTACCGATGCAGGGCTTCGCCTAAGCACCGCTACGATATGATCGAGGTGGATTATGGTGGAGGGGGGCACCGCACACGGCTAAGAGATCAATGATCAATTGTTGTGTCTATGGGATGCCCTCCTCCCCCGTATATAAAGGAGTGGAGGAGGGGGAGGGCCGGCCCTCATAGGGCGCGCCCAAGTGTGGAGTCCTACTAGGACTCCCTAGTCCTAGTAGGATTCCACCTCCCACATGGAATAGGAAAAAGGGAAGGGAGAAGGAGAAGGAAGTAAGGGGGTGCCCCCCTTCCCTAGTGCAATTCGAATCAGTCCATGGGGAGGGGTGCGGCCACCCTTTGAGGCCTTTCTCTCCTTTCCCGTATGGCCCATTAAGGCCCAATACGAATTCCCGTAACTCTCCGGTACTCCGAAAAATACCCGAATCACTCGGAACCTTTCCGATGTCCGAATATAGTCGCCCAATATATCGATCTTTACGTCTCGACCATTTCGAGACTCCTCGTCATGTCCCCGATCTCATCCGGGACTCCAAACTACCTTCGGTACATCAAAACACATAAACTCATAATACAAATCGTCACCGAACTTTAAGCGTGCGGACCCTACGGGTTCGAGAACTATGTAGACATGACCGAGACACGTCTCCGGTCAATAACCAATAGCGGAACCTGGATGCTCATATTGGCTCCCACATATTCTACGAAGATCTTTATCGGTCAAATCGCATAACAACATACATTGTTCCCTTTGTCATCGGTATGTTACTTGCCCGAGATTCGATCGTCGGTATCTCAATACCTAGTTCAATCTCGTTACAGGCAAGTCTCTTTACTCGTTCCCTAATACATCATCCTGCAACTAACTCATTAGTTACAATGCTTGCAAGGCTTATAGTGATGTGCATTACCGAGTGGGCCCAGAGATACCTCTCCGACAATCGGAGTGACAAATCCTAATCTCGAAATACGCCAACTCAACAAGTACCTTCGGAGACACCTGTAAAGCATCTTTATAATCACCCAGTTACGTTGTGACGTTTGGTAGCACACAAAGTGTTTCTCCGATAAACGGGAGTTGCATAATCTCATAGTCATAGGAACATGTATAAGTCATGAAGAAAGCAATAGCAACATACTAAACGATCAAGTGCTAAGCTAACGGAATGGGTCTCATCCATCACATCATTCTACTAATGATGTGATCCCGTTCATCAAATGACAACACATGTCTATGGCTAGGAAACATAACCATCTTTGATGAATAAGCTAGTCAAGTAGAGGCATACTAGGGACACATTGTTTTGTCTATGTATTCACATATGTATCAAGTTTCCGGGTAATACAATTCTAGCATGAATAATAAACATTTATCATGAAATAAGGAAATAAATAATAACTTTATTATTGCCTCTAGGGCATATTTCCTTCAGAAATAGGATCCCCCTGCCTCACCCTACACCAAGACCTAAAATTTGGGATCGCCTTCCCACTAAAACATTAATGGTGGTGCTACCGCTAATGACCATCTACATGACCCAACAACACCAATGTTCATCGAATCCCCTCCACTCAAGGACTTGGTAAAGAAAGGACCAACCCAAGTGATCGTAAGCCTTTTGGAAACCAACTTAAAGAACACGCCCTTCTTGCACTAAACCATAACCTCGTGCAGTGGCGAAGCTTGAAGCACAGTCCTGGGCGGGCTGGGCGGGCGAAAGAGAGGAAAATAGCCCGTGGGCATGTGTTCTAAGGCCTCATGGATACATGTATTGTGTATAAGTTTTCAAATGTTGGGCGGGCCACAGCAAGGGATGGCCCCAACGTAGCTCCGCCACTGACCTCGTGGCTAATTTCATGAAGCCCCAAAATCCCATTGTGAATATGGCTCCCCTTAAGAAAGGTGAACTAGTAAGGGTGTGTGCGACATTCCACACCACAGGGGGCAAACTGCGCCATACACACCTTAGTGAGGATCTGTTGGAGGACATTGTTCACCATTATCGGTCTAAAGTGAGAAATATCTGCCGCTCTACTAGTTCGAGGAACATGGTAACCACACAGAAGTTCAAACGGGACATGTAAAATGCCCCGGTGTTGAATTCTTGGAACATTGGCATAATCACCGCCTGATGATGCTCCTAGAACTTCTGGAAGAAGGAGACTGAAGGTCGTCTGGACCCGGCACTGAACTAGCCTTCATCTTTGAAATCGCTCTGACCAACTTCCTTAGGAAAGAGTGGGAGGGTAAGTTTCATAAATCAGAAGTTTCGGACGAAAAATTCGGAGGTAACGAACTTATGTTCTAGCACAGAGAAGAAAATTGAGACGACTTGGAAGTGCCGATGAATTGTGACGCTCGGAAGTACCAAACAAACGAAATGTTTTGCCAAGTGGAATATTTGGGTTGGCATTTTCAAGAAAAATGATTAGTGGTTCCGAACAGTTGAGTCTGGGTTTGATCTCTAAGCATGAATAACCCTATCTGTCTCGGTGGTACCAAAAGAAATTGTCTGAAAGTACGGGGAATTAAATACTCAGTGTGAATCTTGGATTCACAAAAAACTAGAAAGTAGAAACTATGAGCTTGATGAGGACAACGACTATAAAAGTTGGTTGTATCGAGTCACCAATCATGTCCACTTATAGCCAAATCTATTACACAATAAGATCACATGCTATTCCTGAAATAAGCTCAGTTAACACGTAAGTCATCTCAATATTTTTGTCATAAATTATCAAAATGAACTAGGGTAATTATAGAGATGCACTTTCACAACTCTTCTTTTTTATGTGACACTTTCACAACTTTAGTAGACTCGACGTATTACCTCGCTCCCTCCATAATAACTGTCAATATAAAGGCTAGAGGGGTAAAAACCTACTACAGCAGATTCATCGTCGCTCCCTCTATCTGCATAATTTTGGCTCCAAAGAAAGAGTGGTGTAGCCTCCATATCTTAAGGGTGTGAGGGATTTTCAGGGTGCACTCAAACTAAACATTGAACTCTTTCCTCCATAGTCTTCATTTATTTCCCCTTTGTCTCGTGGCCTTTGCCACCGTATAGTTTCCGTGGGCACGGAACATAACCCAAAACGTACCCATTAATGGCGTCTGCCACATGTCCCATCCACCCGCCATCTCCTACCACCTCGTCCCATTGGTTTCCTACCATGTGTCGTCCTTTCCCACCGTCTGCCGTCCTCGCTTATAAAAGCCCGACGGTGAAACTTCCCCTCCCACAACCTTCCTCCCCTCCGCACCCCTCATCCCAAGTTCAATGCCACCCAAGCCCCTCCGCGCCTCCAATACCCAGATCCATCAACACCTCCTCCCCTCCCCGCATCCTACCATGCCACCATGCTTCCTACTGGCTGGACCTCCTCGGCAAGGAGAACACCTTGTTGTTGGCGGCCCAGGCCAGTAGGAGCTCCACTCCCCCCAACGATGCATTAGTGTTAGCCGTGCATGTCAATGCCTCCCATGTCGGTGGGTCGACGTCCTTCTCCCGGCGCCGAGCTTCGGAGTCTAGCTCTGGTGGGTCGTCCTCCTCCTCCCGTGTCGCCCCCTTCCCCGGCTTGCACCGGTGGGTGGACTCCTGCTCCGATGTCTGTCCTTGCCCCCTCAACGAGATGAACGAGCAAAGCTTGCACGCCCATCTGCGACGATGACTCCCACCATGCTCTCGAGGCCGAGCGCCTTCTCCCCGGGCCATCTTTTGATGATTTAGCCTATGACAACTTTTCAAATGTGCCTTCTTTTTCGAAGCTACGAATACGCCTTCTTCGAATATGCAATTTGGGTGGGCTGAAAGCAGATTTACCGGACACTATTCAAAGCCAAGGCAGAGCAGATCAAAACCAAACAAACTGAAAAGCCGAAGCAGAGGAGCCAAGCCGCCGTCGAAATCTCCATTCGAATCTCTCCCCTCCCCCTCTCGCCATGCTGCCCTCGCACCTCAACGGCCACTCCCCGCTCGCGCGCCGCCGCCCCCAGCTCCCCGCGGACTCCCCGCCCGCCGCCTCCGGGGACCCCCCGGCGGCCGGGGGAGACGCCGCGCTGGAGGCGCACGACCGCGTCTACTTCCAGTCCTACTCCCACATCGGCATCCACGAGTCCATGATCAAGGTGAGCCCCCTTCAGCCCCGCCCGCCCGATTCGGCCGCTCACCCTCCCTCCCCGCGGACGCCCCCAAACCCCTAAACCCTACCGCGAGCAGAGCCGGTGGGGATCCGCCCTGTTCCTGGGTCCGGGTCGCGTTTTATTTTGGGGGAGCTGACCCGTGCGGCGCTTTGGATTTGGATTTGGCAGGACAGGGTCAGGACCGACGCGTATCGCGAAGCAATCATGCTCCACCAGAAGTTCATCGAGGGGAAGGTACAAATGCTTGCCTGACTCTGAATTTTGGCTGATTTAAGTGTCTGGACAGTCTGTTCTGAATTTTGGCTGTTAGTTGGGCTGTGCAGGTTGTGATGGATGTGGGGTGTGGGACTGGGATACTCTCGGTGTTCTGCGCTCGTGCCGGCGCGAAACGAGTAAGCTACCAGATAACTCTGCTCTTGCGGTGGCCGGTCATTTTGGAGGCGTAGTGCTTGTCCTGGATGATAGATATGTATCTCCTGCTTTGTTAGTCCTTTGTCTTTAGACGATGTAAAATTAAAATTTCACAGCGCTCTCTTAATCGGTGGAATCGTGCTCTACTGCAATGTAGATTCAAAGGTAGTGTTGCACTTCCAGTTCCAGACCTCTGCTTGCAAATTACCCAGCGGCCGAAATGAAATGGCCCTCCTCAATCCCCATGTGCCACAGCAAGTGTTATGATGTGGAATTTCAAGGCCTAACTCTGTTCATGCTATCAGAAAAAAAACTCTTAACTGATAAGAGTTACCATTTGCCAAGATTTTATTTAAGTGGAATTTCCTGTAGTATAATGACCTATAATATAAATTACCTGTTTTCTCTAATCTATATGTTCGACCTTCTAACAGTGAGCTTTTCCTCTCTGCCTCTCTTCAAATGCTCTTACAGGTATATGCGGTGGATGCTAGTGAAATTGCTACCCAGGTAATATGCTACTTGTGAAGATGTACTCTGAAATCAACCTGTGTGCTTTCCTCCTTTTGTTTGTCATTTTTCTGTGATGCGTCGAAATGTTTTTTGTCCCATTTAGCATGAACATAAATGTAGTGATAACCAGTTATGCTAATAAGAGCACAAGTAGGTATGCTCAAGGAAAATAGTTTTATAAATTATCTTCTTATTGGGTATTTGAAGACTGTTTACTTCCGTTTTTATATCCGTATCCATCCAATAGCAGGAAGGTTGTTCTTACAGATCTCTTCCTTTTCATGCAGGCTAGTGAAATTGTAAAAGTGAACAATTTGGCTGATAAGATCGTGGTCATTCATGGACGTGTTGAGGCGAGACTCTATCTTTACATTACCTCTTTGTTAAAATTAGTTCGTCCACTCTGTGTCGGGATTATTGATCTCCGTGTCTGAACAAGCTACACACTGTTTCCCTACGGAAGTTTTGTATTTTCTTCTGGTATGCAGACATGTAGTTCCTTCAGAGAGTTGGGTTTTTACAGTTAAAATAATGTTAGCTTAAGCAGGACATTAAGTTTGTGTTTCCTAAAATTGGTTTTGTATGTGACTCTCTCTTCAGCTATTTTTGTTGCAAATATATTTACATTTTATTTATTACATTCTTATTTTCCCTGTTTGCACTTTTTGTTAGTTAATGTTGAGTTGGCAGTGCAGGATGTTGATGTTGAGGAGAAGGTTGATGTAATAATATCAGAATGGATGGGTTATATGCTTCTCTATGAGGTGCCTTTTTGATAGCCTATGTTGATTGTTCGCGTTGCATTTTGATATGCTATGCCTTTGTAAATTCCTAACTAAACTTCTGATGGTTCTTTCCCCTGCAGAGTATGCTGCCAAGCGTTTTATTTGCAAGGGATAAATGGCTTAAGCCAGGGGGTCTTATCCTACCTTCTCATGCTACGGTATAATTATCATATGGAGTTTAATTTGTCACACACGTGGCCGCACAATAGCACAAAAGCTTGCACACAAAAGTATTTCACTAGTACAAGCAATAAATATGTTAATGGATTACTTGCTATTTTGTGAAGCCATTTAATGATGCTTATTTTTAGTCTTAAGTAGGCAAAAGTAACAACTCTGCTGCTCTAATTATTTATAAGTTTTAAAGGAGGCATCATCTGGCAGGAAATATTCTTCCATGCACAACTGAACCTTGTTACCTCTGTGAGGATGAAACAGCAACCATTTTGTGGTGTGTTATTCCAAACCTGAATACTTATAAATCCTTCTTTTGCCAGCTTTTCATGGCACCTATAACAAATTCTGATAGATATGAAGGAAGCGTTGATTTCTGGTGTGATGTTTATGGCATAAACAGTAAGTTGTTGTCGTGTTACGTCCAGAGTTTTAGTATGCATCACTATCTGATTTTGCATGGTGACTTCTGCATTCAATGATGATTCTGAACTTCGCTGCTGCAGTGTCTGCTCTTGTGCCACTTGCCAAAAAATTCGCATCCGAGGAGCCCTCCATTGAAATAGTTGGTGGAGAAAATGTTATAAGTTGGCCATTTGTGGTAAGTTTTTGCAACCTTATCAGATAAATAACTATATTTATCTGTTGAGATTTATTGTAATGTCTGACCCTTTTGTTTTATTGGGGCCATGTTTACTTGGGGACAGGTGAAGCACATTGATTGCTACACCTTTACGGTTGAGGAATTTAAGTCTATCACCACAACGTACAAAGTTTCGTCAATGATGTTAGGTAATTCATGTGATTTAATCTGTCTCAGTCCACTTCCTATGTGCTGAATCTGTTATTTTAATTGCATTATATTGTATTATGATATCATTTCAAATTTGAGCATCGAGGAACTTAGTTGATACAGTGATCCGATGCTCTAGTACTCTAGCGTGTTTCCTTATGGTGAGTATTTCCAATTCCAATTGAAGTGTTTGACCAATTTAAAATTTCCCCATGCGTGTCAAGGATGGAATAAATATTACATTTGCTACATAAGCTGTACTGAAATTGGGGGTTATTTAGGTCCAATTCAAGATACGATGTTTGTTGGCATGCTAATGATGCACTATGCCCTCGGCGTGTTTGATACTCTGATGTTCATCTTACAATACAACTTTTTAGCAACATTTTTCCTGTTAGTGTCGTCCAAATTGGTAATGATATTTTGCTGTCACTTATGCTAACAACCTATCAGCCATCACTAGACAGCAATCAGAATTGATGTTTGTTGGTTAGTTCTGCTACAGTAGCTGCTGTTGTCTGGCAGTGCATCTGCTAATGTTATGCACCGTGAGTGCAATTTAATTTATGGCTGCTCTTTTCATTATGTTGTCCCACCCCTTTCCTAATTTTCCAAACAGATTATCTTTCATCTAATTATCTGATTTATTGAGAATGCATTTAATCTAGTGTTTTGAATCTTGGTAGCAACCTAGTACTTTTGCATTTCTCCTTGACAAGAAATCTGAAATTTTGTTACCTCTGATGTGAAGCTCCAATTCACGGCTTTGGTCTCTGGTTTGAGGTGGAGTTCAATGGGCCTGCAGAGTCTTGTAGCAATTTGTCCTCCGATTCGAGTCCACTTGATATTATTCAGAAGAAAAGGCGCAGGGCATCAGATAGCACAGTTGTGCTGTCCACAGCCCCAGAAGACGAGCCAACCCATTGGCACCAGGTTCTGATTAAATTGGCCATTTCCTTGGTGAAACACTTCGTTGTTCATTTATTTGGTTATTCTTGCTCCTTTTGCTAAATTTGCTCTTGTCGTCTTTTGCAGACAATTTTGTACTTCCCTGATCCTATAGGGGTGACGCAGGATCAAATCATAGAAGGCTCTGTAACAATCACCCCGTGCGAGGAGAATCCACGCTGTCTGAATATTCACTTGGAGTGCTCGTAAGTTTCTGTCTACCATCCTCCTGTAGTTCTATTCTAACAGATGCTACATCTGTTATATCGGCAAAAACAGAGACAGTTACTCAATCTAACTGTGCCTTGTTACCATCTGTCCTTACGGGCTCAGTTTTAGCCAACTACACGGGGTCACTAAACTCTTTATTACGTCACACTGTTTATAGTCTGTGCTACATTGTTGAATTTGTCTCTCTGTGTCGGTTTTGTGGTCCATACAAGCAAGTACTTTAGAATCGCTAGCGGGAAATAATGTATATGATGCCTAATCGTGTTATAAATGCCATTCACAGATAATTTGTTTTGTCGAATGCAAACTTAATAGAATGGGAAATCTCGTCCTCTCTGATGCTCTACATTTTGTTTCCATACAACAGCACGGGAGGTCAAAACTTGGTGAAGGATTTTGCAATGCGGTGATCGGCGTGGTTCCTCAACCTGTCAGCTCAATTACGCGGTAACTAGCCCGTGGGCCCAAGGCCTAATTCACATTCCCCACTGACCCGAACCTGGCCCAAGACCTGGCTGTACTCTCTACTCCATTGGTTCCAAAAAAAAAAAAAAATCTACATCATTTAGGAGGCACAGGGCCAGGATTTTTTGGTCGAAGCAAGTTGCAGGCAGCCGTCCCGTACTTTTGTTATTGTCTGGTGATCACTTTTTGCTGTAACAGTAGGCGAGGCGGTAGTTTGCCTTGTTATGCTAACTGGCTGCAACATTTTTTGAGATTATGTTGAGTTACAATTCTGGCGTGAGCTGTTTTAGTTGCTGTTGACATCGATTTTGTCGTCTGACAGTACTCTTTTGCGCGCTAACTACCTGCACGCGCAGAACAGCTGTCAGCACATGCTATCATGCTCCGAGAAAATTTGTGGTCGGTTTACAAATGTTTTTCTCGGCATAGACCATGAAAATTGAATTCAAAATGGTATGACCATGCAAGTTGAGCATGTTTTAATGTAATTGTGTACATATATGGCTAATTGTTGCCAAGTTTATTTGATATTGTGTGTACTCTGTGACCGAGCTGTACATTTCCTTCTGATCCTGTATTCATATGCGGGCACTATTTGCTCCAACACTAAGTCTGAAAAAATTGTACAGTAGGTAGGCGGCGATTGGTCTTGGGAGGCGTGGGCCTACGATGAAAATTGTGGAGGCGACATGAAGGTCTGCGGGGGCAAATTGATTGGAATCAGGGTTGGCAAGGATCCAACTTCAATTATGAGCAAGAGTAGTGTATTTGTGCCAACTCGTGTCTGTATTAGTAGCAGAGATAAAATTCGCAAAAAAAAGTAATGGACATAATGCATTAGCCTGTTGTGATAAATAATACTCTCTTTGTTTCAAAATAATTGAAGTTCTTGATTTATCTGAAGTCAAACTAGTTTAAATTTGACCAATTATATAGAATAATATGCTAAGATCTACAAAACCAAATACACATAGTATAAAAATATATTTCATAAAGAATCTCAGGAGAATAATTGTGTGTTCTAGACGTTAATATTTTTTTTTGTAGACTTGGTCAAACTTAAACAAGTTTGACTTAAGACAAGTATAATTTGGTGTTCTAGATGTGTGCGCTTGCATGAGTTTTTTTTGTACTAGTGCAATCTCACACATGTATATTTATTTTTATACATGCATACAATACATATATACACATATACATACGCATATATCGAAAATGTATTATTATTATTATGCAGAAATAAGCATATAATAGTGAGATTTTCGTAAGAAAAAGTGTTTTCTAAAAAGTAATGGATTAGTGACATCGATACTACCCCTACAAAAGAAAAGAAAATGAAAACTAAAGAAAAATTCAAAAAATGAAATAAAAACTAAAACAAAAATCAAATAAATGAAGTTTCCTATAGAAGATGAATTCGTGGCATTGGTATTATCCTTTCAGAAGAAAGGAAAAAAAAATCCAAAACAAAATCAAATAATAAAGTTGGCTAAGAAAGAATTAAACCCTTTAAAAAGAAAGAAAATGAAAAAGAAAAACCTTTCAAAACTTGCACACAACTTTGCACTGAAATTACACTTTCTGAAATATGCAAAGAATAAGCATATAATGTTTCTATATTTTTTGGAACTAAAAACTGGGAACAGTTTCTAAAACATGAACATTTTTTTGAATACATTAACTTTGTGATTTTTCTGAAAATCCAAACATTTCCTTAATTTTGGGATAATTTCTTGAAAATGTGAGCAATTTGAAAAACGAGGACATTTAAAAAAAATACATGAACATTTGAAAGGAAAAGAAACTAAAAAAAATGAAAAAAACCCCAGCAAATAACCATAAAGAAAACTAATATCAAAACAGGGAACAAACCAAGAAGAAACAGTCTGGAATGTTTCGAGAACTGGTAGAAACCGGACAAAAAACCTGCCTAAAAACCATATCCCTATACAACATATACGTGTGATGTAAATGGGCCGGCACAATGAATCGCTAGCGTCCCGTCCCTTCCCGGCGGCGATGTCAGCTGCTTCCTCCTCAAGATCCACCGCCTCCGCTGCGCTGCGGCCTCATCCACCTTGGCGGCAGGCATCACTCCCTCGGCGCCGCCTGCCGCAACCGCCCGGTTCCCTCCCCCCCTGCTTCACGCGTGACCTCTATGGGCCGTGCCTAGGGCCGTGCCCTGACGCCGGACTTCGACGGAGAGGTCAAGGCCCTGACGCGTTGGGCGAGTGATTGGCTCGCCAAGCTACATTACGAATTTGCAAGGTATAACCCTGTTCCTTTGTGACACTAGTTCTGTTTATTTAGTTAATTTTTTCTTTGAAAAGAAGTACTCTGGGGTAGTACTTCATCCCATATAATATAAAAGCGTTTTTGACACTAGTTATATTATCGGGTGGAGGGAGTAGTTATTAGTCATTTTCATTGAACTAATTAGAAGAAATGTAGCAATTCAGTTCTACACATTGTGTGTTTTTGACCATCATATATTCGAACCCAAATTGAGGGGCCATTTTCAGTTTAGTGTTGTCATGGATTCCCTGTAGAGATGAAGACACCAACGGGTCACTGTATGCTACTCCGGTCATATAGCTTTCAGGTCTGAATTCTGAAATGGCGCCACTCGGAAAATCATGGAAGGCCACTGATGGATGGTGATGGGGGAGAAAAGAACCAAAGGAGAAGGAAAGGCCACGTACTATCCTATCCCATCTTTTGACTCATTGACCTGCTGTATGCAGAGCACTGCCTCTCATTTCGCTTGCAGTGCAATACTGATCCAGTTCCATTCTCCCTCTGCCGTCGTTACCTTACATCCAACTTCCTTGTCTGCGCGACGAGCAGAGGAGGAGGGGCAAGCTCCCGCATCCGGTTTCGCTGTTTCATCCGTGTAAGCTTGTTCACCTTCCTTTGCTGCCTTCGCTCGTTAGCTTCCCCGTCAGATTTTTATGGATTGATTTGTCTTCATAAGCATGCCGGTAGTCTGCATGTTTTTATCCACACAAAAGAAGAAACAGGGAAGTATGTCGGAATATATACTTTGATTAATTTGTTCACACAAAATAAGAAGCATCAGTGGTTAAAATAATTGAATTTTATTACTCATGTCTTTTCATACCCAAAAAGAATGAGTGGTGAAAATAATCTTTATAGTTTGCCGTTGTTTACCATCATCCATTGTTTGCTTGTTCATGTTCGCCCTATGTCATTTCCTCAAATCAGTGCCTTTTATCCATCCATATGGTTTCTCTTTTTCTCTGGAATTATCTTTTTGATTTTTTATTATCAAACTGAAACGAATGGCTCAAGTCTGCAATTAGAGTCTACTCTACATGTTTAGTTCTTCCTAATTTCGCACTATTTCCTGTGTTTACACCAGATCCAGGTTTCTGCATGCACAAAACAAAAAGAGGAAACATCAGCAACAACAAAAAACCCGCAATCCCATGGAGGAGGTGGCGCTGGCTGGCTTGCGACTGGCGGTATCACCAATCTTGAAGGAGCTCATCACTAAAGCTTCAACATACCTTGGCGTTGACTTGACGCATGAGCTCCATCAACTGGAGACCACCATCATGCCACAGTTCGAGTTGATGATTCAAGCTGCTAACAAGCGCAACCAGAGGGCCATGCTGGACAGATGGATCCAGGAGCTCAAAGACGCCTTGTACAAGGCTGAGGACCTGTTGGATGACCAAGAGTACAACTTTCTCAAGCGCAAAGCAAAGGGGAAGAAGGATTCCTCCACCAGCACTGTTTTGAAGCCTCGGCATGCTATGTCGAGCATGCTGTCCAATCTGCGCCCGGAGAACAGAAAGCTGCTCAGTCAACTGAATGAACTGAAGGACATCTTGGCGAAAGCGAAGGACTTTTGTGACCCGCTCTGCTTACCAGCTGGCAGCAATGTTGAAGGCCCTTCTGTACCAATAGCAAGTGTTCCTCTGGCTACATCAATACCACCTCCGAAAGTGATTGGTCGCGACAAGGACCGTGATCATATAATACACCGCCTTACCCAGACGAGTGCTGCTGAGGCTAGTTCTGCCATGTACTCAGGTTTGGCCATTGTTGGAGCTGGAGGCATGGGAAAATCAACCCTGGCACAATATGTTTACAATGACAAGAGGGTAGAAGAATGTTTTGATGTCAGGATGTGGGTCTGCATCTCTCGCAAACTTGATGTCCGTCGTCATACACAGGAAATTTTTGAGTCTGCAACAAGGGGGGAATGCCCACGCTTGATAACCTTGACACTCTCCAGGGAAAACTAAGAGATAAGCTGCAAGAATCAGGGAAGTTCCTGCTGGTTCTGGATGATATTTGGTTTGATGATTCCAACAGTCAGACAGAGTGGGACCAACTGCTAGCTCCTCTAGTTTCTTGGCAGGTTGGCAGCAAAATTTTGGTAACTTCACTACGGGATACATTTCCGGCTGCTCTTCGTTGCAGTGAAGTAGTATATCGTTTGGAAAACATGGAAGATAGTCAGTTCCTAGCACTGTTCAAATACCATGCCTTCTCTGAACCAGAAATCAGAGATCCACAGTTGCGTGAAAAACAAGAAGAGATTGCAGAGAAAATCATTAAAAGGCCTTGGAAATCTCCTTTGGCTGCAAAAGTTGCGGGTTCCCAGTTGAATGGAAAAACAAATATCAGTGCATGGAAAGATGCTCTAACTATACAGATTGACAACTTAAATGAGCCCAGGAAAGCTCTGTTGTGGAGTTATGAGAAGTTAGATCCACGTCTACAGAGATGCTTTCTTTATTGCAGCTTATTTCCAAAAGGTCACAAGTATAACATCGAGGAGTTGGTTCACCTGTGGGTAGCAGAGGGATTTGTCGATTCATGTAACATGAGCAAGAGAATGGAAGATATTGGAATTGATTTCTATTTCATTCCTCCAACGAGAGGGATATACCCATGTTATGCATGATCTCCTTCATGATTTGGTGCAGTCACTCTCGAAACAAGACTGCTTCAGATTGGAAGATGATAAGGTGACGGAAATACCATGCACTGTTCGACATCTCTCTGTTCGTGTTGAGAGTATGAAACAACATAAACAAAGTATCTGCAGGTTACATCATTTACGCACTGTTATCTGCATTGACCCAGTAACAGATGACATAAATGACGTTTTTAATCAGATACTGCAGAGACTGAAGAAGTTGCGTGTACTATATTTGTCATTCTACAACAAGAGCAAGTTGCCAGAATCTATTGGTGAGCTGAAGCACCTTCGATATCTGAACATCATCAGAAGTTTGGTTTCTGAGCTGCCGAGATCATTGTGTACTCTTTATCACCTGCAGTTTCTTCAGTTCAGTGATGAAGTCCACAGTCTGCCTGAGATGCTCTGCAACTTAGTAATTTACGTCATCTTGGGATGTATGGCGATATGATGGGCTCAATATACAAATCAACTCGGCAGCATCCCCCGCAAATTCCTAACATAGGCAAGCTAACCTCACTCCAAAACCTTGAGGATTTTTATTTGAAGAAGCAGAAGGGCTATGAGTTGCGACAGCTGGGGAACATGAACGAGCTTGGTGGCAGTTTAAGTGTCAAAAATCTCAATATTGTCACTGGGAAGGATGAAGCCTTAGACGCGAAGCTACATCAGAAAAGTCATCTCGAAAGCTTGCATTTTGCCTGGTGTTGCAGGAATGATGTTAGTGCAGAGGACTGTTTACATTTGGAGGTTTTAGAAGGTCTGAAGCCACCGCCTCAACTTCTGGCCCTTGCAATCCAAGGTTATAGAGCAGCGAAATATCCAAATTGGTTGTTTGAGGATTCGTATTTTCCTAATTTGGAATCCTTTTCGCTTGCTGATTGCAGTATGTTAGAAGGCCTACCATCCAACATCGAGCTCTTTAGGAACTGCTGTTCACTTGTCCTCAAGAATGTCCCAAACCTGAAGATATTGCCTTGTCTTCCAGCAGGTATTAAAAAGTTAGAAATAAAAAAATGTCCACTGCTTATCTATATTTCCAACTGTGAGCTGGAACAACATGATCAAAGTGAGAACATCACGAGGACAGACCACGTGCAATCACAACTTGCTTCTGTATGGGAGGTGTCTCAAGAAGTAACGATTTGGAAGGTACTGTCCTGGGAACATTCATCACTGAAGCAGTTGATCCCATGGATGGGCGATGGTACTCCATCACATCTTCAAACCATTGGGAGTGCTCTTGGAACATGGCCAGGTGAAATATTAAGGCTCTTTTCGGTATGAAGGAAGATAAAACAAAGGAAATACCAACTTCACAGGAATTGGAGTGAGTGTCGATCGAGAACCTACGGAGTTGTAAACACGGGAAACAAAAAAATATGTGCCGTTCGGATCACAGGAAAAGCGGTCTTTGGAGCTGCATTATTTTAATCATCTGCACCATGCAAACACTGTCTATCTCTCACATAGAGCAGTCCATGTCCGTAAGAATTTTTTAATAGACAAATGGTGCAGCTGAGCAGGCCTTCCTCGGGCCTCAGCGAAAAAATGAGGTACGAGTGGATGTTCAGATTCCTTTGAAATAGGCATACTAGAGCTTACATTCCTATGTTTTACTGTAGTTGCTTCCTTTGTACCGAACGCCTCAGAAGGGAAAAAGACCACAGGAAAGAAAACCTCCACATTTCCTGTGAAATTCCCTCATCCCGAACAAGTATAAAAGAGGATATCATCAAGGCATGGATATGTTGCCACGAGCAGAGGATAAGACTAATATATGGAGGGAGAGCAGGGCTGCCGCTGGTTGCACCAGCAGGACTTTGTGAACTTTCTCTTTCTTCATGCAATATTACAGATGGAGCATTAGCTGTTTGCCTTGATGGCCTCACTTCACTGAAAAGGCTGTGCTTGTCAAAGGTTATGACTTTAACTACACTTCCGTCACAAGAGGTCCTCCAACATTCGACAAAGCTTTGTAACCTGAGAATCAAAGAATGCTGGTGTCTCCGATCATTAGGGGGCATACGAGCCACTACCTCTCTTGAGCACCTTAGGTTGGCTTCCTGCCCTTCTTTGGAGTTGGCAAGTGGAGCAGAAATCATGCCGTTATCCCTTCGGTATCTCTATACACGGGGATGTGTGCTAGCAGCGGACTTCTTCTGTGGTGACTGGCCACAGTTGAAAAGTATCTTCATATGGGGTTGTAGAAGCACTGCAACCTTGTCCTTTGGTAGTCTAACCTCCCTTGAATCTTTATCACTTTCTTTTCTGCCAGATTTGTGCACGCTCAAAGGATTGACTTCCCTGCAACTTCGTCATGTAACTTTAAAAAATGTTCCCAGTCTCACCACCGAGTGCATCTCACAATTTCGAGTCCAGAAATCACTCGAAATTAGCAGTTCCGTGATGCTCAACCACATGCTCTCGGCTGAAGGTTTTACAGCCCCCCCACGTCTCAATATTGACTGCTGCGAGGAACCATCCATTTCATTTGAAGAATCTGCAAACTTCACATCTGTCATGTGTCTGCACTTTTATGTGTGCGCAATGTGGTCCCTACCAACAAATCTGAAGTGCTTCTCCAGTCTGGCGGATCTCCAAATTCTACACTGTTACAACATATCATCTCTTCCAGATTTGCCAACCTCCCTCCGGCGCATACATATAGTGGATTGTGGTCTCCTGGAGAAGAGCTGTCGTGCACCTGATGGAGAAAGCTGGCCAAAGATTGCGCATATCCGCTGGAAGGATATTCATTCAGGTGTGATTCGCAAATACAATGAAATGTAAAGGTAACGTTTGCACCGATGCATTCTCAACTATAATAATTTGTAGTACTAATTTAATTTATTCGCAATGCTCCAAATACTTCATTTGAATTTTGATACAAAGTTCATGCGGTCTTTTGTGAACAGCTGGCCCATGATCTCTTACGGGGTGGAGTAGAGTACCTCAAGTTCAACGCTTTCTCCCATCATTGATGCGTTCCCTTTCGTTTCCTTGTTTGCTGATCTCTGCATATGTGGCTTGTGCCCGTGCCACTGATGGCCCATGAGAGCCTGGTTGTTCATTGATGATTGCGAACAATTGCGGAGGCATGAGTCAAATTTGCGTCTTGTTCTATACTTGGAGTCAAAGTTACGTTGTTGGATTTTGATGTTATACTTGAAGGAGTGCCCTAGGTGCTATTTGCTCTAGCTATACCACACTTGTTCTATTTATGTAGTTTGCTGCTTGCATTGTAACAACGTGATTTGTGATACTAGCGGATATTTTCTCTTGAGATATAATTCTTACTTCAGATTATGCTTTTCCATTAGACCGTCCATCACTGTTTTTAACTGTGAACTTTTGAGTTGGTATGAACTCTTGCTACTCGGAGTTAGGAATTATGGAAAAGGCACTTTACATCTGACACTTGAACAACTCTTCGAGGAGGTGCGTATGGTGGGTTTTCAGTTTCTTGTGCAAGCTCAGCCGTTATTGTGGCATATTGGTTACTTGAGTTGCCATGCATCAGATACAGGAAACCATGAGGTGATTAGCAGTTTGTAGTGTGCTACTGATGGCCTAGTTCATTCTATCCTATATGATTAGTATCTTTTCTTGCCAGGTTCCCCTCTCTCCTAAAATCTGAGAAGAACAGATAGTACTCTGTCTCTTCCCTTTCTTTCTTTCTCTTCTTCTCTCAGATAAGAACAGGTGCTCCTTAATCTTGCCATGCCAATGATGTTGCTCTGAGGCTCGATTTAGCAGATGCTCCACTTATATGCTCCGATCTGGACTTAGTCCTAGCATCTCTGGGCTGTCTAAGGACATCTCCTCCCCAAAACCTACCTCTGGGTCCCACGTAGCTTGCTCTTAGGGGTTCTGGTATAGCCTGCTTCCTGTGGCATGCTTCCTCTAGCTGCTTCACACTCTGCTCACTACAATTGATTTTGGTCCATCCCCTGTTTGATGCAGTTGCATCACGTGGCTATCAAGCTCTAACTTACACAGGACCCCTTAATTACTGGCGTTCGATGGTGCCGCTTAGCGGCATCCGAGCGGCACGCTTCCACTACCACGCGGCTAGTAACATGTTGCTAGCAGTGTCCAGGATGAACGCTGCCGGTAGGCGGTCTCTAGCACCGTTCGCTCTGAACGCTGCTAGTTGGTGTCGAGCTAGCAGCGTTCCCTTCATCAAACGCTGCTACTCCTGCAGTCAGTGGCAGCGTTTCCAAATAGTAAACGCCGCTAGTGTAAATTTTTTAGCAGCATTTGTGTGAAACGAACGCCGCAAAAGTGTTCAGCAGTTTGTAGTGTCGACATTGGCCTAAACAATGCTAATGATTTGCTAGTGGAAAAAGCAATTTGCCATGGCAGCAACTTTTGCTGCCGTGGCAGCGTTTGCGCAGTCAATATATAAACATATAAAGTACATGTTCAGTATAAAATTGTATGTGTATCATGTTTTACGTGCATCCAAATATGCAAATTGTAACATACACGCGTGTACATAGCACAGTGATATCGATGTTTCAATTAGAAATGTCGAACTTGTAAAGCACCTTGCATTGTTTATCTTTGACGGCGACGGTTCGATTCTGGGTGACTGGTCTGAACTGTTGAATTGGAAATTGACGAATCTGCAATGTGTCATAATAAAGAGAACATATGTCATTATAGATCCTATCAAAAGGTATAGCGACACATATATAAAGCCGAAACATCTGGAACATCGATACCAAATTAGGGACATGGCATTTATGAGCAGAAGTGCTCATTTTTCTGTCGTGCCAGAATTATCATGTTTCCATGCATACATCCAATAACTAACAAGGTTAATGCCCCCCTTGAAGGTAGGTCACATTCAACCTGCATCTTAAGAAATTAAGTAGCAGCTACACAAAAGGTATGTCAACTCGAGACAACCAAGTTTGGAACAGTCTTACAAACGGCAAAGTACTGTTACAAAAAACACCACAACTCCGATGTTACTCATTCACTTCTGGGACGCTGATCTCTTCTTTTGTCTGGATGACAAAGGGCCACCTTCTCCCACATAGGCCTTCTAGGACACTGATTTGTTTTTCCCGGACGACGAAGGGCCATCATCTTTCATGTAGGACTTCTGGGACACAGATTTGTTTTTCGAGGACAATGAATGACCATCTCGCAGTGGGTCATCAAATAGGTCGGGGATCTGTTCACGCCATTTCTGTTGCCGATACCATCACTCCTCATCGGTTTCGTTCGGACTATAGAAGACCTGCTACTCGCGATGGAGTTGTTGGATTTTCCCAAAGAGGAATGGTGAAGCATTATAGTAGCAGATAGTATTTCCCTTAGTTAAGAACCAAGATTTATCAAACCAGTATGAGGCAACTATGAATTTCAAAGTTTCTTTTGAACTGCATGCACAAGTCCATCTAATCATGTAATAGATGATCTGCTAAGTCTAATATGTAATAAGCCATAATTTTTGTATATGTTTGGATGCTTCTATATGTAGGCACTAAAACAAGCAACTACAACATTATGACGTAATGGAGTTCCATGTCACAAGTTTGGTGAGGCTGAGAACTACTTTCTATTAGTAGTTAAGAACTACTTTTGTGTCCCAAGTTTGGTGAGGCTGAGGATTCCTCTTAGACTTTATTTTTTTATTTTTTTTCCTTTGTTGAAACTGCTTTTTCTATAGAGGTAGTAAATCCTTAGTTCAAATATAGTTCACCCATAGATCAACTATATGAAATATAGTTCAATAACTTTGAAATTAGTTCACATTTTTTTTTTGAAATAGTTTACCCAAGTAAAACTTGTCCACCATATTCAAAATTAGTTCACCTAGTTTGAATCTTGTCCACTAATTTCAAACATAATTCACCCAATTGAAATCTACTTCATTATATTAAAAAGTAGTTTATAAAATTCAAAACAATATATCCAAATTCAACTCTAGGGAACCTAATTCAAAATAGTACAACAAATTCAAAATTTAGTTCCATGAAATTTAAATAAATATTATTCAATTTCAAATCTTGTTCACGTTATACAAAAATGAATCAACACATGTGAAGAGTTCGCCAAACTCAAAATTAGTACATCCCAATTGAAATTTAGTTAATCAAATTAAAATTAGTTATTATCAATCAATTATTCACCATCAATAGCAATTAGTATTAAATTCAATAAGTATAATATTATTAAGTCATAACCTAATTCAAATTTAGTTCACATAATTCAAAAAGTAGATGAAGAAAACCAAAATTCAGTTCACCAAATTTGAAATAGTTCTTAAAAATTAAATTTGATTCACCAAATTCAAATTTAGTTACCCAATTCAAATGTAGTTCACTAAGTTTCAAAGAAAGTTTACCAAATACAAATTAGTCGGCCGGTTAAAAATAGTTCAGACAATTTAACTTTAGTTCACAAAATTCAAAAATAGTTCACCCAATTCAAATTTATTTTCATCAATTCTGTAAGAAAGTTCACAAATTCAAATTCACTTCATGAAATTGTAATTTCGTTCATCATACTCAAAAAATAGTTCACAAAATTCAAATTTAGTTTACCAGATTGAAATTTAGTTCATCCAATTCATATTTAGTACATTAATTTTCAAATATATTTCACCAAATTCAAATTCAGTTTCACCAAATTAAATAATAGTTCACATAATTGAAATTTAGTTCACCAAAATCAAATTTAATTCACCCAATTCAAATTTAACTCATTAATTCCCAAATAAATTTCACCAAATTTCAATTTAGTTGACCCAATTAAAATTTAGTTCACCCAACTCAATTTTGGGTCACCAAATTCATATTTAGTTTAGCAAATTCAAATTTTAGTTCACCCAATTGAAATTTAGTTAACATAATTCAAACTTAGTTCACCAAATTAAAAATAGTTCACCAAATTCAAATTAAGTGAAGTAATTTTCAAAGATATTTCACCAAATTCAAATTAAATTCATTATTTTTCAATAATTCAAAGGCGTCAGTGATGATACATTTTAGTCAGTCACTGCTATGCGGATATGTAGTAGTGATTTCCCAATTTATATCCCTCTTCTTCTACATTTTTCTCTTCATTTCCATCCTCCAGGTCCATAGGTTTTACATCATCTTCAAAATTCATCGAAAAAGAGATGTCTTTCTGATTGTCATCAATGAAATTTTCTTTCCCTTTCTCCTTCTGCAATTGCAACTCTGCTGAGTGGTTAAATCTTTTGCTTGAGAGTTATCTAGCTGCATAGGATTACAAGAACCTGCCTCTTCTTGAGAACTGTCTTCTGATGGAAATTGGACACCATCATCCTTAATCTAGTATACAACTGGAACTCCAATTTCAAAAACTGCCACCTGAGTTTCTCAGCCATCTGTTATGTTAATGTCTCTGAATCATAAAAAGAATCTGGTTTGTTCACTGACTTTTTCTCTTAATACAACTGTAGCATTTCATCTACATTGTCAACTCCCCTAATAAGGTCCATCCCTGCATGGCCAGCACCTGGTACCTTTGCATAATACACGGAATCACTAATCCAATAGCCCTATAGCACGCATATTCCTAAATGTGATGTCAGACTACCCTAATGTCCTCTCAAGATTGTAAACTCCTCTGAACTAAAACCCAACGCCACAAATATCATCATCCAAGCTACAAGATGAACAAAAATAACACAAATAAACCTAGCACAAATTTCCTAAATTAACAAACCCAAAATAGAGATATGGAGCCAGATGTAGATGAAGATGGGTAGTGGGGAGGGGAACTTACTCCACACCGCCTAGACCAGAGGTGAATATGTGGCTCTGGCTGGGATTAGCCTTCCAGACCTGGGCAAGGGTCGCCGAGCCCTAGCTTTGACGTCGTCCGCCACCTGCGCACGATTCGATGTGGCGCCGAGCTAGTCACCGGCAGCGAGAGGGGTCTTCTCAACGCGCCGTCCGCCTGCCGCTGCCGATCCACACTCTGTCTTCCAGCACCGGCACTGCCGTCGTCGCCGCCGCCTTCCTTGTCGGTCGAGTGAGAGTGGGAGTCTGGAATAGGGCGAGTGAATTTGGGAAACTGTACCCCTTCGCGGCATGACTAGGTTAAACGAGCGGCGTTAACATCCGTCATGCCTTGCCGTTCGCCTTTGCCACGTGGACCTTTCCGGTGGGGCCGGGCTGTCAGGTTCGCTGCCAAAACACAGTCAACCGAGCATTTAGTGGTTTCGGCAACGCGATTACTAAAAACGGTGCCGTCGGCAAACTGTTACGAAAATGTTGATTATTTTATGCATTGTGCGCAATTGTGATGGTTTTTCGCATTTTACTCCCTAATTAGCAGGTCCTGTAGTACTTAGCCGCTAGTCTGCCTGCGAGATTTCAATATACCATAGATAGATAGATAGATAGAAGCATTGCTGGTTATAGGAGTCCAACCCAAACTCGTAGATATATAATTATTACCAGAAAAGGAACAGCGGCAGTTCATAGCAGTCGTATAGAAGGACGAATACGTCACCCGAAGTTACTTACCATATCGTAGACCCCGATTTTGCACGGAGGACCGAGTAGCACAGGAATTCTAATCCTACTCGATCAAGCTGCCGGTGCTATTAGCCTATATATGCATATGTATTACAGTTTTACCTCGCAATCAATCGAACAAGCAACACCACCGTGAGCGAGTTACGAGCCTCCCGCAATCAATCGAACAAGCAATCGATCGACTCAAGGCATCCAGCTTTCCGCGTGGTCTCGCCGGAAATTTAGTCAGCTAAGATGGCATCCCACGATGTTGAGTTGCTAGACCTCGTTAGCTTCGGGCACACGCTCCTCAACCATGGCCTCGTCATCGCCGACGCCGACCACAACTCTGCGGACGTCGACACGTTCAAGCTCCTCCTCGCCGACAACACCGTCGTGTACAAGAACGCCGGCGACCTCAGGGTGGTCGACAGGAGCTACCTGCACCCCGGCAACGTGGTCGGCTCCGCGTCCGACGATGATGGCCAACTCGGCATCATCACGGGCGTCACCACCGTGCTCGACCTGGCAAGCGCGACACGGAGACACATGTCATCACGGGCGTGTCCCCGTCTACCCTCCGGCGCGTAAAGAGCTTCAACCTCGGCGACTTCGTTGTGTCAGGGCCGTGGCTCGGCCAGGTCGTCGAGGTGTCCATCGACGTGGATGTGCTGTTTGATGATGGGGCGGTCTGCAGGGTCACCAACGCAGACTCCAACAAGCTAAAAACAGTGGATGGCACCGGTGCTAGCAGCAACACCACGTATCGCCATCAAATGAACACTCTCGTCAACCCCAGGGAGCACGTCAGCGCACCAGACACTTGTTCCCTCTTCAAGGCAGCACGCTGGCTTAACGGCTCCTGGAATCCTGACCATGAGATAGGCACCATCAGCAAGGTGGAGACGTCCGGCGTCCTTGTCTGCTGGATTGCATCCGTGCATCATGGCACAGACAAGGGGCTCGTCAAGGCATCCGCCCCTTCGGCCTACCAGAATCTGGACGATCTTACTTTCTTCTGCGCCGCATAAGGTAGCTGACCGCTGCTTTTTCCGCAAAGACAATGTTACTGATGATGAATGTGAAGCACCAACTGCTAAGGTGGAGGTGGAGTTTCCCATGATCGTCGCCAATACTCGTACCTCTGTCGACGTGCTGTGGCAGGACGGCACACGACAACATGGCATAATTTCAGCCACAGTCGTCCCCTTTGAGCTAGTGGATGAAGACTTATTCCTAGGGGATCACGTCGTCGGTGTTCTTCCTATTGATGCTAGTGTGAACAATTACTTTTTTGCTGATGAAACTGAATTCTAAAGGCCCGTGGGCGTCATCAAGAGCCTGCACTACGGAGACCGGACGGCTCGCGTGTCATGGTTCAAGGATGTGGAGCACACCAATGAGGCTAGGGAGGTCGAGTGCGATGATACTGTGACTGTGTACGCCCTGAAAAAAGACTCTTCTTACCTATCTGCTGACTATGGATATATTGTCATTCGTCTCCTGCCGTCAGGATCAACCAGCGGTGAAATCGCACCATTGCTAAAGGGCAACAAGAAGAAAAGTGTCGTTGCAGCCGATCTTTCATGGCTGGGCCATGTTGTTGACCTTCTCAATGATGGACATGTCCAAGTCAAGTGGGGCGATGGTAGCATGTCAATGGTACGTTGAAAAATTCTGTTACTACTCTACTAGCTAGTCACTTCTTGTTGGACTCTACTCTGTTAGAATAAAACGCTAATGCAAGATCATAGACGACACACCGAGGCACGATATTTGTTAACGAGGTTCACCGATATGGCTACATCCCCGGGGCATGACTACGGGCGCTCCTCCCCAAGATACCACAACACCGGCCGCCCGGGCGCCGGCACAAACCGTCGGCTCCCCCGCGTACCTGTTGCTATCAAGTCGTCATGGGTTACAACGTGTGGTGCCCCTCCGTATATAAGAGGCCTAGGTTACAAGTGTCCGACTCCTACACAACTCGTACCTAACCACACCAATTACAACTCCAAGTCCATGTAACCCCTTGCGTACATAATATATTCGACACAAATACAACAAACTCCACCTTGGCGAATATTCTCCACCACCTAGAAGTCGTCCATGCTCGAACCTCCATGTACTCCGGACTTGGGTTGTCTTCTTTGTAGCTTACTGAGAGCTACCCGACGGGCCAGACCCGCCGCCACCGTGGGACTCCACTGCTACTCCTGCAGCTCCACTCTCCATGGCTCCACCTGCAATAGTGCTCCCTTGCAAATTGTAAAGATGCGAAGCCGTCCTCTCTCCTATCATCACAGTCATCCCATCTTCCATGATTTTCATGGTCTTCTTATCCCGATCAGAACGGAATTCCATACCACCATCATGAAGAACACCAAGCGAAATTAGATTCCTCCTTAGCCCTGGCACATGCCTGACTCCCCGAAGCATCCGCTCAACTCCGTCAAACATCTTGATTTTGATGTCACCTACTCCAGCAACACGATAACCTGTGTCATCGCCCACATAGGCTAAACCAAACTCACCAGACTTGTACGAAGAGAACCACTCCCTGTTGGGCGTCGCATGAAAAAAGCAAGCTGAATCCAACATCCACGCTTCAGTTTTTGTTGACCGCCTGTTTGATACAACGAGAACATCACTATCACTGTCCGAGCCAACACCATGAGCAGCCACATTAGCACTTGCCCCACCCTTCAGTTCTGGGCATTCCCTCTTTACATGTCCCCAGTCCTTGCACCTGTAGCACCGCACCTTTTTCTTCTTTTTCTTCTCTGTCTCTTGTCCCTTCCTGAGCTGATAACCTTTAACTGCCAACCCCAAACCTTGAGTACTCTCCTCTGTAGCATTCTTTTGCTTCCTCAACTCATGTCCAAGCAACGCTGCAGTGACTTCCTCATTATTGACGGTTGTCTTTCCATGTGTCAATGTAATGACCAAATGCTCATAGGACGGTGGCAATGAAACAAGAAGAAGTAGTGCCTTATTCTCGTCCTCAATCTTCACATCCAGACGCGCTAGATCCGTGACCAACTGATTAAAGGCATTCACATGCTCCACAAGATCCGACCCCTCCTGCATCTTCAGCCCATAGAACTTTTGCTTCAAATACAGCTTATTGGTCGCCGACTTGGACATATAACGATTTGCCAACTTGTCCCGAATTCCCTTAGGAGAATCTTCGTCCATGACATGGTACATGACCTGATTCGCAAGACAAAGTCGTATGGTAGCGGCCGCCTGCACTTGCATATCCTCCCACGCATCGTTGTCAACCTTGGCCGGTTTCGTCTCCTGCAAACCCTTCAAGATTCCCTGCTGCGCCAGAATATCCTTGACTCTTGTCTGCCATAGACCGAAGTTACCCGTGCCATCGAATTTCTCCACATCAAACTTGGTGAACCCCGGCGCCATGCCGAGCCGCGATCTAACCGACCTATTGCCGCCGGTCTGACCGCCCTTGTTTTCCTCTGCGACTTTCTCACGAAAAAGATCACCGATCCCGTATTCCTCGTCTGAAGCCACGCCGCAGTCCACGATCTATCAAGAAATATGACCAGCACAACGTGCTGTCCGCCCTTCAAAAAATCACCGTGAAGCCTTGCCGACGCGCAGATGAATTTGCTCTCCGCCGAAACCAACTGCTCCACCTATTCCCGAAACTGCAGACTATTTTCTGTGCGTTCGCTGCCTCGTCGTTCCCAGCCTTTGATTACCTGCTGGTGCACCCGGCCTTGCTTTTCCTTTTCTCACACGGAAACCAAGTTCAACTCTGTCACGCTTTGCCCAGCCTTGTCAAGCCAAGTCTCCCACGGACCTATGCATGCACACGTCTCTTGTTTAATCATGACCAGCAGCAGACTTGTCCCCTGAAACACATGTACACCCACGCACGTATCACTTGATCCGCTGACAGCATCCATGTAAACCTCTGGACTTCTGCCTCATCACGATTCTCTTTCCTTGTGCACTGCCCTCTATCCGATGAAACCTGCTGCCTTGACTTTTCTTTGCCTTGCGCGCCGTGCTTCTACCGAGACCAACTGCCACACGCCTGCTCGAGGCTCCAGCGGCCGTCTCGCCTACGACACGAGCAACCGAATCCCGACATTCCTTTTCTCGATTCCGCATACCTCGGGGAAAACCTCGCCGCTGATCTCGATGACTGCTCGCATTCCTGGTCTCTGTTTTTTGGTTCTTCGCCAGCAAACTGAACAGCCCTGTCGCACGTACGCGCCACACGTCAACCCTGCCGTAACAGTCGCTACCTCGCGCATAATCCTTGCACGAGCCGTGTCGTACCCTGGCCATCCACGTCGCCGACACAATCCGTCCGCAGTGCCGCGCCGCCGCCCTTGAACAACACCGAGCGCATCATCTCGATGCTCTCACACTCCGATCTATCCGGCCGTCCCCCACGTCTGGTCGCCGGTCTGATCGCAAGCCGAATTCGTCACCTCCGCAACGTCTTCAACAGCCACAACGCCGGTCCGATCGCCACGTCTAGCCGATCCTTACCGACCGCAGCCCATCGAACGGTCCAGGCCTCCTGCCCGAAGTGTCCGACACCACCGACCGCATCCGCGATCGCCGCCATGCTCCACCTTACACCAATCGGACGTTCCCTGGCACCCGTCGAGCATGATCCTCGTACCTCCGGATGATCTTCCGCATAGCCTTCTCGCAACCTTGCTCATGATACCACTTGTTAGAATAAAACGCTAATGCAAGATCATAGACGACACACCGAGGCACGATATTTGTTAACGAGGTTCACCGATATGGCTACATCCCCGGGGCATGACTACGGGCGTTCCTCCCCAAGATACTGCAACACCGGCCGCCCGGGCGCCGGCACAAGCCGTCGGCTCCCCCGCGTACCTGTTGCTATCAAGTCGTCATGGGTTACAACGTGTGGTGCCCCTCCGTATATAAGAGGCCTAGGTTACAAGTGTCCGACTCCTACACAACTCGTACCTAACCACACCAATTATAACTCCAAGTCCACGTAACCCCTTGCGTACATAATATATTCGACACAAATACAACATACTCAACTCATTAACTGTTCTCGATCTGATTTCGTGTGTGCTGCAGGTATTGCCCCATGAGATTGTTGTCGTCAAGGAGGAGCACTATTCGGATCTGTTGGATGAAATGGACAACTGGGCAGTGGTCGACAACATCGTTGATGCACCTGAAGAACTAGCTATGGCTAACACGGTATTATATCTATCCTTCTAACATTGTCCACTTCTACAAGGAAAAACAAAAATCAACTTAAACCAGGACCTACTTCGGGTTGTCCTGACTGGTCGGCACCAAAGAAAAATAAACTGATGTGCACATAATTTATACTGAATTTAGGAACTCTTATATTTTATACTGAATTATTATCTGGGTGGATTCATCTCAATTGATGTGGCAATTTGTTTTATCTTATTTTAGGACCATGGTCTACGGAATACAACCGATGATAATGGTGTTGAAGATGACAAGCCGACAATGAAGGGGCCAAGCCTTTTGGGTCTTGCAACCCAGTCTTTGCTCCAAATGACCGACGGCATGGTGGCTCGGTGTAAGGGATACATGCCGTTGTCGTCATCACCAAGCTCAGAGTTACCTACGCCCACATACGATGAAAGCACTAGTGGTGATACAGCGGAAACCATCGATGCTGCTATGACAAGAAACGTTGTGGATGTGAATGGCCAGGATTTGGTTGAGGAGGGGACGAAGGGTGACGACTAGCCCTCCGGATCACGATTAGCTTGACACCGTAGATTAAGTAATTACAGTTTTATTAGAAAATGATGAAGAATCAAATTTTGTGATTTTAGGCAGATATAAAGTGGTGGAGATTGAAACTAGCCCCTCAAGTTATAATGGTTGATTTAATCTGTTCGTGTTTCGGATATATTCACCTCCCTGGATTCACAACATGATCTTTTAAATTTCCATGTGCATTTGCTAAATGTATGAGGATCGTTGGCCTTGCATGACGAGTATATACACACTGGAGTATATGAAAAGGGAAGGGAAGGAGAATCCCGGGTTAACATTCTTTGTTGAAAAAGAAACGAAAATGTCCATTTTGTGCGGTTTGTGTAGTTTTTTCGATTGTTTCTGGGAATTAATCAATCAGCTGTTGTGTTGGGTAGCTATTTCATTTGTCAGACAACGTTCAGTTCTAAGGGCATGCATGTTTCGTTCATAACTAACTAATTTGTCAGGCAAGTGTGGCTTGGAAAAAGTTTGGCTCATTGATACAGCGGAAAACAGTGGGTACACTAGACTTCACAGATGGACCAAACCCTCTGCCAACAGTAACCAGATTATATATATTTTTATATATAACGTAAAAAGAATTACTAGAACTGTAGTGTTAGTGTGTACAAAACAGTACAAACAAACAATTACCGAGCGATTTTTGTGCACTTCATTTGTCTTTAGTGTTGTGCGTAATTTTTGGGTGTTTTTCATCAGTGTCGTTAGCAGCGGAAACTAGGTATACGAGTGTCGGGGCATTCGGCAGAAAAATGATTTTTGCACGGGGGGATGCTATTAGTGTTCTTCAGTCCCGATTGTCTGCGTCGATTTTGCTAGGCGAATGGGAGCTGCTGCACTGCTAACTCAGGCTGCCATTTTGAGCGTAGTTGCTTAGATATTCAATCAAAATCATGTTCCAAAATAGACTAGTACGTACATATAGTGTGGATATTACATGGTGATTATTTTATTCATGGCAACGAGAGAGTGGTTAAGGTGATTTGGAGGAGTGATTGGTCGTGGAGACATGTTGGTTTAGTTCGATTTTCTGAATACAGGCTTGTTTCTCATCAGTAGTCCTTCACATTGGAGATACATCTCTGTATGATTGTTCAGTTTATTATTTAAGTCTTTGTTCAATGACTATGGTTGCATCATTTTCAGTCGTAGTAATTTTTAACGGCAGAACCAAACAGAACACACCAGGCCCTCTCTTAGTTTCTTTTTTTTTAAGTCTCTCGGCTCCCAAAGTTTTATGTTCGAGTTTGTCCTTATTCCTCAGTCCTTTTTATTCTTCTTGAGTAATCAGTGTTCTTTCTTCAGTTTGGTGTTCAAGCTCCTAATAAGTTTCTATTCATTGTTCTTTCTTCATTATAGTAGGGCAACAAAGAATTGATTATCTCAGTTTTTTCATTGTTCGGTGTCATTGCTTTCAGAAAGCTCAATAATTTAAATTTTAGTTATCATTTTCAGTTTGGTCCTTCGTTGTAAAGTTTTTTCTTTTCTGCTGTGTTTATTCCTTACTTTGTTAATCAGTCATTGTTTAGTTTGTCATTGAATCTTCTTCGGTCCCTCTTTGCAATTTATTTTTATCAGTCCTTGGTCGTCAGTCTTTTTCTTTAGTTAAATTTTTTCTACGGTCTTTTAATCCAAGCATTAGGTTTTACGTACATGCAAGCTATCCCTCCGTTCCGAAATATAAGTGTTTTTAGAGATTCCAATTGGAACTACATACGGTGCAAAATGAGTGAATGTACACTCTAAAATATGTCTACATCCGTATGTAGTTCTTATTGAAATCTCTAAAAATACTTATATTTAAGAATGGAGGAAGTACATTGGACTCATTACTCTTTAGTTTTCTTAGTTCTTTGTTCACTTTTCAGTCATATTCTTTTAGTCTTTAACTATGTCATTGCCTCCTGCCATCAGTCCATAGTTTTGTTTTTCCCTATTTGCAAATTAATTTTTTTACTTCTCAGTCTATATAAGTTAGCAGTCGTCCGCGTGGGCGACTCGGGCGACGACACGATCCACTTTTCTCGCAGCCATCCCCGTGAGCCTTCCCCTCTCCGCCACCAGGCTTGCTCGCGCGGCTGACGGCGGCGCCAGGGTTCCGTTCCCGTGGTGCTTTGGGGGGCGTTTGTCCAGGTACATGCAGCGGCTGGAGGTTGTGAAGGCGAAATTATCAGGGGCGCCGACAATCCAAACGGGGTTGGATCCAGCGAGAGCTTTGCGGGGGTGGCCAGATTGGCACCATAGTGCCTGCCACCATTGCTCATGGACACCATTAAGGAGTGCCATCTCCAATGGATGTAGTCGCTCCCAACGTCGTTAATTTCCTCGGCAGGATCATGGGAGCCACTACCCTATTCCCTGGCAGGAGTGTAAGTCCGCCCGTATTGGACACTCCTCGTCCGTACGGCCGACTCCCATGGCATCCTCCATCCGGGGAGCCCAATTGGTTGAGGAGGTGGCCTAACATAGTCGCGGCCATCTCTAGCGGGGAGGCGGCGATCTTTGCGGTCCTTCACTCGGGCTCGGGTGTAAGGTCAGATGTCGCCGTAAATCTGGCCAGTAAGTTGTTGGGCGGTCATCGGTCGTACGACAATAACCTAAGGAACGCTGACCTATTTCCGATAAAGGGTTTTCCCCCGCTTTATAGATAAAGCATCATCCGATACAGCCAGCTCGCTGGGGCCGCAGCACAAACAAGCCCAAAGGAAAAAGAGAGAAAAAGAAAGAGAAACAAATGCCAACAACGGTAGATCAACGAAACGAAGATGGTCGGCAACCGCTGCACCCTCCGGAGAAGTACCACCACGCACCCAACACTCTGAAGCGCCGCGTACCAAGCAACACCTCCAAGAAGGAGGCGACGACGACGCTGCTATTGCCCGGACTAGTCCTAGGGTTTCCCCCGGTACGCGGGGGGCAGTGGGGGAGGGTGTACCCGACGCCCTTCAGGAAGGTTCGGCGGCACCCGCAGGCGTCGCCGCGTCGGGGCCAGACGAGCCGCCAGGGCTTTCTCCTGACCCAAACCCCCACCACCACCCCAGACGATCCATAGTGCACCGCCCAGCACGCCGCCCACCAACATGTGCCACCACGGTCGCCGAACCAACTTCGCTGTCTCCCTGAGGCCGCCGACACGAGACCTGGAGGATGGGAGAAGAGATAGTGGGCTTGGGGGCATCCGCAACACAGCTGACGTGGGGGAACATCCACCGCCGGCGCCGCGGAGCCGACCGGACGCACGAACAAGGGGCCTACCAAGCGCCGAGGCTCGGCCGGACCCAAAAGGGTCCAGACAGCCCCTGCCGTCGCGCTGCAGCTCGCCCGCCGACGAAGCCGCCACCGCCCGCAGACCACTGCCTTCTCGCCACCAACACCAGGGAGCAGCGTCGCCACGCACCGAACCGCCGACCGCCCTAGCCAGATGGAGCCCAAAAGGGCCCAGATCTGGGCCGCGCGGGCGTTGCCGGCCACCAGCACCACCACGCCGCCCCGCGACCAACTGCCGCGCCGCCGCACCGAGGACCCCGAGGCCCGCGGGAAACCCGCCCCCGAGCCGCACCGCTGCCATCGGGAGGCCCCCACGCCTCCCCATGCACGTGTGGGGAAAGAACGGCCCGCCGGCGCCGGCGCCGCGCGGGCAGGGCCCGGCGGACGGCGGCGGCGGGAGGGGAGGGTGGCCGGCGGTAGCAGGGGGGACGAGGAGGAGGGAGGAGGAACCCTAGGGGATCCGCGCCACAGACTGGGCAAAGATCAGAGGTAACGCTGACCTATTTGATCAGCTGCCACAGGCGAGGATAGAGGAGCATGGCAGATTCACTTTGATAGATTTTCTAAAGACCAAGATAGTTTTGAACGCATTATAAATTGTGCTGTGACAAAATTCATAGATTTTGCACAATAAAATTTTACGTGCTAATTTCAAAAGAAAAAAGAGATTGCCATGGCAGTCTCAAGTAAAAAAAGCCATGGTCGAAATAACAATAAATTTGCCACTGAAAATGCAAAAATAACATTTTCCATTAGAACAATCTAGAAATGTACTATAAAACTTAAGTGTCCCCATGGCTAAAACATGAGAAAGTTTTCCAAGGGTAGTTTGCCGCTGTTATCTAGTCTAATTAATATAATTGAGATGGTCTAAGTACTAAGACTGCGATGATACATACAGTAAAACTACGACGGTCAAATTTGCCATGATAATAAAAAGAAATTTGCCATGATATATAAAGTAAATTTTCCATGATGTGTGAAACAAATTTGCCATGTTTCAAAAAGATAAATGACCATGTTCTAAAATGTATTCACCATGGTCCACCAAGTACAAAGCCATAGTACAAAAAGTAAATTTGCCATGGTCCAAATATATATAAAAAAATCATGGTAACAATTTTTTTCCATGGCCAAAATAAAAGTTTGCCGTGATAAAAAAAGAACTTTCCATGGTTTGTGAAACAAAATTTCCATGTTCCACACTTTTTTGCCATGGTAACAAATATGACATGTTCCATTTTTAATTTTTTTTGCTATGCAGTATGCACAAATTTTTTTACCATGGCAAATTATTAACCATGGTCCACCAAGTACAAAGCCATGCTACAAAAAATAAATTTGGCATGGTCCACAATATAAAATTTGCCATTGTAACATTTTTTTTTGCCATGGTCAAAATCTAAGTTCCCGTGACAAATTATCATGAGTGGATGATATGTCAAATACATAGAATTGCTTAATAATCCCGACTGAATTTTTTTTACAAAACATGAGGGAAATCATTTGTCTACTACAAAGGTAACTATGAAGTTAAAACATTTTCCATGGTCCATAAACTAAATTTGCAATGTTTCAGAAAGCAAATCTGCCATGACCCATAAAGTAAATTTGCCATGGTTAAGTGAGAAAAAATAATCCTAAAGCTTGCCGTGGGAGTGTTGCAAAAAGATCTAAATTTGCCATGTATGGGAGACAAAAAATGTTATGAATTTTCCATGTGAAAATTTAGAAATACTTCTAACTTTTCCATGGGTAGAAACATGATTATAATGATCTCCAACCATGACTCTGTTTTTTTGTTTTCATATTTTCCCGTGAATTAGAGATCATATTTCTATGTCTGGGAACATGAAAACTTTGGGAATATGTAATAATTACATGGATAATTTAAGAGTTTTTTCTAGGGATTTAGTTCTCCGAAACACATGGTGAATTTAGTTGAGAAGGCAAATTTAGTTGTTTGAAAACATGCCAAATTCGTAAATGTGTAATGTACTCAGAAGAAGACACAAGCATAGCAGTTCAAAAATGATTGGTTGACCGAATGCAGCAAAACTAAACAGAAACATGGCAAATTTAGTTGAAATGGCGAAATTATGGTGAGATGGAAAATTTCGTTCTCTGAAAACCATGGCAACTTTGGAAAATCTGTAATGTACCCTGAAGAAGACACACATCAAAACTGATTGGTTGACCTAAAATTGATTGATTAAAGCAGCGGCAGCAAGCAAGCGGAAATTGACCTGAGACGGGAGGGAGAAGAGGCACTCACGGCCGACGAGGGACTCAAGCGTCTAGCCGACGGACGCCATATGAGGCCGGGCAAGACGATGCATGACGAGCGAGCGTGGTGTTCCTCCACGCTCGGCGATGGAGCGGGCAACCGCGTCCATGCACGGACACCGCAAACACTCCCGTCGTCCTCCTCGTGCGGGCATCCGCGATGGCTCCAGATATGACGCGCGGCTCCGTGATCTACGTACTCCCTACCCAAGATGGAAACGGAAACTACTGCTAGAGGAGGCCGGGCCCAACTCGAGCGAAGATGAATACGACACGAGTACGACCCCGAGTCCACCTCCACACAGGCACCGCCTCACCGGCCCCAATAAATCCCCCCCGATTCCCACCCAACAGCCCAACACGTACGCAAAGAAAGCTCCTGTGTCTTTCGTTCGCTCTTCCGCCGCCGCGTCTTTTTTTGGTACTAACTAGGGTTTCGTTTCGCCTCCCAATACTCCGATCCATGGCGGCCGAGGAAGGCGATAAGAAGATGATCACGCTCAAGAGCTCGGACGGTGAGGAATTTCAGGTCGAGGAGGCGGTCGCCATGGAGTCACAGACCATCCGCCACATGATCGAGGATGATTGTGCCGACAACGGCATCCCGCTCCCCAACGTCGACTCCAAGATCCTCTCCAAGGTCATCGAGTACTGCAAGAAGCACGTCCAGGCCAGCCCCAAACCTGCCGACTCCGGCGCCGCCGCCGACGCCAGCTCCTCCACCTCTACTACAGCCGCCGCCCCCGCCGAGGACCTAAAGAGCTTTGACGCCGACTTCGTCAAGGTCGAGCAGGCCACCCTCTTCGACCTCCTCCTGGCTGCAAACTACCTCAACATCAAGGGATTGCTCGACCTTACTTGCCAGACTGTTGCCGACATGATCAAGGGAAAGACTCCCGAGGAGATCCGCAAGACTTTCAACATCAAGAATGACTTCACACCCGAGGAGGAGGCCGAGATCCGCAGGGAGAACCAGTGGGCTTTTGAGTAGAGAAAGACAAGCATCTAGCTAGCTAGGCACTGTTTCGTTAAATTACTGCTTAGTATTCGTCTTTTTTTTATGCAAGAAGAAACCTATCAATTACTTCTGAAACTGAATTGTTATTTGTCAAGTGGATGTTTTGATTGGTAATATCATCCTAATTAGCTAATTTATGTGTGTGATTTGAGATATTTTTGGCTATCTTCAAATAGCCTTTTGTTTCCGATTTTATATCTACATATATATTTGCGAAAGATCTGTCGAAATCTTGATTTGCATTTGGCTTCAGGTCGAATTTAGTGATCGTTGGATCGTTGTCACGAATCTCAGCGCGCAGCAGCAGCATTTGTCGCTCGTGAGGAGCAGGCGCACGTTTTAGTTGTTTTTTTTCGGGTTACGCGTCTCCACTCTCCACCCCGTGTCACTTCGTCGTTTTTGCTAGCGAGAGACAGAATCCTGCCCTGGAATACATGCTACTGATTTCCCGCAACATCTATCTACGCTCAGAATTACATTTTGAAGCAGACGTATGATAATAACAATTTTTATTCGTATGTACGTACCTTTGTTGTGGCACAGCACTGAATCACATCTGAATGGACAGAATCACAGGGCTGGTCCTCAGTCAGCATCATCTTGTTATTCTGCAGCTGCTAACTGCAAACGACAGCAGCATAAACATGTCATATTTGATTGAGCTTGTGCAATGCCATGCCTATTATGGCTCTTCCCGTCGGTGCCGTGCGGCTAGAATCGATGGCTCAAGGCCCAGAACTGCAGCAGCAAATCACCAATGATCTCCAGACAGACCATTACTTCTTCCTGATGATAGTAGGCACACCATAACAAACAGGAGATGAACCAAGGTCACTACTAGGGAAAACCTTATACACAGAGGATTATCAGTAGCGCTGGCTAAAACTAAGCGCTACTGCTACTTACCCGTAGCGCGGGGACACAAAGGGCGCTATAGCTATGTTGCTAGCAGTAGCGCGTCTACAGCCTACCACTATAATTCCCACACTGTTGCCGTCAGGCTAGGCATAGTATTCGTCATTTTTTTAGACTTTGTATTATGCAAGAAGAAACCTAGCTATAAATTACTTCTGAAACTGAATTGTTATTTGTCAAGTGGATGTTTTGATTGGTAACATCATCCTAATTAGCTAATTTATGTGTGTGATTTGAGATATTTTTGACTTTTACAGGAAATTAATACCAAACGGAATAAAACTTTACGATGATTTTTCTTGGACCAGAAGAAACCCACGAGACATGGGGAGGAGGCCAGAAGATCCACGAGGGGGCCACAAGTCCTGGGAGTGTGCCCCGAGGGGGGGGGGGGGGGGAGGGGGCTTGTGGGCCCCCTGTGGCTCTCCTTACCCTAATCGCAGCACTATAAATTCTCAAATATCCCCCCAGCACTATAAAGCCTCGTCTAGGTCAAGCTGCGCGTGACACACGGCCATGACATTTTAAAAGGTACGCCCCTCCCAGAAAGCGCACCGCTCATCGATGTTGTTGCCCGACGGTGGGTAGGGGCCGTCGTGGCGCTGGATGCGGGCGGCGTTGTCGTCGGCGAGGATCTATGGCCATCACCGACTACTATGCACGTTGTCGTCGGCAAGGATCTATGGCCATCTCCGACTACTATGCGCGTTGTCATCGGCGAGGATCTATGGCCATCTCCGGCTACAACGTCGCTGGGGTGGCAATTTGCAATCAAGACCCTAGCATTTTGTAGCCAAGACCCTAAAGTTAAGATTTTGTTACAAACAAGGCAAAATTTTTGACAAGTCAGGGACAAATTTTGACTAGAAATTTTGGCAGCATAACGCGTTTGGGAGAATGAAAATCAACAATGGCATAGTAACTGATATATCACATATGAGAGTAGAAATACAACTTGTGTGATTTGACCTGTCCCTCCTATACCTTCAATAACACGATGGATGACTTCTAAAAGCTACTACCTACTACAATTCATTCTACCAACACAGCTAGCAATTCTAAAACTCTTGACATAGCACCGTGAGTCATGAACTGCATAAGATTGGAGGCGATCTGAGGTACGCTCCTGCCCCCCTCAAGCCAATGATCCTACCAAACAGAGCCTTTTCGCCATCGCCAATGTCACATAGGAAACCCATGATGACGAACGGCTCCCAACCATCATCATGGCCTCGGGCTTCACCATGGTGACGTCCGTCCGTCCATCCTTCAATCACACCACAAGCTGAGCCAGCCAGTAGTACATTTTCTGAATACAAAAAACAACCCAGAACCTACACATCAATCAGGCCCTCGCCCCCGGAACTGATAATCCACGCCACCAGAACATCACCTTCAGCAGCAACCAAAAACACTACAACAAGCTCAGTTTTACTCCATCGGTCCATCCTCTCAACCTCCTGTGGCTGCGGTCCAGACCCCTACAAAGGCGCGCGCGCGCACACACACAGAGAGAGAGAGTACAAGATTTTAATTAGTGACAACTACACTTGACGTCAAGAGAACGGCTGAGAGAGAGAACGCTAAAAAAAAATAACTACACTTGAGCTCAAACCGACTCAGGTTGGCCGAGAAAGAGACTAGCCAAATGTGAAAAATGTACCACAGTAATTATACTAATGCAGCCTACATTTCAAGAGCGGATATAGCTTCACAAAAGTTCCACATTTTAGTATATGAGATGGGCATGACTTAAATTTGAAAAATATGCAAGTTATAGCATCGCCAAATTTTACTTAAGGTCTGCAGAAATTAAAACAGTTATAGCATCACAATAACTTCACATTTTTGAAGGAGGTAAAATGGCTTCAAGAAAGCCAAGTTGGAATAAGAAGCAACAAGCCATAACTATCCCCATCAGTACGTACCAGAGAAGAAAAACTAAAAAAAGAGAGGAAGAATAACAGAAACACCTGCATTCTTTTTACCGGTTGCTTATGAGTGCTTATTTTACATGCTATAGCAACTTGCCACAACCCAATGCAGCCCAGCGAGATAGCAGCAACTGTAAATGTATGCATGTGTGTGTCCGTCTCAGAACAAAAAGGGCATCCTGCTACATAGTAGATGGCCATGTGCTCAGAGTAAGGGGGAGAAACCAGAGGAGGAGCTCACCTGTGCAGCGCCACACCCCCTGCCTGTGCTCTTCGACATGCTCCCTCTGGAATACATCCGCTGGCACAACGACACAAACGTCGCCGCCCGCTCCTTTCCCAGCTTCAGCTGCTCATGTATTGTCCACAGGCATATGAGCATTACATTTGAACGTGATGCAGGTACATGGCATATAATAAAATAGCTAATAGAATAAACAGCAGAGGTGGCATGTCCATACCAGAGAATCCGGCTTGAAAATATCTATCAAAACTGTCACAAATCTATCAAAAGATGCTAACTAAAACTTCAGACCGGAGAAAACACCAGAGACTTTTCAAACTCAATAGTTGCAGCGCTACTTGCGTCTCGTCTCCACAATCATGGCATTCTAAATGTGATCATCTATAAATAGCAGAAGTAAGGCCTACAGCAACACCTATATAGCCTACAGTAGATGGATGATCCATAACAACAACAAATGATGGTACCACAACAATGTGTTTCGCCCCCTAGCCTACAGCAGCACCTATTCGAATTGACCCAAAGCATGAGTGATAAACCAACCAATTGACAGATCAAGATGGATTAAGCTGAAGATGGAGCGAACCTGTAGAGGGTCTCGCCACCAAACTTCTTCTGGTCGACTTCGACGGGAAGGAGCTTGACGTAGCCACTGCCGTAGTCGATGTCCTGCTCGTGCTTGACCGAGAACTGCAGCACCAGGGTCCTGCCCTTGTTGCTGAACTCCGGGTACTGCGCCGAGATGGCGTAGAACCTGTGGTCCTCCGACGTCTAGATGCCTGTAGAAATAGAGTAACTCAGCTCCATTTGCCGCTGAACAAAACAGAACGAAATGAAATCCAGCGATGACCCAAACATCCTGTGACATGAACACCAGGCAGGATTCCTTGTCAATTCATCAAAACAAGAAAATAGAGAAGCTGCAAGAGGATTGAATCAAATCAAAATTGAGGTGCGGACTAGCAATAGTCCAAGGCAACAACTTTGTAAGATAGCAAATTATCACTAATAACAAAACCTAACTTGTTTAGTAGTTCACAACTCCACATGGCAACTAGTAACGAGCAAGGTTGATTACGGAAAAGAAAGCATATGGTCAATGGAGAAGCACAAGGTGGCACAAAGCAACCACAACCATAGCAAAAAAAAAAAAATGAAGATTGCATAAGCTAGAAACTCGTTGGATTGCAAATTAAATTAATTCTCAGCAAGATACTATGCTGGTGCCCTGGTTGAAATGGTGAGCCAATGCTTGCAATTTGCAACAGAAAAAAAGGGTCTCCTTTGGAAGTTATGGGTTTTCTCCTTGGAGTAAGGCGAACAAAAATCTGCCATCAATTAGGCTTACTATTTGGATTATACACGGATCAAATATTAAAGCATCGTTGCTTCAAGTACTTGTTGCTCAACTAGCAACAAAAGGTTTGCACACAGCAAGGAAAACGTGCAGCATTAGAATTCTGCAGGGCATGCATAGTTCATTCCATCCACTGACTGAATCGGCCCATCGGAAATATGTTACAACCATTCAAACAAGCGGTGCTCAAAAACTAATCATTCCAGCAAGTGGTCCTACAAAAAAACATTAAACTACAGGAAAGGAAACTACAGAACAGATTTACCTCCATTGTAATTAGAGAACTAACTGGATGTGGTCATAAGAAACAAGGAAAACTAAAAGAACACCTTGCCATTCAGTAAGACATGCAAATCCAAGAAGACTGATGGAAGAAAAGCTCCTACAGATCATCGACTCAATGGTCGGAGCATAGCACAATGTGGCAATAGCTCAAAGGCTAGGTGCCAGAGCAGGCACAAGAGCAAACTCATGGCTGACTGACTTTTAAGTTTCAAAGCTGCAAAAAGATGGAGTACCATGACCATGAAGAAAGAACAAATGGAATGGTCTGGAATCAAGTCTGCAACCAATCCACCCATCTGTGCAAACTACCAAAGCAACCCTCAAAAGGACTCCTGGAGGCCAAACCGCCACACTCCATGTCCTACTTCACAACGAAACCATTCGACTTAAAATGATTTGAACCAATATAGACAAACCGCCCTCCCATAGCAGCTAGCATGCACCCCCAGGATGTCAATTTATTAATCTCAGTCCTGTATACTTCTACTGCTTACAACTCAAACCACCCCAACAATCCCCAGTGTTAATACCAACATCAGTCACGTGGGTAATATAGAATCTTTGCTAGAAATTTTGGCAGCATAAACATGAACATGTAGTTACTATACCAGGCCAATTCAGAAAATAAATAAGCTATACCAAGACCAAGTATATTGGCCTTGTTCTTATCAAAATTACTCCATAGCAATCAACAAAAGCATGTCAATTTATTAATATTAGAATAGTAACCAGTTTCCACTTATAAACTGAAAACATGATGATACGGCGAGGAAATCAACTCAACTTATCATTGTATATGACATCATTGGCTAAGAGTGAGTACCCAACAAAACAAGAACACATCAAGGAACTAGACAGGACTGATCCACACCACAAGAACAATATCACATTCAACAGTAACCCAAAGAGACTAGCTCAGGTTTATACTTTAAGGGAGGTAACCACATCATCATCAATCAATCAATCAATCTCTATGGCACCAACACACCAAGTGATTGGCCAAACCACGGCTTGATGGCCGGCAGACAGAGCGGCCATAGCTCGAAGGGAAGCACCCGGGAAAATCAGGACTTACCAGAACGAATGCCTGGGGCGCGCCATTGGATCGAAGAAGAAGAAGAACCCAAGTTGATGAAGGCAGACATGTCGTCGCTCGCTATCCTGTTATAGTCCTCATTGCATGCTCACCGAAGGTGCTGTTCAATAAAGTAAAGAAATTGGTTAAATTGTAAAAGGAAATGAGAACATTAGACAAAAGTAACATGGAAGGTTCATCGACTTATCGAGAGAGGCATCAATCAAATGAGTGTAAATGACACAATTGAGACACACAAACATCATCAACTTTCACCCTACCAAGCTAATAAAGTTCTTATCATGACACACTACACCATCCATCTCTTCATATTCAGTAATCACCCTGCTGAACACACACCAACGACAAAGGGACCAGACTTTACACTGTGAGCCACTCTCTCTTACAAGGATGGAATCGATCCATCATAAAGCATGTATACTGACCTATCCCCACAGGTCATCTCATATACCGGAAAAATAGAACTAACTGTAGATAGGCATAAAAGGTAGCATTATAAGTGAATTTTATCTGTGAAAAATAGAGGAGCCAACAATATCATCAAGTTCCGGACATCGCATGAAGAGCAATGAACCCCGTGCAGGAGGACCAAGTCCAACTCCCCCACCGACGGCAAGTCCATGTTGCCGGCCTACTGCCAGCCAACGCACTTGGGAAGAGCAGAAGCAGCCCTATCAGATCTGGGCATCCCAGATCCATATAGGAGGCCGCCCAAGGCAGCCGGCAACTCCGGCCGCCGAGCAGCCGCACCCATAGTGCCAGCCCCGCGCCCCCACTGGCTCTCCATGCAACGCACCGCCACCACCGTCCGAGGCCAAGGTCTCCACCGAACAGCCGCTGTCCTGCCTCCACCCGCCCGTGAGAAGAGCCGCCGGTCACCTCGCTGCCAGCAGCCGCCGCCCCGATGCACAGGAATGCCAGGCTGCGGTCGCCCCCAGCCCTCGCCACAGGTGTCGTGGGAACGATTCCGACAATAATAAGGGATAGGGTAAAGGAGCATGATCTATCGAGATGCATATAGGTGACACGGTGATTTTAGCGAGTTCGGGCCTCTCACGGTGGAGATAACAGCCCTACGTCTCGTGCTCCGGAGAGGCTTTGTTTTGTCTGAGTATGTATCCGGAGATTACAATGTATGTGAGAGCGAGGAGAACGGATCCCCATGTATGAGCTAAGTCCGGAGACTAGAGAGGAAGAGAGAAGTAGAAGAAAAAGAGCCCCCTATGTCTAGTGGTGGGGGGTGGCTTATGTAGAGTGCGCCACCCCCTCACCTCTTATGTTACAAAGTGGGGGGCGTTAATGCCATAACTCAGCCTACTACTAACATAATGCTTCGAGTGCCTTGTCGACTATTGGTCTTCGCATATCCGAGTGAGATCAGGTGCTCCGAGTGGAATGAGTTCGTCGAGTGGAGTGCTATGCTCTGAGTGACTTGATGGTCATCCGAGTGGATGGTTTGTCGATTGTCCGAGTGACTCTCTGGGCCCATCTGATATGTGGACCCCATGCTTTATGATCTTTGACCCTTCGTGGGCCTACCTGTTATGTATGTCCCCAACATTAGCCCCCGAATCGGTTGTGATTTTGCAGAACGAGTTTGTGAAAGACACAATTTGGCCCGAGTGATTACGGAAATACTCGGTACCCATCATCATGCTTTCAGACAACCAAGGTTTGAACAAAATCTTAATGGATTCTGGCATTGCGCTTCCCGACTGATCTGGGATAAGTGCCCGCGAGGAGCAACTTGGTGATATTCGTTCATCTCTCGGAAGAGGTTAACTCGTGATCAGAGTATGGGTGTGTCATTAAATCCGGGCAACAAGATTGACGCATGGACTGTTCTCTCGGAGAGATGCCATTCTTATCCCCGGGGAACATCAATACGAGTCGGTTCTAGATCCAAACTTGTGAGTTCCACGCTTTGAGTCCTAGAAGAAGGCTCAAAACAGGTCCACGGAGGAGCGTTAAACTCACCTTATAGGAATTTTTTTTTGGTAGTCGACGGGAGTCTTAGAACTTGTTTGTTTGTTGTTCATCACTCGGACTGGTCAGGCCGTACCGAGTGGAGATTACTCCAGTGGGGGCACGCTGAGTGCACCCACTGGGTGTAGTCCCCGAGACCGCCGTCGACTGCGGGCAGTCGGCGGGGGTCTGAGAGAACTAAAAATCTTCTTAGCTGGTACTGATCGAACTTGTTCTTCTCCGACTCGGAGGTCGAGTAGTACTTGAGTGATCTGGAGCTGGTCTTGCATCGAGCAAAATATTTCTTTCTGAGTTCTCTTCCAGTGGGGGCACGCTGAGCCTCTGTCAGACTAGATGAGTCTCGCAGAGGGTTTAAGTCTCCTGGTAAACCTCCATGCAGTCGGCATGGCAAATGTCTTTTAGTCTAAAATTGAGTCAATCAGATGAAGCGCCGGTTTCACCCTTTTGCATGAAAGGGGTATTTGTCCAAGTGGACGTGTTTCCCGACTGATCGGGTTATGTTGACTGCGAGGAAAAACTTGGTGGCACCCGTATGTCTCCCGGAGGAGATAGACTAGTGGTCCGATGTGGACATGCCATGAAACCCGAGTGGCGAGGCTAGTGCGTGGACTGACTCTCCGGAGAGAGGCCACTCATTATCCCGGGGGAACACTAGCACATGACATCTCTGAGTCCAAGTTTGTGAAACTGACGTCTTTGGAGCCTAGAAGAAGGCCCAAGTGTATCTGTAGAGGAGCATCGCTTTCACCCTTTTGCAGTCCTGAAGATGACTCCAGGTAATGATTTGGGCGATCGTCCGAGTGGACGGTGCTACCCTCATAGATCTTCGGCGGAACGAGCATGTATGGTCCGAAAAATATTCCTGATGTGATCAACAGGTTGATCAAATGGGCGTAACCCTTGAGGGCGGCATGGCCCATGGCTGTGCGCAGCCCCCGAGTGATGCTCGAAAGAGGTACGCTTCCTACAGAGTGCGATATGAGGTTTGATCATATGAGTAACTTAGTCATTCCTGTGTTGGGGGTGTAGTGGTGAAGACATGTCCAACTGATGGTGACGCGCGGGGCGGCCGAGGGGCGAGGATGTGTACAACCGAGTGACGACGCGCAGGGCGGCCGAGTGGTGAAGACGTGCACAACCGAGTGGCGACGCGCGAGGCGGCCGAGTGGTAAAGACGTGCACAACCGAGTGGCGACGCGCGGGGCGGCCGAGTGGTGAAGACGTGCACTACCGAGTGGCGACGCGCGGGGCGGCCGAGTGGTGAAGACATGCACAACCGAGTGGCGACGCGCGGGGCGGCCGAGTGATGACGTGCGAGGTGGCCGAGTGAAGGACTACATGTCAGCCAAGTGGCAAATATGGTCCTCGAAGGAGTTAGCCATATGCTTTCGAAGCTGATGTAGCGACGAGGTCGGTGTAGTGTGGTTGCGACGCAACAAGATCGGCGTGACAACTGAGTCTGAGTAGAAATGAAGATGGCGCGCAAAGTGTCTGAGTGATTATGTAACTTGTCAAAGTGGCGGATCGAATGCACTTGTTGAAGTGAAGGATCTGACTGGTGATGAAGTACTCGACCACTAAGAATAGTGTCATTCCGAATGAGCTGCAGGAATGAGCTGCAGCCCCCGAGTGCGGCGTAGCCCCCGGGCGTACTACAGGCTTCGACAACGGACATGTCGGAATACGAGAAATGTAGTTTTGAATGGATAAATTGTAATTCATTGAGTCAGACTCGGGTAAAGGTGAGGAGCAGCTTCCGAGTGATGCTCGAAAGAGGCAAACTCCCAAAGGAGTGATGTATGCAGTTAAAAAGGGACTTATCTGAGTCATGCCCAATGAGACGACGAGGTCTATGCCGTTGACACGATGAAGAGGATTCCACAGAGCGGTTGGCCAGATGTATTTGAAGTCAACAGAGCGACAAGGTCGGTGTTGTGGTGCGCTAGGACCGGTACGGTGGCCGAGTCCGAGTAGCGATGAAGTTGGCGCATAGGGCCGTCGAGTGATCGCGTAACTTGTGTAAGAAAAATAGCAAGAGGAAATTTGATGTGTGCTGAAATGATTTGTGTAAATAACACCCATAGACACCCGCTGGGTGTGCAAGGGGCTTGCTGGTTCAGAACCAGCTAGAGTCTAAAAGAGTTAAGGATCTGATCGAACTTGACGAAGTGAAGGATCCAACCGGACATGTTGGAGTGCTGGCTCAAATAAAACGGAAGTGTAGTGTTCCGACTGAGTTGCAGCCCCCGAGGACCGATGCAAACTCGAAATGAAGAACACATGGTGTTCGTGAGTGACGTATGGGTAAAAATGGAAGATGGACTCGGGAGTCAAATAACCAGTACTAAGCAAGTATGTGAAAATAAGCAACCGAGCATAGAGGTACACTCGGTGGCGTGGCCTCCGAGTTAACGTGATGTGTGAATTACGAGATACTCGGGAACGCGGAAATAACATCATGTAATGCATGTAGAATGACTTAGTTGTCTGAAGGCGCGCGAGTGGTTGAGTGGTGATGAGGTGACCAACCGAATGGCGACGCGCGGGGCGGCCGAGTGGTGATGTGGTGACCGACCGAGTGGCGACGCGTGGGGTGGCCGAGTGGTGATGAGGTGACCAACCAAGAAGCGACGCGCGGGGCGGCCGAGTGGTGATGAGGTGACCGACCGAGTGGCGACGCGCGGGGCGGCCGAGTGGTGTGAATGAGGTGACAACCATAGTGCGACGCTCGGGGCGGCCGAATGGTGATGATGTGACCAACCGAGTGACGACGCGCGGGGCGGGCCGAGTGGTGATGAGTGACCAACCGAGGCGACGCGCGGGGCGGCCGAGTTGGTGATGAGTTTGACCAACCGAATGGCGACGCGGGGGGCGGGCCGAGTGGTGATGAGGTGACCAACCAAGAGGCGACGCCGGGCGGCCGATGGGATAGGTGACCAACCAACTAGCAACGCGCGGGGCGGCCGAGTGTGATGCGGTGACCAACCAGAGGCGACGCGCGGGGCGGCCGAGTGGTGATGAGGTGACCTACCAATGATGACGCCGGGGGCCGCAGTTGGTGACTCAGGTGACCAACCAAGTGGCGACGCGCGGGCGGCCGAGTGGCGATGAGTTGACCACCAGCGGCGACTGCGGGGCGGCCGAATGGTGATGAGTGACCAACCGAGTGGCGACGCGCGGGGCGGCCGATGGTGATGAGGGTGACCAACCGAGTGGCGGCGCGGGCGGCCGAGTGGTGATGAGGTGACCAACCGAATGGCGACGCTGGGGCGGCCGAGTGGTGATGAGGGTGACCAACCAGAGGCGACGCGCAGGGTGGCCGAGTGGTGATGAGGTGACCAACCCACTAGCGACGCGCGGGGCGGCCGAGTGGTGATGAGGTGACCAACCAAGAGGCGACGCGCGAGGCGGTCGAGTGGTGATGAGGTGACCAACCGAGTGACGACGCGCGGGGTGGCCGAATGGTGATGAGGTGACCAACCAGTGGCGACGCGCGGGGCGGCCGAATGATGATAGTGTGACCACCAAGACAGCATGTAATGCATGTAGAATGACTTAGCTGTCTGAAGGCGCGCGAGTGGTTGGAGTGGTGATGAGGTGACCAACCGAGTGCGACGCGCGGGGCGGCCGTGTGGTATGTGGTGACCGACCGAGTGGCGACGCGCGGGGTGGCCGATGTGGTGATGAGGTGACCAACCAAGAACGACGCGCGGGGCGCCGAGTGTGATGAGGTTGACGCCGGAGGCGGACGCGCGGGGCCGGTGGTGGTGATGGGTGACCAACCAAGAGGCGACAGCGCGGGGCGGCCGATGTGAGAGGTGACCACCGAGTGGCGACGGCGGGGCGCCGAGTGGTGATGAGGTGACCCACCAAAGGCGACGCGCGGGGCTGGCCGAGTGGTGATGAGGTGACACCCAAGTGGCGACGCGCGGGGGCGGCCGAATGTGATGATGTGACCAACCGAGTGGCGACGCGCGGGCGGGCCGATGATGATGAGGTGGCCACCAAGTGGCGACGAGCGGGGCGGCCGAATGGGTGATGAGGTGACCAACCAAATGGCGACCTGGGCGGCCGAGTGGTGATGAGGTGACCAACCCGAGTGGCGACGCGCTGGACGGCCGAGTGGTGATGAGATGACCAACCACGCGCGGGCGGTCCGAATGGTGATGAGTGACCAGCCAAGTGGCGACGCGCGGGGCGGCCGAGTGGTGATAGGTGCCAACCGAGTGGCGAGCGCGCGGTGGGCCGAGTGGTGATGAGGTGACCACCCGAATGGCGACGCGCGGGCGGCCGAGTGGTGATGAGGTGACCAACCAAGTGGCGACGCGCGGGGGGCCGAGTGGTGATGAGGTGACCAACCAATGGCGACGCGTGGGCGGCCGAGTGTTGATGAGGTGACCAAGCACGAGGCGACGCGCGGTGCGCGAGTGATGATGAGGTGACCAACCAAAGGCGCCGCGCGGGCGGCCAGTGGTGATAGGTGACCAACCAAATGGCGATGCGCGGGGCGGCCGAGTGGTGATGAGGTACCAACCAAGTGGCAACGCGCGGGGCGGCCGTTGGTGAGGGTGACCAACCAAGAGGCGACGCGCGGGGCGGCCGAGTGATGATGAGGTGACCAACCCAGTGACGACGCGCGGGGCGGCCGAGTGTTGATGAGGTGACCAACCAAAAGGCGACGCGCGGGGCGGCCGAGTGAAGCAGACGCATCCCACATCCCGCGGAGTGACATGCCGGAGCGTCTGAGTGAAGTAGAACGTGTCCCCGGAGTGTTGATGATGCGCGGGGCGTCCGGCAAGCAACTGCGTCCCGCGGAGTGACGATGCGCGGGGCGTCAGAGTCAAGCAGACGCGTCCCGCGGAGTGACGATGCGCGGAGCGTCCGAGTGAAGGAGACGCGTCCCGCGGAATGGTGATGAGGTGACCAACCGAGTGGCGACGCGCGGGGCGGCCGAATGGTGATGAGGTGACCAACCGAGTGGCGACGCGTGGGGCGGCCGAATGGTGATGAGGTGACCAACCAAGTGGCGACGAGCGGGGCGACCGAATGGTGATGAGGTGACTAACCGAATGGCGACGCGCGGGGCGGCCGATGGTGATGAGGTGACCAACCGCAGTGCGACGCCGCGGATGGCCGAAGTGGTGATGAGGTGATCAACCAACGCGCGGGGCGGCCGAATGGTGATGAGGTGACCACCAAGTGTCGACGCGCGGGCGGCCGAGTGTGATGAGGTGACCAACCGAGTGGCGACGCGCGGACGGCCGAGTGGTGATGAGGTGACCATCCGAATGGCGACGCTCGAGCGGCCGAGTGGTGATGAGGTGACCAACCAAGAGGCGACGCGCGGGGCGGCCGAGTGATGATGAAGTTGACCAACCAACAGGCGACGCGCGGGCGGCGCCGAGTGGTGATGAGGTGAACCAACCAACAGGCGACGCGCCGGGCGGGGCCGAGTGGTGGTGAGGTGACCAACCATGGCGACGCGCGGGGGGCGGCCGAGTGTGATGAAGGTGACCAATCAAGAGGCGACGTGCGGGCGCCGAGTGGTGATGAGGTGACCAATCAAATCGCGACGCGCGGGGCGACCGAGTGGTGATGAGGTGACCAACCAAGTGGCGACGCGCGGGGCGGCCGAGTGGTGTTGAGGTGACCAACCAAGAGGCGACGCGCGGGGCGGCCGAGTGATGATGAGGTGACAACCCAGTGGCGACGCGCGGGGCGCCGAGTGGTGATAGGTGCACCAACCAAGGCGACGCGCGGGTCGGCCCGGTGAAGCTGACGCATCCGCGGAGTTACGAAGTGGGGGGTGAGTGACTGGGCGGGGGAGGGTCGAAGGGGTAAGGGACGGGTGGGAGTGGTGGGGCGGGTGGGGTGTCGGGCGATAAGAGTTAAGTGAGTTGAGGGGGCGGTTAAGGGGGGACCGTCGCCAGATTAAGACGTGTCCCGCGGAAGTGATGATGCCGGCTTCCCAGTCAGCAACGCGTCCCGCGGAGTGTACGATGCACGGGGCTTCCGAGTCAAGCAGACGCTTCCCGCGCGAGTGACGATCGCGGGGCTGGCGATGAAGGAACGCGTCCGCAAGTGACACCCCGCGTAGTGGTGACGATGCGCTGGGCGTCCGAGCAAGCAGACGCGTCCCGCGGAGTGGACGATGCGCGGGGCGTCCGAGTGAAGGAGACTCGTCCCGGAGTGACGATGCGCGGGGCGTCCAGTCAGCAACGCGTCCCGCGGAGTGACGATCGCGGGGCGTCCGAGTGAGGAGGCGCGTCCTGGATGACGATCGGCGGGGCGTCCGAGTGAAGGAGACTGCCCCGCGGAGTGGTTGACGATGCGCGGGCGTCCGAGTCAAGCAAACGCGTCCACGGATTGACGATGCGCGGGGCGTCGAGTCAGCAGACGGTTCACGGAGTGACGATGCGCGGGGTCCAAGTGAAGGAGACGCGTCCGCGGAGTGGCGCGCGCGGGCGTCCGAGTGAGCATCGGGCCATCTGAGTGGCGACACGGGGTGCCAAGTCGGACAAGTGATAGATGTGTCAACCGAAGGCGAGCACGGGGGCCGAGTTTGGTTTGGAAAGTGACGCTCAACCGAGTGACGACCGCGGCGGCCGAGTGTCGAGGAGGCGTGCCGCCGAGTGGGACCAACAATGAGCAAGTGCTGACGTTAGTCCCTGAACGTGTCCAAGAAAGAGGCGTGCCGAGTGTTGCATCTGTCTGAATGTAGACTTGTGCTTTTCCGAGTGTACACCAGAGTATCGGCTCGGAGTAGCGGAACTGCTGGGCCGGCTTGTGGCCGAGCGCAGGGTGCGTGTGCCCCGGAGGCTGGTGCATGTGGCTGTGGAAAAAAAAATGGATCAAAGCACCTTAGTTTGGGCCGTGATTAGCCCTGGAGATCCTCATTGAATAGCCAATTAATCCAGCGTTAAAGATCACCACGTCCTCCCGTTTCCTTCTTTCCTGCATGCAGATAATTGATTGAGGAAGCCACGTTATGCATGCACTTACGAGGCATTGACTTCTTCAATCCCGAACAGCCTCGCTTGAGGGTCGAGGCTGTTTCGTAGGTCGCCGTCGCGGCGAGTCTCCGCCACGGAAACCGTCGCAGGCGACGGGCGCCGGAGCAGGAGCGCTGCGTTCCACGGAGTCGCGGCGAGCACCGAAACACAAGGCCGGGTCGACGGCGAGGCGGACGCGACGACGGCCGTGTGTGTGGCACAACGACGAGGTTGGAGACGATGATGAGGAGGACGACGCCGGCGGCCGTGCTTGACGAAGAAGAGGCGGACGCCGCCGGTGGCCGTGCGTGGGCCTCAACGGCGACGTCGCAACGAGGTGCAGTCGGCCGATGTCGGAGACGACGATGACCGCGCACGGACGTGCAGTTTGCTGAGCCGATAGTTCTCCTTGTATGCGCCTTGGATGGATGTCTGCTTTCCTTCTGCCTGTGATGCTTCATGCTTTGCTCGTCTGAGATGAACAGTACAAAGAACATGTTGAAACAGGAAGATGGAACCAATAGAGGGCTCCAGCGGGAATCGATCTGCCGTTGGTGGTTGAAGAAATAACCATACGCTATGCCCCACGGTGGGCGCCAACTGTCGTGGAACGATTCCGACAATATAAGGGATAGGGTAAAGGAGCATGATCTACGAGATGCATATGGTGTGACACGGTGATTTTAGCGAGTTCGGGCCTCTCACGGTGGAGATAACCGCCCTACGTCTCGTGCTCAGAGAGGTTTTGTTTTGTCTGAGTATGTATCCGAGATTACAATGTATGTGAGAGCGAGGAGAATGGATTCCATGTATGAGCTAAGTCCGGAGACTAGAGAGGAAGAGAGAAGTAGAAGAAAAGAGCCCCCTATGTCTATGGTGGGGGGGTGGCTTATATAGATGCGCCACCCCCTCACCTCTTATGTTACAAGTGGGGCGTTAATGCCATAACTCGCCTACTACTAACTAATGCTTCGAGTGCCTTGTCGTGTTGGTCTTCGCATATCCGAGTGAGATCAGGTGCTCCGAGTGGAATGAGTTCGTCGAGTGGGTGCTATGCTCCGAGTGACTTGATGGTCACTCGAGTGGATGTTTTTGTCGATTGTCCGAGTGACGCTCTCGGCCCATCTGATATGTGGACCCCATGCTTTATGATGTTTGACCCTTCGTGGGCCTACCTGTTGTATGTCCCCAACAACAGGAGCACCCGACACGCCAATCTGCGCCTCCACGACTCGGCCCCGCGCGACCCACCAACATCCCGCGCCGGCCACGCAACGACCACCCAGCGCCGACCAGTGCACCAGCCGCGTCGCGCCACGGCGCCCGGCACCTGCGCCGCCCCCGCCAGAGAGCAGGAGCCCCGCCGCCGACCGGCCCGGGCAAGCTTTGCCTGCCAGGCCCTCTGCGGCGGCGGGAGAGGGGAGGGAGGGAGGGGAGTCGGAGGAGCCGCGCTGGGAGCCCTCTCCGCCGCGCGCGGGGGTGGCGCGGGAGGGAGAGGGTCAGTAACAACCTGCAGCAGGGGAATTGCATTTCAACACAGGAGCCACAAAAGAAAGAAAAAAAATAGGCTTCAACAGCAACTCACAAAAGGTAGAATAGATATATGCCTAAGCATTTAAAATTACAAAACACATGACTGAAGGATATCACAGACCTCCTGAAGAAGTGAAGGACTCTCTCCAGATAGCACAAAAGATTTCAGCAACCACGAAAGAACATCAGACATTTGTACACGAAGCTGCAGCAACATCCCTGAAGGTAGGATTAAATATGACAGTTATAGCAGGGTCGTGAAATACTACAATCAGAATGTTCTGCATATGAAATGCACAACTGGGAGTTGTGAAACGAACCTTGACTATTCTGAAAGGACCCTGAGCAAAAAAGAACTCATACTACATAGTATTTCTGCACGCTCTAAAGAAAGAAAACCACCAGTATTTTGATTCATGATCAGTTCAATTAAATGAGGCCCATAGGTCTTTAACAACCGGGAGAAGAGATCTGAAATACAACATGATATGCACTGCCAGTAATAATATGAACTTCATGAGCTCCATGTTTTCCACCCTAAATTCCAAGGTTCTTGCTGCAATAGGCAACACATCAGGCCTGAACAAGAGAATTAAAAACTTAACTAAGTATTAATAACCAACAGGTTAGCTCAATCACAGAAGAATTATATCAAATACTTAAGCTAAGGGATCCATACAATTTCCAAGTATCATATCGAGTGTTATATTTATGCTCTGAGAGCTTTCAGCAGTGCCTCACTGCACAACTTGTGTGACTTAGGCTACTATTTTTTCAATGCCGTTGTGGCACAGCACACTTTTCTAGCTCCATCGATCGCATTCATGGACTAATAGCTGATCGCGCTACACTTGTGTTTTGACATAGAAGCGCCATGTCACCAACAACAATGAGGTCCCTTAGCCTCCCATAGCCATGTGAACCCTCAATTGTGTGTCTCTTAACTGCAGTACAACAACATTAATTGTGTGTCCAATGATTTATTTTCCTTCCTACGCACCCTGCATGCACGGGATATCTTACCTTGATTATCTCCCTTACATGCGCAGGATCGTTTCCATCTCACGTGATAAGTTTTTCTCCCAAGCAACGTACTGCATACGCCATTTATTTCCAGATCTTCTGGCGCGATAATTAAGGAAATCACCATGGAGGTCGTTCCATTCATGGGGCCATTTTCTTTACCGTATCACTCTGAGTGAAAATGCTTAATATTTTAGAATTCCCAAATATTAATACACACCTAAATATGAAACAAGAGATATGATTTTTTGAAATTGTAAGGCCTGTTTATGCTCAATGATCATACAACGCAAATGGCAACCTAGATTACTCCACTCCCGCACACGATTCATGACATGCGATCTTGGGTGATATATTGACGACGAGCACGCATTATAGAATTGATAGCCGACCATAGCATAAGCTTTTTTATTTACCGCCCCGGGGGCCCCAATTCAGGAGACGGCCAGCGGGGCGGTGGGTGCGGCCACTCACGCGCAGGAAGACACGCGGCGACTCCAGTGCTCGGGGGCAGCGGAGAGGCCGCGAGGCGGCTCGGCTCGGGTGGCAGGTGGCAAGGTGAGGCTCCTGGCAGAGCAGCGGCGTCCCTCCTCCTGGGCTAGTAGCGGCGGCCGCGAGAAGCGATAGCAGCGGCACAGCAGCAGCTTGATTGATGCTAGATCTGTGTGACTGCATAGTGGATTGATGATTGATGCCAACTGATCCACGGAGACGCCCGCCGATGGCCGCAGTGGCAACGCGAGTCGCGGTCGCCGCAAGACGGAGACTGACGGAGTGACGCCGGCTGCCGCGTGGTCGATCGGGGTGCTCTGCTGTCCTTCCTGGCTTAGTGTTTAGTAGCACAAATTATTTTATCATGCTACTTTCGGTAGCTTCGTGTGGAGTAGTTGGGCCTTTCAGTATTTACACACTGTGGAATTTAGTTGGGCCTTTTCAGTGGCAACGAGAGGATGCATATCGCCTCCTTCGCTTCCCTTTAGTCCGGCCCAATACAACCTCCGTCATCGTTAACCGCCGGGAGCTCCTTTCCAGCGCTATTAGAGCCGCGAGAAGCCAAACACCGAATATAATAAAAATTACATCCCGATTTGCAAACTATATACGACGACTACAAGCAATTGAAGCAAGCCGAGGCACGCCGACGTCATCGTCCCTCCCTTGCAGAGCCGGATAAACTTGTTGTACTAGACAAATCGGGAGGTCGTCGTGCTAAGACCCAATAGTACAGCACACCAGAATAACAACTGCCGCCGATGTAGAGAAACGTAGGCAGAAGGATCCACGTAACGTGAAGACATAGATGAACGAAGACCGGATCCGAGCAGAGCTATCAAGACAACCATCAACTAATCTTACAAGGTCCCATCGAGGCACACCTCTGCATTTCCTCTGAGGATGCAGATACACAATCAGAACGGGGGCTAAGCAGGAAGAACCTTATTTTATTTTTAGGGAGCCACCACCATCTCGCTTTTGATCGCATGACACAATCCGACCGAAACTCAAAGAAACACTAAAAATGGAGCCCTTGTATTAAATGACCACCCTGTATTGAACTTAATAAGAAATTATGATGCTTTTTGGAATAATTGATGAAAAAATTCTAGATTCACAACAACAATTTTATACCAACCGTGAACAATTTCGAAAAACCAACAAACTTTTTAAATAACACGATAAACAAATTTTTAGATACAGACGAACAATTTTTTAATTACAGTATGAACTTTCAATGCGGTATAAAATTTCAAGTAATGTGTTGAATATATCTTTAAATTTGTGATGGGCCTTTAAAGAAGACATGACAAGCATTTTTTAAATACAAGCAACATCCTATGCATTGTAATAGGTACACCACAAAAATTATGCAGCTAGAAATCTAACTATTGAAAGAACTTTGAAAGTAGCAAAAAAAATTGAAAGTACTCAAAACTACTACGTGTCATTCTTCAAAATAATCATATTTAGCCTAGTCGTCAATCCTATACTTGGGTCCTCGGTCCTCGAGTGACCTGATGTCGTTGAGGCAGCAACGGATCGCACACTTTCTATGGCGAAGATTCAATTTTGCCATAAGGAAACAAACACCCGCCCCCAAAACGGCAAACACCCCCACAAAATTAGGCGACGACGAGAAAATAAATGTCCTCCAGAAAAGTGCAAGGACGGTTCTGATGTACATGTGGCCTTGGCGTCACAACAACCGACATCTCCCTGGTGTGGTCCTATTGGTCATCTTGTGGCCGTACCTTGCTTATTCTCATATACTCAGTTAGACAACTGCGAGATGTTTGTTCATCATGCCGGTAAGGTTTAGACTGATTCTGACTGTCGCGGATGTCCAGCTAGATTACCCACCAGGAGCACGAAGCCACCACATGCGTCCACGTGGCCCATAACAATGTCGGACCCGTAGGATCGGGAAGTCCTTACTCCCAGCCATTATTATATACAGGACGGGTCCAAAAATCAGCGTGGATGACCAAAAATTGAAGAAACACACCGTCCTTTATTAATAGGTTATATTATATGCTTTGAATGTTTTTTTCGAATGCAGATGAAGTCTTTTTTAAATGAACCACGAACATTTCTTTGGAAACACTATAATTTCTTATATTATAATGACGCAAAAAAATAATATCCGTAAGATAATAGAAAGAAGAAGAAAATAAAAAATAATAAAGGACTGTGCTCATGTCCACACTCGTTCGGACCATTAGCCAATAGATCACGAACGATCATTTTATAATCTGCTATCCCTGAAGGTAAGGATAAATTATGACCGTTTATAGCCAAGGGTCGTGAAATACTACAATCAGAATGTTCTGCATATGAAATGCACAACTGGGAGTTGTGATGACGAACCTTGACTATTCTGAAGGAAACCCTTGAGCAAAAGAACTCATACTACATAGTATTTCTGCACGCTCTAAAGAAAGAAAACACCAGTATTTTGATTCATGATCAGTTCAATTAAATGAGGCCCATAGGTCTTTAACAACCTTGAGGAAGAGATCTGAAATACAACACATGATATGCACTGCCAGTTAGATAATATGAACTTCATGAGCTCCATGTTTTTCCACCCTAAATTCCCAAGGTTCTTGCTGCAATAGGCAACACATCAGGGCTGAACAAAGAATTAAGAAACTTAACTAAGTATTAATAACCAACAGGTTAGCTCAATCACAGAAGAATTATATCAAATTACTTAAGCTAAAGGATCCATACAATTTCCAAGTATCATATCGAGTGTTATCTTTTATGCTCTGAGAGCTTTCAGCAGTGCCTACTTGCACAACTTGTGTGACTTAGGCTACTTATTTTTTCAATGCCTAGTTGTGGCACAGCACACTTTTCTAGCTCCATCGAATCGCATTCATGGACTAATAGCTGAGCTCGCTACACTTGTGTTTTGACATAGAAGCGCCATGTTCCCCAAACAATGAGGTCCCTTAGCCCCCTAGCCATGTGAACCCTCAATTGTGTGTCTCTTAACTGCACTACAACAACATAATTGTGTGTCCATGATTTATTTCCTTCCTACGCACCCCTGCCATGCACGGGATATCTTCCTTGATTATCTCCCTTACATGCGCAGGATTCGTTTCCATCTCTCACGTGATAGTTTTTCTCCCAAGCAACGTACTGCTACGCCATTTATTTCCAGATCTTCTGGCGCGATAATTAAGGAATCACCATGGAGGTCGTTCCCATTCATGGGGCCATTTTCTTTACCGTATACTCTGAGTAAATGCTTAATATTTTAGAATTCCCAAATATTAATACACACCTAATAATATGAAACAAGAGATTATGATTTTTTGAAATTGGTAAGCCTGGACGATGCGCGGGGCGTCCGAGTCAAGCAAACGCGTCCCACGGATTGACGATGCGCGGGGCGTCCGAGTCAAGCAGACGTGTTCCACGGAGTGACGATGCGCGGGGCGTCCAAGTGAAGGAGACGCGTCCCGCGGAGTGGCGACGCGCGGGGCGTCCGAGTGAAGCAGACGGGTCCATCTGAGTGGCGACACACGGGGTGGCCAAGTCGGACAAGTTGATGAAGATGTGCTCAACCGAATGGCGACGCACGGGGCGGCCGAGTGGTTTGGTAAAGTGACGCTCAACCGAGTGACGACGCGCGGGCGGCCGAGTGTCGAGGAGGCGTGCCGCCGAGTGGGACCACACGAATGAGCAAGTGCCTGCACGTTAGTCGCCTGAACGTGTCCAAGAAAACGAGGCGTGCCCGAGTGTTGCATCTGTCTGAATGTAGACTTGTGCTTTTCCGAGTGTACCAGAGTATCGGCTCGGAGTAGCGGAACTGCTGGGCCGGCTTGTAGGCGACGCAGGGTGCGTGTGCCCCGGAGGCTGGTGCATGTGGCTGTGGAAAAAAAAAATGGATCAAAGCACCTTAGTTTGGCCGTGATTAGCCCTGGAGATCCTCATTGAATAGCCAATTAATCCAGCGTTAAAGATCACCACGTCCTCCCGTTTCCTTCTTTCCTGCATGCAGATAATTGATTGAGGAAGCCACGTTATGCATGCACTTACGAGGCATTGACTTCTTCAATCCCGAACAGCCATCGCTTGAGGGTCGAGGCTGTTTCGTAGGTCGCCGTCGCGGCGAGTCTCCGCCACGGAAACCGTCGCAGGCGACTGGCGCCGGAGGCAGGAGCGCTGCGTTCCACGGAGGTCGCAGGCGAGCAGCCGAGAACACAAGGCCGGGGTCGACGGCGAGGCGGACGGCGACGACGGCCGTGTGTGTGGCACAACGACGAGGTTGGAGACGATGATGAGGAGGACGACGCCGGCGGCCGTGCTTGACGAAGAAGAGGCGGACGGCGCCGGTGGCCGTGCGTGGGGCCTCAACGGCGACGTCGCAGACGAGGTGCAGTCGGCCGATGTCGGAGACGACGATGACCGCGCACGGACGTGCAGTTTGCTGAAGGCCGATAGTTCTCCTTGTATGCGCTTGGATGGATGTCTGCTTTCCTTCTGCCTGTGATGCTTCATGCTTTGCTCGTCGTGAAGATGAACAGTACAAAGAACATGTTGAAACAGGAAGATGGAACCAAATAGAGGGCTCCAGCGGGAATCGATCTGCCGTTGGTGGTTGAAGAAATAACCATACGCTATGCCCCACGGTGGGCGCCAACTGTCGTGGGAACGATTCCGACAATAATAAGGGATAGGGTAAAGGAGCATGATCTATCGAGATGCATATGGGTGACACGGTGATTTTAGCGAGTTCGGGCCTCTCACGGTGGAGATAACAGCCCTACGTCTCGTGCTCCAGAGAGGTTTTGTTTTGTCTGAGTATGTATCCGGAGATTACAATGTATGTGAGAGCGAGGAGAATGGATTCCCATGTATGAGCTAAGTCCGGAGACTAGAGAGGAAGAGAGAAGTAGAAGAAAAAGAGCCCCCTATGTCTAGTGGTGGGGGGGTGGCTTATATAGAGTGCGCCACCCCCTCACCTCTTATGTTACAAAGTGGGGGCGTTAATGCCATAACTCAGCCTACTACTAACATAATGCTTCGAGTGCCTTGTCGACTGTTGGTCTTCGCATATCCGAGTGAGATCAGGTGCTCCGAGTGGAATGAGTTCGTCGAGTGGAGTGCTATGCTCCGAGTGACTTGATGGTCATCCGAGTGGATGGTTTGTCGATTGTCCGAGTGACGCTCTCGGCCCATCTGATATGTGGACCCCATGCTTTATGATGTTTGACCCTTCGTGGGCCTACCTGTTAGGTATGTCCCCAACAACAGGAGCACCCGACACGCCAGATCTGCGCCTCCACGACTCGGCCCCGCGCGACCCACCAACATCCGCGCCGCCGGCCACGCAACGACCACCCAGCGCCGACCAGTGCACCAGCACGGCGTCGCGCCACGGCGCCCGGCACCTGCGCCGCGCCCCAGCCAGAGAGCAGGAGCCCCGCCGCCGCCGGCCCGGGCAAGCTTTGCCTGGCCAGGCCCTCTGGCGGCGGCGGGAGAGGAGGAGGGAGGAGGAGGGGAGTCGGAGGAGGCCGCGCTGGGAGCCCTCTCCGCCGCCGCGCGGGGGTGGCGCGGGAGGGAGAGGGTCAGTACAAACCTGCAGCAGGGGAATTGCATTTCAACACAGGAGCCACAAAAGGAAAAGAAAAAAAATAGGCTTCAACAGCAACTCACAAAAAGGTAGAATAGATATATGCACTAAGCATTTAAAATTACAAGAACACATGACTGAAGGATATCACAGACCTCCTGAAGAAGTGAAGGACTCTCTCCAGATAGCACAAAAGATTTCAGCAACCACGAAAGAACATCAGACATTTGTACACAGAAGCTGCAGCAACCATCCCTGAAGGTAGGATTAAATGATGACAGTTATAGCAAGGGTCGTGAAATACTACAATCAGAATGTTCTGCATATGAAATGCACAACTGGGAGTTGATGAGACGAACCTTGACTATTCTGAAAGGAAACCCTTGAGCAAAAAAGAACTCATACTACATAGTATTTCTGCACGCTCTAAAGAAAGAAAACCACCAGTATTTTGATTCATGATCAGTTCAATTAAATGAGGCCCATAGGTTCTTTAACAACCTTGAGGAAGAGATCTGAAATACAACAATGATATGCACTGCCAGTAGATAATATGAACTTCATGAGCTCCATGTTTTCCACCCTAAATTCCCAAGGTTCTTGCTGCAATAGGCAACACATCAGGACTGAACAAAAGAATTAAGAAACTTAACTAAGTAGTAATAACCAACAGGTAGCTCAATCACAGAAGAAATTATATCAAATTACTTAAGCTAAGGGATCCATACAATTTCCAAGTATCATATCGAGTGTTATATTTATGCTCTGAGAGCTTTCAGGCAGTGCCTACTTGCACAACTTGTGTGACTTAGGCTACTATTTGTTTCAATGCCAGAGTTGTGGCACAGCACACTTTTCTAGCTCCATCGATCGCATTCATGGACTAATAGCTGAGCTCGCTACACTTGTGTTTTGACATAGAAGCGCCATGTCACCAAACAATGAGGTCCCTTAGCCTCCATAGCCATGTGAACCCTCAATTGTGTGTCTCTTAACTGCAGTACAACACATTAATTGTGTGTCCAATGATTTATTTCCTTCTCTACGCACCCCTGCATGCACGGGATATCTTACCTTGATTATCTCCCTTACATGCGCAGGATTCGTTTCCATCTCACGTGATAAGTTTTTCTCCCAAGCAACGTACTGCATACGCCATTTATTTCCAGATCTTCTGGCGCGATAATTAAGGAAATCACCATGGAGGTCGTTCCATTCATGGGGCCATTTTCTTTACCGTATACTCTGAGTGAAAATGCTTAATATTTTAGAATTCCCAAAATATTAATACACACCTAATAATATGAAACAAAGAGAGTATGATTTTTTGAAATTGTAAGGCCCTGTTTTATGCTCAATGATCATACAACGCAAATGAGCAACCTAGATTACTCCACGCGACACGATTCATGACATGCGATCTTGGGTGATATATGTGACGACGAGCACGCATTATAGAATTGATAGCCGAACCATAGCATAAAGCTTTTTTACCGCCCCGGGGCCCCAAATTCATGGAGACGGCCAGCGGGGCGGTGGGTGCGGCACTCACGGCCAGGAAGACAGGCGGCGACATCCAGTGCTCGGGCGGCAGCCGGAGAGGCCGGCGACGGCGGCCGGCTCGGGTGGCAGCGGTGGCAGAAGGTGCGGCTCCTGGCAGAGCAGCGGCGTCCCTCTCCTGGGCTAGTAGCGGCGCCGCGAGAAGCAGATAGCAGCGGCAGCAGCAGCAGCTTGATTGATGCTAGATCTGTGTGACTGCATAGGTGGATTGATTGATTGATGCCAACCTGATCCACGGAGACGCCCGCCGATGGCCGCAGTGGCAACGCGAGTCGCGGTCGCCGGCAAGACGGAGACTGACGGAGTGACGCCGGCTGCCGCGTGGTCGATCGGGGTGCTCTGCTGTCCTTCCTGGGCTTAGTGTTTAGTAGCACAAATTATTTTTATCATGCTACTTTCGGTAGCTTCGTGTGGAGTAGTTGGGCCTTTCAGTAATTTACACACTGTGAATTTAGTTGGGCCTTTTCAGTGGCAACGAGAGGATGCATATCGCCTCCTCGCTTCCCCTTTAGTCCGGCCCAATAAACACCTCCGTCATCGTTACGCCGGGAGCTCCTATTCAGCGCTATTAGAGCCGCGAGAAGCCAAACACCGAATATAATAAAAATTACATCCAGATTTGCAAACTATATAACGACGACTACAAGCATTGAAGCAAGCCGAGGCACGCCGACGTCATCGTCCCTCCCTTGCCAGAGCCGGATAAAACTTGTTGTACTAGACAATCGGGAGGTCGTCGTGCTAAGACCCAATAGTACAAGCACACCAGAATAACAACTGCCGCCGATGTAGAGAAACGTAGGCAGGAAGGATCCAACGTAACGTGAAGACATAGATGAACGAAGACCGGATCCGAGCAGAGCTATCAAAGACAACCATCAACTAAATCTTACAAGGTCCATCAGAGGCACACCTCTGCATGTCCTCTGAGGATGCTAGATACACAATCAGAACGGGGGCTAAGCAGGAAGAACCTTATTTTATTTTTAGGGAGCCACCACCATCTCGCTTTTGATCGCATGACACAAATCCGAACGAAACTCAAAGAAACAACTAAAAATGGAGCCCTTGTATTAAATGACCACCCTGTATTGAACTTAATAAGAAATTATGATGCTTTTTGGAATAATTGATGAAAAAATTCTAGATTCACAACAAACAACTTTTAATACACCGTGAACAATTTCGAAAAACCAACAAACATTTTTAAAATACACGATAAACAAATTTTAGATACAGACGAACAATTTTTAATACAGTATGAACTTTCAATGCGGTATAAAATTTTCAAGTATGTGTTGAATATATCTTTTAAATTTGTGATGGGCCTTTTAAAGACATGACAAGCATTTTTTAAATACAAGCAAACATGCCTATGCATTGTAATAGGTACACCAACAAAAATTATGCAGCTAGAAATCTAACTATTGAAAGAAATTTGAAAGTAGCAAAAAAAATTGAAAGTACTCAAAACTACTACGTGTCATTCTTCAAAAATAATCATATTTAGCCTAGGTCGCAATCCTATACTTGGTCGCGTCCTCGAGTGACCTTGGATGTCGTTGAGGCAGCACGGATCGCACACTTTCTATTGGAGAAGATGTCAGATTTTGCCATAAGGAAACAAACACCCGCCCCCAAAACGGCAAACACCCACACAAAATTAGGCGACGACGAGAAAATTATAATGTCTCCAGAAAAGTGCAAGGACGGTTCTGATGTAGCATGTGGCCTTGGCGTCACAACCGACATCTCCCTGGTGTGGTCCTATTGTCATCTTTGGCCGTACCTTGCTTATTCTCATATACTCAGTTAGACAACTGCAGGAGATGTTTGTTCATCATGCCGGTAAAGTTGAGACTGATTCTGACTGTCGCGGATTCCAGCTAGATTACGCACACAGGAGCACGAAGCCCACACATGCGTCACGTGGCCCATAACAATGTCGGACCCGTAGGATCGGGAAGTCCTTACTCCAGCCATTATTATATACATGGACGGTCCAAAAATCAGCGTGGATGGACCAAAAAATTGAAGAAACACACCGTCCTTTATTAATAGGTATATATATGCGTTGAATGGTTTTTCGAATGCAGATGAATCTTTTTTAAATGAACCACGAACATTTTCTTGGAAACACTATAATTTTCTTATATATAATGACCAAAAAAATAAGATCCGGAAGATAATAAGAAGAAAGAAGAATAAAAAATAATAAAAGGACTGTGCTAATGTCCAATCGTTCGGACCATTAGCAATAGATCCGAACGATCAGTTTTATATCTGCTGTGTGTAGTGAGCAAAAACATGCATGCATTGTGCGTTTGATGAGAAAAAGCATGCATGTGTACGGTAGACATACTTTGAGTATGCATGTATGTATGTGAGACGAAAACGCTGACGTCATCAAAGATTCCAACAAAATCCAAAATTCAAAATGTTTTGTAGCTCAAACAGTCGCTCCGATCTAAAAACCGTTTTCACATTAAAAAAAATCATCGCGACGAGACCTTCAAAACTAGATCCCATGTTAATATGTTCCGACAACTTTTTTTCGGGTCAAAAGTTATCAGGTCCAGGCTAAGTAAGTTATCACGTATGTGATAACTAAGTTACCATCTTGTTTACTAGTAGAACGCCCGTGCGTTGCCGCGTGCTTTTTTAAAAAACTTACTTATTGCATATAAAAACATACTGCATGTCAAATTTGAGATGTGTAGAAAAATTGAATTCCACTTTAATTGGAATGTATTTAGATAAAAAATGTAATTCAACGATGTGTACTAAGTCATCTGATGCACAAAATAAAAGAAAGTGGTTCAAAAATATAGAACAGTTTTGCACTGCATTACAAACGATAGATAACACCTGAAGCGTTTTTATACAGGTGCTATCTACTCCCTCCATTCCTAAATGTAAGTCTTTTTCGAGATTCCAATGCGGACTACATACGGAGCAAATAGTTTAACATGTTCATATATTTGGAGTGTTATATACTTCAAACAAAAGGCAAACAAGCCATCACGTTTGCCCACGTAGATTAAAATATCCGAACCATAAATTGTACATATTAACAGATGAGATTTAAAAGATGTAGCGTTACATATAAATATTACCATATACAAATAGTTTGACATGTCACGTATCATTCTAAAAAAAATGTACAGATAGATCAATGCCTTTCTATTAAAAAAACTTAGCTGCAAAATACGGCAACCACAAGGAGTCCGGTAGCCATCTTATGGTAGACTAAGAAAAGAATCCAAATAAAAAAAGAAGACCCTAAGGAGAAGTCGGGCTCCTGCTTCTTTCTTATAACTTACTCAGCTCTTTAAAAGAAAACTTTGTGTACTCAGATTATGTTCAATACCAAATGGAGAAGTCGCACTCCTGCTTCTTTCTTATAACTTACTCAGCTCTTTAAAGGAAAACTTTGTGTACTCAGATAGGAAAATATATTTGTAGTATACATATAAGAAAAAGCAGGGCAAAGATCAATTGGTCTAGATTATAATGATTGAGATCTAAAGTCTAATAATAGTTATGTACCACGTAATTTTTTTGAAGGTAAAAACAGAGAATTTAGTTTTAGAACAAAAACAATAGAGTATGTTGAATAAAAAACCCGGCGATCAGTTTCACATGTATCCCATGAACAAATAGGCGCCTTGTGGATCATCATGAACACTGAAAGTGCTAGTTATCGACTAGAGGGGGGTGAATAGGCGATTTTTATGAAATTCTTCAAAGCACGAGGTCTTTGAAGACAAACAATCAAATTGAACCTATGTGATATGCAGCGGAAGATAAACTACACTAGACAAACCATAGTCAAATAAGCATAGTAATGAAAGCACGAAGACTAATGGCAGCTAGATAGTACAGATCGGAATGGAAGACAGAATGAAGTCAAACAGGTAATAGTCTTTGCACAGTGAAGTCAATCAGATCAAGCAAGCAAGCAATGACTTCACGAAGACAAACTGAAATGTAAAGAAGGTGGGGGATAGAACCAGCAGCTCGGTGGAGACAAGAATTTGGTAGACCAGTTCCAGTTGCTGTGACAACTGTACGTCTGGTTAGGGAGGCTGAGATTGAACTCAGAAGACCACATCTTCACCTTATTCCCCTTGAGCTAAGGACACCCAGTCCTTGCCCAATCACTCTAGTAAGTCTTCAAGGTAGACTTCCAAATCTTCACAGATTCCGTTCACCAGCGATCCATAATGACTCTTGGATCCTCAGAACGTGACGCCTAACCGGCTGGAGGATGCACAATCCTCAAGTGTAACAAGTCTTGAGGCCACGCGGACAGAAAGACTTTAGTGATGCCTGACACTCTTTGGCTCTGGGTGTTTTGGGCTTTGTCCTCGCAAGGATCTCTCTCTCAAAAGCTTCGAAGGTGGGTTGCTCTCAAACGACAAAAGCCGTGCACTAACTCTGAGCAGCCACCAATTTATGGTGTAGGGGTGGGCTATTTATAGCCAGGAGGCAACCCGACATGATATGTCCAAAATGATCCCGAGTCACTAAGGAACCGACACGTGTCCAACGGTCGGATTTCACACACATGCGATAGCTTGGCTTGGGCTACAAGCAAAGCTGACTCATCCAACTCTGGACAAGATTTTTTCTCATTGTCTTCGCTCGAAGACATAGGTTTTGGTTGAGCATCACGTCAGTCTTTCGACTTTGTTCACTTGGACGCCACTTAAAAGTACGGTGGTTCCTATGAGTCAATAAAGAAGAAAAGGAAAATACGAAAGAAACTATGTCTTCGCACTCCATAGTCTTCGAGTGAATATCTTCACACGTCATTATCTTCAACGTGAATGTCTTCACAAACCACCATTGTCTTCAATGTCTTCATACATTTTTAGGGGTCATCTCTGGTAGGTAAACCGAATCAATGAGGGACTTCTACCTGTGTTATCCTGCAATTCTCACAAACACATTAGTCCCTCAACTACGTTTGTCGTCAATACTCCAAAACCAACTAGGGGTGGCACTAGATGCACTTACAATCTCCCCCTTTTTGGTGATTGATGACAAACTAGTTGAAGTTTTCAACGGGGATATAAATATGTGAAATTTAAAGTACGTGGTCATTGGCTTCATAAGTTGAGAGAGGCTCCCCCTGAAGATGTGCATATAAATGTTTTGCCTTTGAATGCAAATGCACATGGCAGGTTTTGCTTTGTGGAGATCTTCTTCAACTCAAGAAGTCAATTCATCATGCATACACAAATGTAGTGAAGATAATGAAATGCACAATGAGAAATGGGCGTCTGCAGAATGACTTCATGCGGAATTTATCATCGCATCATAGGAAAGCAGCAAAAGTAGCAGACGACCATCAAGTTTAAGTGTTACAACTCAAAAGCCAACAGTTCAATAACGAGAGTTGTAAAGACTTAGCAAAAATTGAGCACCCGACCCATATATGAACCCGCTTGAAGGCTATCAACTCGTATGCTTCTCCCCCTTTTGTCAGGAATGACCAAAAAGGTTTGAAGACATAGAGTGTCTATTCATTCCCATGAGGTGTTGGTGAAGAAGTCTTAAGTGTTGAATCTGATGCCATTGATGATATAGAAGACCAATGTCTTCATTGCACCTTCAAGCTTCGCGTCAGGAGAATATCCCTTGATAGGACACAGAGTACGCCTCAGAATGTGATATATGGTGCGGGGTAGGTACTCGAGGTCTTTGACATAGAACTCCTTCGGATATTCAGCATCAATGGGCAAAGGCTTCATCATGCTGAGCATTTGACTCATGTTAGGCTCAGTCTTCTGGAAAATGCTCTGCAGTTCTTGTTCATATAGCTGACAACCTGGCTCATACAGATCACCAGGAGTGGGCAGGGAAGTTAGCTCGATGATATCCTGAGCTTTGGCTTCATGATGGACATCTCCTGTCATCCACTCAAGGACCCATGTCTTCGGATCCCTGTTGTAGCCTGATATGTGGAGAGTGGCATAGAATTGCAAAAGTAGTTCTTCATTCCAGTGCTCCTTGTCGATGACAAATGGGAGCATACCAACTTCTCGAAAGCAGTCAAGAGCCTCTTCAAGGCATGGCAGCCCAGCAATGGCATCACAATCTAGACGCTTGCGGGGAAAGATCCGGTCTTGATTGTAGAGAATGCATGAGTAGTAGCTGTGTTGCTGGTGACTCCAGAACCTGTCAGAGGAGATCTTTGGCTTCTTGTAAGGGTTCTTAGCCGAGTCAAAGAAGGTGTTGTGCTCTCTGAAGCTCAAGACACTGAAGGCACCCTGAGTTGTAACAGCACTTGGAAGCCTTGGCATTCTGGGCATTGGCTTCTGCGTTTGAGGCCTATGCTCCACATGATAGTCATACTGAGGACCAGGAGCAGCTGGAGGCGTCATAATTGGCCACTTGATACTAATGAGATCACCTTCACGATTGATGGCCCTTGCCATTGTGTGTGGAACAGATGGAGCAGCAACAACATTCGAGGAGGATGGCCGAAGATCTTCTGTGGCTTCAGACTGAGGGGTGGTTTCAGGAGGAGCATTCACTTCAGTCATGACCACGTCATTGGCTTCAGTGGCAGTGGCAGCAACAGTATCAGGTGCAGAGGCTTCAGTGGTTTCAACAACTGGTGGGTCAGGCACAATCACTTCTTCTTGAACAACTGGATCAACGGTAGGGGGAATAACTTCACGATGTTCTTCTTCATTGTCATCGGCTGATGCAACCAGGATATCTTCAGCCTCTTTGGCTTCAGACTCTTGAGCAGTGACTGAAGGGATGGCTTCAGGGAACACTTGATGTGCTACTGAGCTTGTGGTTTGCACATCCTCTTCAGGAATGCTCGACATGGAGACTTGGGGCCTAGGGCCACGACGAAGCCTTAGAAATTTCGGCGATGCCTGGGGTGAAGTAGAGGACTGCTCCATGTCTTCTGGTGTAGCTTGCGGGGTCTCAAGCACCGGAGTGGTGACATGAGCAGGGGGAGTACGAGGAATCACTTCATGTAGTGGAGAGTTGGGGTGATGCTCTTCCCAGAATACGTCTTGTGTGATTGGCGCCGTGGGACCGCCAATGGTTATCTGCTCACTGCTCGTAGGAGCAGGCGATGATACCGGGTGTGGCATGATCTGAGGTGCTTGAGGAAGGACTTCATCATCTGCAACATTGTCTTCATGACCAATGTCTTCACTTGCGGTGAAGTCAGCAGCTGGAGTATCTTCGGACTCATGAGCCTCTGTGGAAGCAGGCTCATGCACAACGAGACGATGCTCATGCTTGGCGGAGGCTGGCAATGCAACAGAAATGGGCTCAACGAGCAATGGTTCTTGGGGAGCAGCATGTTTTTTTGCGAGAAGACTTTGTCTTCAGCTTCTTCTTGGATGGAGCAGCATCAGAAGCATCACGATGTTTACGCTTCTTGGCTTCAGCTTCAGCCAGCTTTGTCTTCTTCTGTTCAGAATCAGTTGAAGGGACCTTTGGCTTCGAGCCATTCATGCTGGCAGGGATGACAATGCTTGGTCTTTCCTGCCTTGGGGCTTCAGCCTCAGCTTGGATTGGCTTCTTCTTCTTCTTGGCAGCAAACTTGGGGTCAATACCTGGACGCCCGAGTGCTTTCCTCTTCAAGGCTTCATTATGAGCTAGATCACATTTCTCAGCATAGTGCTTGAGGCGCTCTCTTGAGCCCTTAGCTTCATCACGTCGCTTGGCAAATTCAGCCTTGAGATCTGCCATCGTAATCTTGAAATTTTGAACCTCTTGCACGCTAAGCTTGGCCATATGCTTCTTGAAGACAGCCTTTTCATGATCGATTTTTTTCTGCTCAATGAATTTTTGCACAATTGCAAGTTCTTTGGCAATATAGCCCTGAAATGTCACACTGATGCCAATCGGAAGCTGCAGATCATCGAGGGTAAGAGAAGTATCTTCAAACCACTCGTCAATGAAGTTGTTGAGAATATCAGCGTCAAACAGAGGCAGATCATTGAAGATTTCAGCCTCCTACTTGCTCTTGATCAGCATCTCAAGGGCATCATCATCAATGTCTTCATCACTGGAAAGATCAATAATGTCATCATCATTGCGCAAGATGCTTCCAAGTGAGAGACCTTGCCCTGAGATATTCTTGGGCTTCTTGGACTTCTTGGAGATGCGAGATTGGTCCTCAAACTGCACACTTGATTTAGGAGGTGCATATTGCAATGGCTTCACACTTGATCAAGCTTTTGGTGCAGCAGAGGATATTGAAGCCTTAGACTTTCTCTTTGGCTTCGGGGGCTCTGGAACATCCTCAGGTTCCTCTTCAGCAGTAGCTTGTTCAACAGTAGCCCTTTGAGCCGCAATATGTGTGATAAGCCCATCGATGTTACTGAATGGACCAATGAGACTGTTCAGCTTCCCGACTGCCATCTGGCCTTGGAGCAGCAGGACCTAGGTTGAAGACAATCCGGAAGTCCTTCTTGTTCTGAGCTGCTGAAGCCTTTGCATACTAAAAATTTACGTCGAATAGATCATCTTCTCAACACCATCGAAGACATGATGGGTCAGCATTTCCAGGCATGGGTCCTCTGACCATATACGGATAGAAGCCTTTAGCGATGGCTTCAACCTTGGTCTTGGGTTGCAGCATCATGTAGAGGATATCGCCCCATGGAGGCCGTACAACATTTTTGGCAGCATATTCTGGAGTCACAAAGTGATACAGAAACCATTGTTCTGCCCAGTATCTTCGAATCCACTGGATTCTGGACTTGCGCTGACTGTAGGTTTCTTCTGGGTCAGTCTTGTACATCTCATATAGATCTGGTGGCAAGTCCAAAGCAGTGTTGTCACGGCGCTGCCTGCCACCCTTCTTTGCAGATTTGCCAGAAGACATTTGATTCAAACAGAAAGGCTTCACAACTATGTTTGGCTTCAGGCGACTGGTCAGACAGGAACTAGCTTCTGGTGATTTAATATGGTGCTGTAAGAATTCTGCAAATGAATGCGGACTATGAGAACCAAGGGATTCTCCCACGGACATGTACCTATGACAGCATTAGAGATGCGAGGGAAGGGAAGAGGTCATATGCAATCTCACAAGATTTTGAAGATAAATCAGTTTGACAAGTGAGGAATCTAACTAGTTGTGATACATAAGTGAACATCTTGCAAGTTATGAGATGCAGAAACAGAAAGATATAGATTTGGAATAGCAGAAACAACTTTTGGAAGATGTGGACAGTTTCAATGGATCAAACAAACAGTAAAAAGTGAGTCTTATTTACCGCACGACGAACTGCTAGACGAGGTGGAAGGAGGCCGAGCAGTCCAATCTCCCGCGCCCTAACTTGGCGGCGGAAGACACTTATGGTGGCGGCGGAGAAGATGATGTCCGCGGCCGGCGTGAAGACGACGTCAGAAAGGTTGCGGCAGCTAAGTGATGGTGTCATGGACTAGGGGGGTACTCACCACGTCGTCTCCCGACCAGCTGGATCGGGCCGAGGACCCCCACGACGGTTCATTCATGGGCCGCATTAAGCAGCCCATGCCACATACAAGAAAGACTCCACAAGACTTGGCGCTCAAACCAAGGACTTTCTTCTGAACCCTAGGCCTCCGGTGCATTATATAAACCGAGGCCAGGCTAGTCAATAGATTGGCTAATATTCATTACTACAATCTCGTGGTAGATACATGTACTCTGTACTACACCCCATATGAATACAATCAAAAGCAGCATGTAGGGTATTATCTCTTCGAGAGAGCCCGAAGCTGGGTAAAATCCTGTGTCTATGTTACCATCGCTCCAAGACGCCTAGCTTAACATTGGTGCTTTCATTGAGAGCCTGCTGGGTGTTGCCGCGGATCGATGGGATGATCAGGTGCTATTTTTTCAATTAGATTCGTTTTTGCGTGAATTGAGTTCTTTGAGAATTATTGTTGTCGGATTGCTATTTTGTTCGGCAGATTCGTCCGAGATCGGTTCGACCTCTACGGACGCTAGGCGTCAAAAGTTCTGCAGGTCCGACGACCGTACGGCGGCAGCATCCAAACCGGGGCAACACGCGTCTCCAGCAAGACGGCCGAACATTGGCCTTCACGAGGAGCCTGAAACAGCCCTGCTCAGCAGCGCATATACAGGCAATGTCTAATTTCTCCATGGCAGTATATCCCGTGGAGATCGTATTATCCGGGAAAAGTGTTCTTACTTTTTATGTGAGCTAGCACGCAGATCGAGCGGGTGCTGCACCATCACCAGCACGCCCTGGAGAACTCAAGACCCACGAGACTACTAGTACAAGTCCACGTGATGAACTTCACTCAAAAGTGCTAATGGATCGTCACGCCTTCCAAGGATGGATTGATCTACGTATGAGGCCATACTAATCTGCTTACCTTCAGCCTTTTTCACCTCAGATCTCTGCGTATTGCTCCTCCGAACAAAAACATCAGGCTATATTTTTCTAAATTACTTGTATTATATATCACACAGAATATTTTCTGCTGGTTTGCATGATTTTTTCTGTGTAAAGTTTTTGCGACCGGTTTAAAATTTGGTCCATCGACACGGTCTGGCCGGTTCCGATCCAAACAATTTTTGGCTAGCCAATTTCAACGGATGCATCCAAGAACGGCGTGTCCCCGTGACCTACTCCCAACCGTGCAACAATGGACCAGCTAAAAGAAAATGCATGGAGTAATACTGGTTGTGTACAACCATCGAGGTTTGATTGATGGAACGTGCTAGCCCTAGCTACCTCCCACGTAATGCCATATAGCGCTTTGGGAAGTTCCTTTACTACCATGGCTACGGATTAGGTGCACTTATTCCAGTTTTGTTATTATGTATAATTTAGTATATCCAAAAAATTCTTTGCTTTCGGTGTGCACTTTTGGGTATGCAGGTTCATTGGTTCGGACGTTGCCGCTCCGGCACCGAGCCGCGCTGGTCCGCCGCCCCATCGTCATGGCAGGCCGACAGCCACGGCACCCGACATCTCCGCACAACAAGCTTGGATCATGCCATGCCAACGGTGTCGCCTCGGCACGCGTCCCTATGCCGGCGTCTCCACGCGGCCACTTCACCGGCCGACCTCGGCGCCCAGGCCATATTCCTTTAATTATTTACTTCGCTTAAGTTAATTAAGTAGAAGATTTTTTTTTAAATAACGGGTATATTATTATTATCATTACTTGTTAGTACTTTTGTCTTGCACTATTTTATGTGTGCAGGTAATCAACTTCGACTGCGTCACGCGGTCAACTCTATGGGCCGACGTCGTCGTCCTGCCTGCACCGATCAAATTGTGGTGTCGCCTCAACGCGCGTCCTTGTGTGAACCAACTTCGACCGGTCTGTGTCGTCACCTCGGCGAGCCAACCTTTGCCAGCATCGCCATGCCGTCGCTTCATCGCCCACCAGGCAGTGGGTGTGCGGATTGAGTCCAAATTTTGGGAGTAACCTTTCTTCAGATTGCTACAACAAACAAACCAGGTGCTATTAATCCTAGTAATTTTTCTTGCTTGGGTTTATTTTTTCCGAGTAAGTATTACTCTGGTTTGTTCCATCATCTGTACACAGGTCTGTCAAATGATGGCCACATTAACGATGGTTGCGTGATGGTTCGGTCAGTTTCCCGTCCACAGTTCGGCGAACGCCTCATCGGGGACCCGAACCGCCCTGTGAATTCAGGCTTTGTCACGCCGGCGCCCCGCACCAACATTGACTTCGATGCCAGGCCACATCTTTAAAAAAATTTTATTTTGCGTAAATTAATTATGCGAAGATTTTTTGTATATTTATATTATTATTATTTGGACCACACTATTCTACATGTGTAGGTAATCGACTTTGACTACGTCACGCGGTCACTTCGGCAAGCCGACGTCGTCGTCCCAATAGGCATAAATCGGCTCGCGTGATCACCTTGTTGGTCGAATTGCCATACCGACATGTTCGGTCGCCTCGGGGACTTCGGCATCGCTAAGAGAGCTCTACCTCATCGAGTGTTCGGCACACGGGCCATATTTCTTTTATTACTCACTTTGCATAAATTATTTATTATGCTAAAAATCTTTTTAAATTTATTCTTATAACTATTATCTCCGGCTTGGACTATGTTCTGTACATAGGTAAATGATCCGGGTTGGACAGCCTTGTCACCTCGGCTGGACCGGGGGCTTCGTCAACACTCCATGAACCCACGCCAGGGACTTCGGCGTCATACTTCCGGCCTGCTCCGTCGCCTCGGTCAGACTGGGGGTTACACCTCGCCACATTGGCCGTGCTATGTCGCCACTTCGGAGTGCCGAGCTCTTCGCTCCGCCACCTCGGGAATGGCTTGGGGGCCGGGACCTCGTCCCGCCGTAAGCTCGGGCCGCGCATCGACACCGAGCACATTAACCAGCTAAGTCGCTTCCATGCTCAGGTTTTTTTAATTCTTGTTCGGTTCGACCAAACATTATATTTGTGTTAAAAACTTAGTTTGTCAACAAACATTGTTTGTTAAAAACACTTCATTTCCCATGTTAACTCGGGGCTCTTGAATTTATATGAGCTGTTTTATAATGAGTGTTCTTCTTCTTAGTCGTTGCAAAGTCTTTTTCTATCACTCCTTTTTTCGACGCGAGTGTGTGGTCAATAGCCAGGGAGCCTAATTTCTCTCTCAAAGCCGCTAGAGTTTAGTTTGCTAAACTGGCGTAACAAGAAGTACTCCGCCTTCGGGATAGGAGGTTGAAGCCGTAGGCTGACCCGCTTGAAGTCTTGAGATAGGATGTGTCATGTTAAAGCACGACAGAAGCATAATTTTTTTTTCTAAGACCAATTTTCGGATCGGCACCGAACACTTGATCTAGTTCGGACGTCAAGTTTTTACTGCAGTTTTTTTGGCTTTTTGAGCCTATGGCACTTTTAAACTATTTGTGTGTTTCCAGCATAAGTCTCGCAGTGCAAACGCCAGACACCTTTAGAGATTCGGCAAAAACGTTTTCGGATATTGCTATATATGCATCGGTTCCAAATTGTGTCTTCGGTCAATAGTTGGATTGCCCGGCTCCTGTGCTTGCCTTCTACGTTCCGCTTTGTTCGGCTAGGTGTGCAAAGGGAGAACCACTGCGATTGTGCTTCCAGCTCGCATGGTTAAGCGCCTCAGTGGAGAAAGCCGAAAACTGACTATCACAATAAGCGTAAACTGGTCAGCGATCCGATGATTGTATTAAACTATAAGATCGATAGAGGTCACCCCGTGTTAAATGACGGGCCGTGCATAACATTGGCCGAAGTGTTCACGACTTGACCTCGGCTGTCGCCGAACACTAACCAGGGGCTAGTAGCTGGCCTCCCAACTTTAAGCTCCTATGACTAAGTGAAAGTTATAAAGCCCACATATCTGATTGCCTCGTTTCCGCCAACACAACCGCCTCCGGGCACTGAGATGTCGGCTAAGGGTTGTCTTGTTATTGCGGAAACACCCTGCGTAGTATCTACAAAGGGGTAGAAGCCGACGATGGGCCATTTTCAATTGATAAACGGTCGCAACGGAGTCAAAATAAACATATGTCATCAGTGTTTGTATTCAGTAAACAAGCGCTGCCTTCCGTAATTATCGTTATAAAGCCATAAATATGCATCAATTTGACTTAAGATTTTGGCCACGCTGGGTTGCCTGGCTCCTGTGCTTACCCCTACGTTCCCGATTGTTCGGCTAGGTGGTAAAGGGAGCACCTCTGTGATTGTTACTACCGGGTCATCCGGATTAGTACCTCAGACTGGGTGAAGCCGAAAGCTAGCCATCTTAACGGATATAATTGGTCGGCAACGACGGAAGTGAAAATTTAGGTTCGCTAAAGACCACATAGTTCGGGAACTTTCCCCAAACTAAATCCTCAATATTTTGCTCCCACATTGATCGGAGCTGAGGTTGCATGATCATGCTTAGCATGACAACCCAAAGAAAGGAACCGATAGCGGGACTATTTTCTTTGGAAGACATTTCTTATGTTAAACAGTAATATAACATATCTCTCTGCGTACCTTTGTTTATAAAGCCGTATGGCCGGATTGCCTTGTTTGTCGTAAATCTTTGCCCTCATAAAGGCTTTATAAAGTAGGACAAACACTCCTCGGCTACTGGCTGAGGAGGTGGAAGCCGATGGTCGGTCAACAAAGTTTTGTACAATGCGGATCCGAGCATTAATGATGTAAAATACTTGGATACATAAAATCATTACACATAATTTATGATTTTACTTCGGATATCGATCCTTAATTCGGTCACCCGTGCCCACATTAAGGCTCGGGAGCTACTGGCTGAGGAGGTGGAAGCCGATGGTCGGTCAACAAAGTTTTGTACAATGCGGATCCGAACATTAATGATGTAAAATACTTGGATACATAAAATCATTACACATAATTTATGATTTTACTTCGGATATCGATCCTTAATTCGGTCACCCGTGCCCACATTAAGGCTCGGGAGCTACTGGGCTTCAGGCTTATCATTTACTAATATTAAAGGGGCACAACGATCCCCTGATCTGGTGTTGCCACCCGACCAGTGTCTCGGGGGCTACTGCATTACCTATTCAATGCAGAAAATTCAAAGGGCTCAGTGTTCGGCTTGACCGAACTATGGGCAAACGCGTCTTCGAATAACAATAGGCACCATCTGGGACTTATCCGGCATCAAGCTAATATATTACGGTGACTTCTCAAAACCCTCTCTCAAGGGCCCGTCCGCTGATCACTATCTCCTCTAATGTGCATCTCGGATTTTAGGCCGACACACACCTTGAAGGCTACTGGCTATATATCTCGTCAGTAAATAAATTGCATCAATCAGAAATAAAATCCGCAAACAATCAGCCCGAGCCTGAGGTGGTGCATCACCTCGGAAGCAGTCTGACATAAAGCTCAGCTGCGAGCGGCTGGCTCCATAGAAAACTGTTCGGCGTTACGCTCGGATAACCTCCTTCAAACTTTATCAAGCCAAGGTAATCTATGACACCTCGGATATAGTCCGGCGTTGGAGCTCGGATACAGTCCAGCGTTGGAGCTCGGATACAGTCCGGCGTTGGTGCTCGGCTGCAAAAGATACCTCAAATGCAGTCCGGCGTTGGAGCTCGGATGCAAGAGGACACCGCCGCACGGGAACAACTTCGAACCCGAGGTGTGGTGTGAAAAATAATAAGGCATTGATAAAGGCCGGGAACTTAAAGGGGCTCCTCGGATACCCGACATGTAAACTCTTCGGATTCACTTCGGCGATCCTCAATCAAAGATGGGAAAAATTTGTTAAACCAGTTTTCAAGACCGGCGTCCGAAGATGAAGAACAGTTCGGAAGAACCAAGGAACGTCCCCAACTTGAAGACCGGTTCAGGGGGCTACTGACGGTGTCATGGACTAGGGGGGTACTCACCACGTCGTCTCCCAACCAGCTGGATTGGGCCGAGGACCCCCATGGCGGTTCATTCATGGGCCGCATTAAGCGGCCCATGCCGCATACAAGGAAGACTCCACAAGACTTGGCGCTCAAGCCAAGGACTCTCTTCTAAACCCTAGGCCTCCGGTGCATTATATAAACCGAGGCCATGCTAGTCAATAGATTGGCTAATATTCATTACTACAATCTCGTGGTAGATACATGTACTGTGTACTACACCCCATATGAATACAATCAAAAGCAGCATGTAGGGTATTATCTCTTCGAGAGAGCCCGAAGCTGGGTAAAATCCCGTGTCCATGTTACCATCGCTCCAAGACGCCTAGCTTAGGACCCCTACTACGAGATACGCCGGATATAGAACCGACACTAAGCGCTTCATCTCAGTACTAGGGAAAACCTTATACATAGAAACTTACCAGTAGCGCGGGTCAAAAAGGAGCGCTACTACTACTTACCACCAGCGTGCGGCAAACAAACGCGTTGCAGCTAAATTTATAGCAGTAGCGCGTCTCATGGAAAAAGCGCTACAACTACAATTCCCCTGCTGTTCTTCCCAGGCTACCAATAGTAGTAGCGAGCTTAAGCGAAGCGCGCTGCTGCTAAGATTGTTGTAGCAGCGTGTTTTACGCAGAAAGCGCTACTGCTAATGAAAGAAAAATAAAATGAAAAACATATAGAAAAGTAAATGAAAATGAAAGAAATAGAAAAAGGGGAAGGAAAAAAAAGAAAATGTGAAGGAAAATAAAAGAAAAAGAAAAATAAAGGAGAAAGGCGTAGCAGCAGCGTGCTTTCAGGACAGGCGCTATAGCTAACTTAGCAGTAGCGCTTATTTTCATACAGCGCTATAGCTAAGTTAGCTATACCAAATGTAGCAGTAGCGCTTTTCCTAGCCCGCGCTACTGCTATTTTTGACTTAACCGCGCGGTTCTTCTTCCCCACGGCCACTTCCCCCAAATCGAACGTTCTGCTGTCGCCGCCGTCGTCGCCCTACATCGCCGTCGGCCGCCGCGCGCTCTCCCGTCGCCCTCCGCACGCCCTCGACGCCGCCCCCGACCCTGACCTCGACGCCGCCCTCCACCGCGCGCCCGAGCCTCGACCCCGACCTCGACGCCGCATGCCCCTCCCTCGGCCGCTCCCTAACTCCGCCGGCGCCCGAGGTGAGCACGCCTACACCCCCTCCTCCTCCTCCCCTACCTCTGCCTAGATAGGGTTCCTAGGGTTCATCAAATTTTAGAGTTCATCTAATTAGTCAGTGTTCATCAAATTAGATGCTAATTAGGGCAGTAGTTGTAGATGCTTAATTGTAAACTAGATGTTAATTAGGGCAGTAATTGTAGATGCTTAATTAGTTTTTAGGAAAAATTCTTAGGGTTCATCAATGGGTGCTTAAGTAGTTGTAGATGCTTAAGTACCTAGGTAGGGTTCATCTAATTAGTTAGTACTTGTAGATGCTTAAGAACTAGGGAATAGGGTTAGGGCAGTAGGGTTTAACTTGATGTTAATTAGGGCAGTAGTGTTTAGTTTAGAGAAAAAATCCGAGATAGTTTTTTTTACTATTTTTTAGTAAGTGTTTAATAGAATTAGTAAGAAAATTAATAGAACTAGTTGAACTAGTTTATTTTTAGTAAGAACTAGTTGAATTAATAGAACTAGTTTATTTTTAGTAAGAAAATAAATAGAACTAGTTGAACTAGTTTATTTTTAGTAAGAACTAGTTTATTTTTATTTATAGTAAGTGTTTAGTTGAATTAATAGAACTAGTTTATTTTTAGTAAGAAAATTTAGGTATATGAGATTTGTTGTTATTTTTTTAGTTAAAGCAATTATTCCCGCATCGACGTCGACGATGCCTATCCCGCATCCTCGTCGTCGACTCGGCGGAGGACACCTGCTTGATCAGAGGGGCCATGTCCGGGACTGGGCTCCGCCGGGCTGGTACTGGGAGGTGCTACCTTCCGGGGGGCGCAGCTTGGTGAGGAGCTAGCCCGTCATTGACCGAACCTTCTTTGGTGGCGGTCGCGTGGGCCAGTGACGGTGCGGAGGCTTGAGGACCCCGCGGAGGTGGTACGTCACCGTGTCAGCGTGGAGGACGAGCACGTCCGTCGCTACATGGTTGCGTTGGAGGGCAGGTTCTCCAATACCTGGCAGGTTCTTCAGGGATCTCACTGAAGCTATGATCCTATGATGGTTCCTTCTCTTTGGGTGTCCACCGCCCGCGCCGATACCCGTCGTTCGCTAGGGTTTTAGCTGTATTAGTTATGTTATATGTATGATACTATTCGAGATGTATTAGTGATAATATTCGACGATGTACGGACGCAAGAGATGATTTAGTTTTGCTTATTGAATGCATGCTAATTTGAATACTAATTTATTTTACGATTTGGTTTTGCTTATTGAATGCTCAAATTGGAAAACTACTCCTACTTTGAATGCTCAAATTGGAGAGCACTATGCAAGGCGTATGCATTTGATTAGTTGATAGCTTAAAGGGTTTTTGTTTTTGTAGAAATCAAGGAGCCCCTCCATCATCACCGCCGTTGTCCCCGTCACCGACCCCCTCCGACCTCGAGGTGAGACCTGCCAAATCTTGTTTGAATGCTCATATGATGTAGATATAAACATGTATATCTTGTGTTGCTCAAATAGGATATGTGCTTTCCCAAGTGGCCGGCCATGTTTGCAGGTTACACCTCTGAGTGGCCTATGTTTTGCCGGAGTGTTGATTAATTTCTGTTCCGACAAATTTCAGGCGCTCGATATGTCCTTTTTTAGCAAAGGTCATGCCGGATTTTTTCGTGAATTCTGGCATGACTTGTGCTAGAATATGTAGGAAATATCGAGTGGCCTAGATTTTCTAGAAAAATAATTAAACGACATTTTGGGTTGACTTTATGTCTGTCGAGGCTCCATCACCGACGGTCGGAAAATCAGTGAGGAATGTATCCACCATATATGAGAGAGGACGAAGAATCCCGACTGTTGTCGTGGGGGTCATTTCTCCTTCTTCTCCGGGTGCTAGACCTTTGTTATGCACTAGGGGAAGGAGGAGTAACGACCATCACCGGCGGTCGCAAATGTCAGAGCGGAATCAGTGAGTGAGAGTCTCCAACACATATGAGAGGACCAAAAATCCCGAGTGTTGTCGTGGGGGTCGCTTCTCCTTCGTTCCCGTGTGCTAGACATTTTGGTTTAATGCACTCGGGGACGAAGGGAGGAGCGACTATCACCGACGGTCGAATATATACACCACGTGAGCTGAGAGTTTTCAAGAAAAGACTCGGCAGACCGATAGTCAACCCGTGATGAATAATAATGATCTAATTTAGTTTTTGTAGTACATATTTTTAATTGTACAAGTTTAATCTTTGAATTATATGAACCTAGGAAATGTCGTCATCGAACGACGAAAGTCTCCCGGGGGAGTGCGACTGGTGCAACGATGACCGGGGTCTGTGCGACAGGCCTCACCTGGACGAAGGTCGGCGCTTCAGCATTAAGCTCCAGGAGACCTTCGATGTTGAAACGGTACGCAACGACGACAAGTTTTTTTTTCGTATTTAAGCACAACTTCTACTACTTCAACGTGTAATTTTCGTCTTTTACAATTCGACTAGTTTATCCCATGCCATGCAAGACGCTATGTCTTGGAGAGGCTGGATTTTAAGATCATGAAACTATGGAAACAAAGAAAATTCACCTAAGGACCCATCATGGTATGGATTTTGAAGTAAATCTGTACAATTCTGAGAGCGTAACCCATTTTGGTTGCACGAATTGGGAAGCACTTTGCAAGATGTATGGTTTTTATGAGGGTATGCTTGTCACCATGGATCTTGGTGATCCTGACATCGCCGAAGACAATTTGGACATTTGGGTCCTTGTTGATACGCTTCCAATTCTACTGCTATGTGAGTATCTCAAACGTAGTTATTAAGTAATTTATATTGTTTATTTTAAAATAGTTGATAGCCTATTTCCATTGACAGCTAATTTTCATTCTTCAAAGAATGTGCGGAAGATGGTAGACAGAACCTACTACACCGATGGCTCAGAATTAACTTATCAGGAGAAAAATAATCTGATCGCATTTTGTACTGATCTTGAGAATTACAATATGTATTATCAAACTCCTCCACATTATGGTCAATACGTGCCACTAGTGCACGTGTTGAACTACGGTAACATCCATGGAGATGCCATGGTAAGATTTTTTACTATTACAACATCCGTGCATGTTTTGCATAAATTCTTCTAAAACTGAACTACATTGCTAACTACGAAGTCATTACTATGTTTTTCAACAGAAAATCCCGAACGATTGTGTGCCTCATCTGATGTTTCAGAATGGTCGCCTTGATGTTTTGAACATACGGCCAGGTCATCCTACGAATCACACCTGTCCATATCGGATTTCTAAAACCAGTGAAGACATGACAATCAAAGAATGGAAAAAATGTATGGTCAGTCGTAGGGAGCTACTTGGAAGCAACATTGTGCGAAGGGCAAGAATTGGAGACAGGATAATCTCCATTATCCATAATGGAGAGTCAGGGCCTATCTTGTTTTATGCTATTTTACCTAAGAGAAGGTAGTAGGTCCTATGAGAGATCAGTAGGTCGTAGGTACAATGTGTTATTATGTGGTACAATGTGTTAGAGTTGATGATGATGAGGAGGAGTTGTGATTATGACTAGTGACCAACTTGCTATATGATGTCTCATTGATGAAAATGATGATCATGAGGAGGTGTTATATGACAATGATGTATTATGATGATAAGTTGTTAATGATATGATGATGATGATATTTATTATATCATTGGGTGAAAGAACCGCGGATTAGTTTCAAGTGGATGTCCATCCACTTGAAACTAGTCCACGGTTCTTTCACCCAGTGATGTAATAACTCATTATGATGTAAAAACAATCTCTAAATTGCTGCTGTATGAAAACTTGTATAAAGGTGTATGAATACAACATGAAATAAAAAAGAAATATAATACGGAATAGTAGTAGTAGCGCGGGTCGCGAGAGGTGCTGCTAGTAATTACCAGTAGCGCCCTTTCAAAGAAGCACTACTACTAAGTGGATATAGCAGTAGCGCGGGTATCCCCATGCTACTGCTAACCTTTAGCTGTAGCGCCTTATTAGTAGCGCTTGCACCCGCGCTACTGGTAGGCCTAAAACCCGCGCTACTGCTAGGCTTTTCCCTAGAAGTGTCTCCGGCGGAAACGGATGCTAGCGGTGGCGCTAGGGTTTGAGCGAGACGGCGAGGGGAGAAGAGATAATGACCGCACGGGGGTTGAAGTATTTATAAGGAGGAGGGGCGATGCAGTGCAATTACGCAGGTGCCCTTGGCGGTTCATATCTGGAGGACACGTGGCAAGCATGCAACTTATTGAATGTTGAGCCACGACCCCACGTGCGCTTGGTTTGTCGGGTGGTCGTTCCGGTTTCTCCGGCATTCAGGCAAAAAGGATAAGATCATTAAAATCAGTTTTAAATGTGTGTCTCTGTATCTTCAGCTGACAACGACACAGTGAAGACATTCGGCACGTGTCAACAGAATGCATATGAAGAGACAGAGAGAATTTGAGGGATAAGCACAGAAGGGGTTAGGGTCCGATCACATTCACTTAACGCAGAAAATGGCAACTTGAAGACGTAGCTATAAGTGAATGCTTGATACGTCTCCAACGTATCTACTTTTCCTAATGATTTTCCTCTTGTTTTGGACTCTAACTTGCATGATTTCAATGAAACTAACCCCAGACTGACGCTGTTTTCATTAGAACTACCATGGTGTTGTTTTTGTGCAGAAATAAAAGTTCTCGGAATGGCACAAAACTTTGCGAGGATTTTTTATACAATAAACAAGAATTTCTGGAGCAGCGACCTGCCGGAGGGGGGCACCTGGGTGGGCACAACCCACCAGGGCGCGCCCCCCTCACCAGGCGCGCCCAGGTGGGTTGTCCCCACCTGGTGGCCCCGCAGACGATCCCCCGGATACTTCAAAATCCTATTTTTCCAGAAAAAAATCAGAGAGAAAAAATTATCGCAATCCACGAGACGGAGCCGCCGCCACCTCCTATTCTTCATCGGGAGGCCAGATCTGGAGTCCATTTCGGGCTTCGGAGAGGGGGATCTTCGTCCTTCGTCATCACCAACCCTTCTCCATCGCCAATTCCATGATGCTCCGCACCGGGAGTGAGTAATTCCTTCGTAGGCTCGCTGGTCGGTGAGGAGTTGGATGAGATTCATCATGTAATCGAGTTAGTTTTGTTAGGGCCTGATCCCTAGTACCCACTATGTTCTAAGATTGTTGTTGCTATGACTTTGCCATGCTTAATGCTTGTCACTTTGGGCCCGGGTGCCATGATTTCAGATCTGAACCATTTATGTTATCACCATTATATCCATGCACTACTAGGAAAAAGGCTACTAGCAGCGCGGGTACAATGGCTACTAGCAGCGCGGGTACCCGCGCTACTAGTATCGCGCTACAGCTAATAGTTATTGACCAATTCCATTTTATGCATACAATCATTTTATTCATACAATTACGAGAAAACACAATAGTGATGGAAATGTCCTTATTCCTAATTCTACTCTCAAACAATTGCCATATCTACTATATATCCCACAATTTCTCATTCTACCTATCCTCACTCCAATAGTAAGAAAAATGAAAAGGAAAAATTCTGCCACTGAAATGTCCTTATTGCTGAGTAATATTCAATGGAACGGTGTAATTGCACTACAGTCTCATGGATTCACTATGCCACTTCAACATCTCATTATCCTGCAGCGATGGAAATGAGCATCAGCAAGGCATATAGATTTTATCAATAAATGGAGAGGAAGCATAATCTCAGATGATACAGGAGACACAGGGACTAAGATTCTGATACAATGCGAATATGCACTATAAGTACACATATATTTCGGTTACAAAAAGATATTCAGTTAAAAAGTGACAAATAACTGAATGAAACTCAAACTATATATTTCAGTTACAAAAAATATTTCAGCTTAGGAATGCAGTGTATAAATCAAACTAGATAGATAACACTAAGCTTAAATTTTAAATGCAGTTTAAGTACTAGCACCTACCAACTGAATATAGCTAGCTAGCATAAATGTCAATTGGCACAAGATTTTCCTTGGCGCATTTGCACTAGGAAACTAATCCTAACATATCAACATTTTGATCACCATTATATCCCATTGTGAATCCAAGGAAATCAACAGTTCTATAAGATATGGCTAGAAAACACTGGACATAACAGAAAGTAGCCACTTCTTTGTTGTGTGGAAAATTTCCCGGGATTACTTCACTATGGATTGGATAAAGAATCAATAAGGACAACACCCACGGTAAAACTGTCACCTTCTTCTGGGTGAAGAAGAAGGTGGCCACCGGCTCGAAGTACAAGGTGACAGGCATTTCTTCACACATGTTCCAGTGAAAGCCGGGATTTGGCGCCAATTGCCATAGTCGTCATGCGCCTGTCACAAGACAAAAAATGGAACTACCTTAAATCGCTATACGTTTGGTTTTCTTCCTCAAACATGAACAAACAAAAAAATGTTTGGCTGAAACAGAGTAATCAGCTATATGTTTCTTTCCTCTCCTAAATTGCATAAGGAAATCTTCATCTATTATTTTACTCTATGCTTACTAGCTACAACCTGTTGGATAGAAAAACACCTTCCACCATATGACTGTAGCTTGCCTAAATAACCTCAAAGTAGAAAATGCACGCTCGACACTTGTGGTACAAAATGTAAAATCAATGGTTTTGCCCTTAACCATTACTGTCTCTAAACAACACTTTTTATTCAGTACAAAATCTATGACCTAATTAGAACTTGTTCCAATTAGTTAACATGAAAGAATCTACACTGAAAAGGCATAATCAAAGAGCTGGACTTCAGTATAGCAAGATTAAATTCCCAGTGGGGAGAGGGTGGGCAGACTGCTCATGTTGCTGACAGGCTAACTTGCACGCGACGCTGGCGGCGCCTATGCATAAGCACGGCCACGACGAGACATCGGCGGCCAAGGAGGCATCGGTGGCGGGATTAAATGCAAAAGAAATGTTTATAAGGTGATGATAACTCGTTACCAAGCAACCTGATAGCAAACTAATTCTTCTAAGCACCGAGAATAACAAAAAATTAGTACGCTGTTTGGTCCAATTGGTCAAGGCCCAAAATGCAGGTCAAGACCAACTATATCAACACCTATAAGAACCTCTACCTTATGCATGCCTCTTATGCGACCTTACAAGAATTCCTACAAACAGTGCACAACTTACACAATTACGCCAGCAATCATTCATAATTCTCTAGTACAGTACATTGAAATTGGTAGCAAACCAAACGATTCACGCACAGAACCAATGCACCAGCTCAAACATTCAATCGCTAGCAACCTAGTACAGCATCAAAGGTTTATTCTTTTCAATTAAGAAAAGGCGGACAACCGATCCATCCAGCCTGCCGGCCGCCGATCTACCGGAATCCACCCTGACCCACCCGAGAAACATGCAAAATCAAGCACCCAGGACTTGAAATAGCCGGGAGTAGGAGGAGATACGAGTGGCACCTCGAGCTCGACGAGGGGCTTGCACTGCAGGAGCGCTGCCAGGGGGCCGAGGAAGGCGTAGCCCGATTGCGGGCATGAGCAGGGTATCCACGGGCACACGTTCTTGTGCTCCGCCATGCCGTGATACACGATGAACCGGTCGCAGCCGAAGTCCCTGAACACGGGGGCTTGAGGGGGAGGAGGCAGGCCTGGCAGAGGAGCAGCGCCACGTCCATCCTCACGTCGATCTGCGCCGGCGCCATGGCTTCCTCTGCCGCCGCCATGGCTCGATCTGCTCGTCGAGGCCGCCACGCGGATTCCCCATCCCCCCCTCCCCCGCACGTCTCCACTCCCCCGTCCGCTAGCGTCGCGAACCCTGGCACCAGATCTATCGGGAGAGGCGACCGCGAGCGGAGGGAGGAGGAGGAGGCGCGGAGCGGCGAGAGGTGCGGAGAGGCAGAGGAGGACGCGGATTGGGAGGAGCAGCGGCGTGGGAAAGATTTGGTGGGGCATGGGAGGGAGAGGGACTGGGACGTGTGGATTAGTTGTAGCGTGGGGCACGGGTGCGGTGCTGCTACCACCCTATCTATCTGTAGTAATAGCGTGGGTAATATACCCACGCTACGGCTGTCAACTTACTAGTAGCGCGGCTTTTATACCCCGCGCTACTACTATGGTCCATCCTATGGACACGGTGAGGATCACTTAGTAGTAGCGTGGGAACGGTAGGCCCGCGCTACTAATATTCTCTAGTAGTAGCGCACTGTTTTTACCCGCGCTGCTACTAAGTAGTAGTAGCGTGGGGCTCTTACCCCTCGCTGCTGCTAAGTATCTACCTATAAGGTATTTTCTAGTAGTGATATTCTAGATCCGATTTTGCAAGTTATAGTCACCTACTACGTGTTATGATCCGGCAACCCCGGAGTGACAATAGTCGGGACCACTCCCGGTGATGACCGTAGTTTGAGGAGTTCATGTATTCACCGTGTGTTAATGTTTTGTTCTGGTTCTTTATTAAAAGGAGGCCTTAATATCCCTTAGTTTCCAATATGGACCCCGCTGCCACGGGAGGGTAGGACAAAAGATGTCATGCAAGTTCTTTCCATAAGCACGTATGACTACTTACGGAATGCATGCCTACATTATATTGAAGAACTGGAGCTAGTGCCGTATCGCCCTAGGTTATAATTTTCTCATGATGAATATCATCCAACAAGTCACCGATCCAATGCCTACGAATTTATCCTATATTGTTTCTGCTAAGTTACTACTGCTGCTGTTACCATCATCACTGCTACAAAAATACTGCTATCACTGTTACTGTTACTATTGCTGCTGTCACTGCTATCAAAACTATCATATTACTTTGCTACTGATCACGTTGCTGTAGATAAATAATCTTTAGGTGTGGTTGAATTGACAACTGAGCTGCTAATACCTTCAAATATTCTTTGGCTCCCCTTGTGTCGAATCTATAAATTTGGGTTGAATACTCTACCCTCAAAAACTGTTGCGATCCCCTATACTTGTGGGTTATCAAGACCTTTTTCTGGCGCCGTTGCCGGGGAGCATAGCTATATTTGTTGAGTCACTTGGGATTATTATCAATTATTCACTATGAAGAATCTGAAGGATGCTAAGACCAAGATTTTTCCCTCTAAGACGAGGGGAGGTAAGGAACTGCCATCCAGTTCTGCTTTAGATTCACCTTCTGTTACAAGTAAACTTGCAACAGCACCACATGCTATTAATTCTGATATGTCGCAAGTTATTGATGATGCTACTTCTGCTATGGATAATGCTTATGATGATGCTAGTACCTTGCTTGATGATGATATGCCACTTGGTGATTTTCTTGATAAACAAATTGCTAGAGTAATACAACATGATGTTGTTGAATCTGATGATGAGCTTGAAGCTGAAAATCTCGAAACACTTGCTAGAACTAGCCTTCCTAGATATGAATTGCCTAAGGTACCGGAAGGTTATGTTATGAATAAGGAGACAACTAGAGATATTCTTGCTTGTAAGGATAGAGATGATCTAGAGAAATTATTATGCAAGTACAAAGAAAAATCTCTGAATGCTAGAATGAAATATGATCTGATCCTAAGTTTGCTACCTCACCTATCTTTATTGATGATAAGGATTATGAATTCTCTGTCGACCCAGAGTTAATTACTTTGGTTGAATCTGATCCTTTCCATGGTTATGAAACTGAAACTGTTGTGGCACATCTTACTAAGTTGAATGACATAGCCACCCTTTTTACTCATGATGAGAAAACTCGCTATTACTATATTCTCAAATTATTTCCATTCTCATTAAAGGGTGATGCTAAAGCTTGGTATAATATTCTTGCTCCTGGGTGTGTGCGTAGTCCCCAGGATATGATTTATTACTTCTCTGAAAAATATTTTCCTGCTCATAAGAAAGAAGCTGCCTTACAGGAAATATTTAACTTTGTGCAAACTGAAGAAGAGAGTCTCCCACAAGTTTGGGGGAGGCTTTGCCAGTTAGTTAATGCTTTGCCTGATCACCCTCTTAAGAAAAATGAAATACTTGATATCTTCTATAATGGACTAACCGATGCTTCTAGGGACTTCCTAGATAGTTGTGCTGGTTGTGTTTTTAGGGAACGAACTATTGGACAAGCTGAAGAATTATTGAATAACATATTGAAAAATTATGATGATTGGACTGTTCCTGAACCACCGCCTAAACCCACTCCGAAGAAGATGGGTATATTATATCTCAGTCCTGAAGATATGCAAGAGGCAAAGAAATCTATGAAGGAAAAAGGTATTAAAGCTGAAGATGTAAAAAATTTACCTCCTATTGAAGAGATACATGGGCTTGATATGCCACCACTGTTTAAGGTGGTAGAGGTAAATTCTCTAATGAAGTTCAATGATAATGATAATCCTCACAATATGCACCCTAGCTAATGCCTTTATGAGTTTGAGAATTACATTAGAAAGCAAGATCACTTCAATGCAAATGTCATGAAACAATTGAAATATAATTCTGATATGATTGCTCGCTTGAGTGACTTGTTATTTAGAATCTCAAATGATGTTAGAGGTGTTGGGAAGCATGCTTCTATGGTACAAACCCAGTTAGAACAAGTTGCTAAATCTCAAAGAGAATTGCTTGATGAAATGAATAACAACATACATGACTTTGCTGTTAGAGTTGCAACCAGAGAAGGTAAAATGACTCAGGAACCACCTTATCCCGAGGGACACCCAAAGAGAATTGAACATGATTCACAAAGAAATAACTCTATACCTAGTCCTTCTAGAAAGAAAAAGAAAAAGAAAAATGATAGGACTTTGCATACATCTAGTGAACCTGAAATAGAAAAACCTCTTGATAATGATAATGATGTTTCTATTCTGATGCTGAAACTCAATCTGGTAGTGAACACTCACCTTCTGATAATGAAAAAGATAATGATGAGGTTCATGAAGATACCCAACCAAGTAATGAAAAAGAACCAGATAATGATGCTGAGATAGAACCAGCTATTGATCTTGATAACCCACAACCCAAAAATAAAAGATATGATAAAAGAGACTTTGTTGCTAGGAAACACGGTAAAGAAAAAGAACCGTGGGCGCAAAAACCTATGCCTTTTCCAACTAAGTCAACTAAAAAGAAAGATGATGAAGAATTTGAACGCTTTGCTGAAATGCCGAGGCCAGTCTTTTTGCGTACTCGCTTGACTGATATCTTGAAAATGCCTCCTTATGCAAAGTACATGAAAGACATCATCACTAATAAGAGAAAAATACCGGAAGCTGAAATCTCCACCATGCTTGCTAATTATACTTTTAAGGATGGAGTACCTAAGAAACTTGGAGATCCGGGAATACCAACTATACCCTGCTCCATCAAAAAGAATTATGTGAAAACTGCTTTATGTGATTTAGGAGCTGGTGTTAGTGTTATGCCTTTCTCTTTATACAAAAGACTTGATTTGAATAAACTCACACCTACTGAAATATCTTTGCAAATGGCTGACAAATCAACTGCCATACCTATCGGTATTTGTGAGGATGTGCTCGTTGTTGTTGTTGCTAATGTTACTATTTTGACTGACTTTGTTATACTTGAGATGCCCGAGGACGACAACATGTCAATTATCCTTGGTAAACCCATCTTGAATACTGCAGGGGCTGTTATTGATTGCAATAAAAGCAAGGTCACCTTCCATATAAATGGTAATGAGCATACGGTGCACTTTCCGAAGAAACAATTCCAAGTGAATGGTATTAATGCTATTGAAAAATCTCTGACAATCACCATTGGAAGTTTTCATCTACCTCTACCTACTATTAAAAAGAAATATGAAATGCTTATTGTTGGGGACATACATATCCCTGTTGAGGTAACTTAGTGATTTACGATAATTCTTCGGTTTCATGCTAATCGAAAGTGGTTGCTAATAAGACCTGGTCAACCTTATTAATGGATCATTTTTGAGTGGTATGAAGTTGATGAATTTAGTAAGCACTACTTTCTGTCGCTACCTTTTGTTTTCTGTTTTTAGTAGTTAAATAAAATAAAATGCCATGCTTTGTCTGTTTTCTGAATTTTCTGTGCAATAAAAAATGACCCAAAAATAAAAGTTCTCAGAATGTTCTGAAAATTTAATATGATTTTTTTCTGAATATTTGAGAATTTTTGGTGCAAATAATATCAGAGGGAGGTGCACCAGGTGGGCACAACCCACCTGGGCGCGCCAGGACCCCCAAGCGCGCCCTGGTGGGTTGTGGTCCCCACGTCGGCCCCCTCACTTATCTCTTTACACCACTTCATCACCTACCTCCAGAAAAAATTCACCATAGCTCTCTCTCCCGTGTTTTTGCCCTCAAAACCGCGGATTTCGATCTCTTTGCTCGAAGCTCCGTTTCCGAAACTGTTTGGGGGGATTGTTGCTTGGTATGTGACTCCTCCGTTTGTCCAATTAGTTTTTGTTTTAGTGGTTTATGTTTTCAATAATTAGCTACTCTTGGTGCTGCTGTAGATGAGCTTGCATGTTGAATTCTTAGAGTTCTAAGTAGTTTGAATGCTTGCTATGGCCTCTATGTATCCCTATGAGTAGTTTCTATCAATTTTACAAAGTTTTGTTGAGAAAAATTTGTGGACTAAAAATTTCAGAATTTTGTTCATAGGAATAGGATGAATATCTTTAGGAAGTTTGCTTCTAAGAAGAACTCCAAGGGTGTTGTTGGGGAGTCATCTGACAGTGATCTCCATCCTCGGAGATTGGCGGAGGTACAGCCGTGCGAATGGCCGCACACTCAATTCATGGAAGAGGCTGGAATCCTTCACGAGTTTACACAATATGCTGCTAATGCTGGCCTCACCAACTTCATCACAGTCGAGTGTGAGCAGTATCATATCCTCACAAACATGTTTGTTCAAAGTTTTACTTTCCTTCCTAGGAATAATCCTCCTGAGGTGCAGTTTGATTTATATGCTGAAACCCGTCAGATACCACTTACTGAATTTTGCAACATATGCATGATCCGTTCTGATGGGAGCTTAGTAGAACCTAGGGCGACAGAGTTTGAGGCCTTTTATCGCACCTTGATAGTGGAAGATGAGAGAGGGGTGTCGGCTATCACTGCCGCTGGCTTGCATTTTCCTGCTGTTCATTATTTTGCTCTTTTCATTGCAAAATGCTTGCTGGCTAGAGAGAAGGTGGGTGCACTCAGTTCACCAGACCTTGCAGTTTTACATCATGCACTAGAGGGAGACAACACGTATAGCTTGGGAGCTATGGTGGCACGTCGCCTCTACATTAATAAGTCCAAGGGTAAAATACATGGTGGGATTTTTGCTAGTCGTCTGGCGGCCCACTTTAATGTTGAGATACGCCTTCATGATTACCCTCTGACTAAGGTTTACCTAGATCGCGCGGCCATGGAACACCATCACTTTATTGCACGAGATTATCCTGACATTCCTATTCCTTATGACCTGGTTTTTAGCGTTGAAACTCGTGATATTATTCCATTGCCTGCTCCTGCTATGTTTGATCCTGTTGCCAGGGGCGGGTATAGGATTATGCCTGCGGATATCATCGCCTACCGGAACGACCAAGCTGCAGCAGAGGAGGAGCCTCAACAGTGGGATCAGTGGATGCCCGCTCCTCAGTATCCCAACTACTATCCAGGCTACTGATCGATTACCAAGTTAGGCCAAAAGCCTAAGCTTGGGGGAGTATGTGTTTCTCACCGACATTACATTCATGTTCACACATTTCATTTTAGTTGTCGGTGTTCGCACTTTTTCATTGTATTATCCATGCTTAATTTATTTTTCTTGTTTTCTTCTTGTGTGTTTGAAAAAACCTTAGAAAAACAAAAACGAATTAGTTGCAGTAGTTTACTTTTCATGCATGCTTAACTGTAGTAACTAAAAGAAAATCCAAAAAGATTTCCTTGTTCTTCTTTTACTTGTTGGGAGCTCTCCCGTGTAGATAGTTTTCTCGTTTTTGCTTTCCCTTTATTTGCTTCTTCCCGATAAAACCAAAAACTCCAAAAATATTTCAGTGTGTTTCTCTGAATTTCTTTTCTTTTTATTGAGTCGAACCAAGGAGAAGACCACGATGAAAATATTGAGCGGCTCTCATTTCTAATAAGAAGCCCATTTTAGCCTGTCTTCTCCTGTTGAATAAAATGTTTGCAGATTCCAGCTTAGTCCTTGGCATTCTTGCACTATTATTATTTTCATATCATTCGGTCGTGCAAGTGAAAGGCAATAATGACGATATTCGGTGAACTGGCCGTGGCAGAGAGAAACTGGTATGAACTCGACTTGTTCTGTTTGTGTAAATATGTTTAACCTAGTATCCATGATTCAGCTCATTATGATTAAACATGTTTGCAATGACAAGTAGAGATTATAGTTTCTCATGCCATGCATAAGTAGCTAGGAGTGGATAATGATTTATCTTGGATGTCAACATTGCGTTAAGATGATTGTGATGTAGTATGATGATATGGTATCCTCCTCTGAATGTTCGAGTGGCTTGACTTGGCACATGTTCATGCATGTAGTTGAATCAAAACCAACATAGCCTCTATGATATTTATGTTCATGGTGTTCATATCCTACTCATGCTAGTGTCCAATGTTACTTATGCATAATACATGTTCATGACCGTTGTTGCTCTCTAGCTGGCCGCTTCCCAACTTATTTGTTAGCCTTCGCCTGTACTAAGCGGGAATACTGCTTGTGCATCAAAATCTTAAAACTCCAGTTATTCCAGATGAGTCCACCATACCTACCTATATGCGGTATTACCCTGCCGTTCCAAGTAAATTTGCATGTGCCATCTCTAAAAACTTCAAATAAAAATCCCTTTTGTGTGCCTGGATCGTTCGTGGAACGATAGGAGGTGGTTGGTATCTTCCATGCTAAGCGGATTATTCTCAGGTCGAGTGTTTATTCACTCGCCATCCCACGAGAAAAGAGCGGTAATAGGGATGCCCAGTCCCAAACTGCAAAAAGAGTTTATCTCTCAAATAATCAAACAAAAACTCCCAATGGAGTCATAACCTTTACTTTTATCACTTGGGAACCGCTACTAGCCTGTTTAGCATGGAAGATGTTGATAACTGATGGTCGTGAAGTGAATATGAAGGGTGCATGTCTCAAAATATCATTTACCTCTGTTTTAAAAACTTGAGCTCTGGCACCGCTGCAAATCCCTGCTTCCCTCTGCGAAGGGACTATCTATTTACTTTTATGTTGTGTCATCACCTTCTAAAATAAGCGCCAGAACCTGAGAGCACTGCTGTCATGCTGATGTATTATGTGTAGCTAATGTTGGGTGCATCATGATTGGATCTTTTCTACCATGAATTACAATGTTTAGTCGCTGCTTGAACTTTGGAGGTGCTCTGCATTTATGTTTTGCGGTCTCAGAAAGGGCTAGCGAGATACCACTATTGTCATATTATATCATAGTTGTTTTGATAACATGTTGCCGTTTGAGATACCTTATTATTGCTCGCTAGTTGATTATGTCATTGATATGAGTTAATATAATTTCTAAGATTTATTGTCGACATGGTTAGTTATAGTGTTGGTTGAAAACCTGGGTGCTGTTTAAGCTTATTTATGCAAACAATAGCAAAAGAGTTCGTAAAAGTTTTTCTTTTTCACTTTCAGTTTATCAACTGAATTGCTTGAGGACAAGCAAAGGTTTAAGCTTGGGGGAGTTGATACGTCTCCAACGTATCTACTTTTCCTAATGCTTTTCCTCTTGTTTTGGACTCTAACTTGCATGATTTGAATGAAACTAACCCCGGACTGACGCTGTTTTCAGCAGAACTACCATGGTGTTGTTTTTGTGCAGAAATAAAAGTTCTCGGAATGGCACGAAACTTTGCAAAGATTTTTTTATACAATAAACAAGAATTTCTGGAGCCAAGACCTGCCGGAGAGGGGCACCTGGGTGGGCACAACCCACCAGGGCGCGCCCCCCTCACCAGGCGCGCCCAGGTGGGTTGTCCCCACCTGGTGGCCCCGCAGACGATCCCCCGGATACTATAAAATCCTATTTTTCCAGAAAAAATCAGGGAGAAAGAATTATCGCAATCCACGAGACGGAGCCGCCGCCACCTCCTGTTCTTCATCGGGAGGCCAGATTTGGAGTCCGTTTGGGGCTCCGGAGAGGGGGATCTTCGTCCTTCGTCATCACCGACCCTTCTCCATCGCCAATTCCATGATGCTTCCCACCGGGAGTGAGTAATTCCTTCGTATGCTTGCTGGTCGGTGAGGAGTTGGATGAGATTCATCATGTAATCGAGTTAGTTTTGTTAGGGCCTGATCCCTAGTATCCACAATGTTCTAAGATTGATGTTGCTATGACTTTGCCATGCTTAATGCTTGTCACTTTGGGCACGGGTGCCATGATTTCAGATTTGAACCGTTTATGCTATCACCATTATATCCATGTTCTAGATCTGATCTTGCAAGTAATAGTCAGCTACAACGTGTTATGATCCGGCAACCCCGGAGTGACAATAGTCGGGACCACTCCCGGTGATGACCGTAGTTTGAGAAGTACATGTATTCACCGTGTGTTAATGCTTTGTTCCGGTTCTCTATTAAAAGGAGGCCTTAATATCCCTTAGTTTCCAATATGGACCCCGCTGCCACGGGAGGGAAGGACAAAAGATGTCATGCAAGTTCTTTCCATAAGCACGTATGACTACTTACGGAATGCATGCCTACATTATATTAACGAACTGAGCTAGTGCCGTATCGCCCTAGGTTATAACTGTCTCATGATGAATATCATCCAACAAGTCACCGATCCAATGCCTACGAATTTATCCTATATTGTTTCTGCTAAGTTACTACTGCTGTTGTTAGCATCATCACTGCTACAAAAATACTGCTATCACTGTTACTGTTACTATTGCTGCTGTCACTGCTATCAAAACTATCATATTACTTTGCTACTGATCATGTTGCTGCAGATAAATAATCTCCAGGTGTGGTTGAATTGACAACTCAGCTGCTAATACCTGCAAATATTCTTTAGCCTCCCTTGTGTCGAATCTATAAATTTGGGTTGAATACTCTACCCTCAAAAACTGTTGCGATCCCCAATACTTGTGGGTTATCAATGCTATATAGGACAGAACACATATATGTATATATTAGTGAAGACCAAACCAACATTTCGAAGATAAACCAATGTTGAAGATAAACCAATCATGATGCCAAATGAAAATCTTCAAGAAAGTTTGGGTGGTGGCGTTACCCATTGTATAGGAAATATTAGACCCAGACACGGCGCACAATTATCTTCGCGCTCCGAAGTCAAATTCCACATTAATGTATTCACACTCAGAGGGTATGTCTTCATGAATTGAAGATATACGTTACTTCGTGTGTTGCACACCTAAGTCATCAATATGCATAAGCATTAGGATGTGTGGACATTCGAGGATTCTAAGATATTTAGCTCACACCTCAGTCAGCAAAACCTTTTCTCATCCAAGGGCTTCATGAAGATATCTGCCAATTGCTCTTCAGTGTTGACGTGAATGATATCAATGTCTTCCTTCAGTATATGGTCTCTTAGAAAGTGATGACGGATCTAAATGTGTGTTGACACACGAACACGTCACCATGTACCCTCGACGTCGGGGGTGATGCACCGCAGCTCAAGTCGAAGGAGATCTGACCGGCAGCGCGATACGCAGGACAGCCGGCAGATGCTTTTGAGACCCGAAACCCCGCACGCCCTGGAGGGACCCCGTCAGGGAGTGTGACGGCTATGGGCTGCTCCAGGTCGATTCACTCGCCTCTAGAGCCTCGTGGATCCGCAGCTCTCCAGCATAAAGAACTAGCGAAGAACGAGAAGAAAGATACAAGGGAGAGATAAAAAGTAGATGAACACGAAAAAGTAGTAGATGTGTTTGTTCGATTGTGTGTTGTTCAATCGGCCGTCACCCCTTAGGTATATAAGAGGCGGCTGGACTTCCCGTGCAAGGAAAAGGCTTGGATTCACGCCCAAAATCCTAGTCAAATTCGGATTGGTTTTGTCCGAACTTTCCAAAACTGTTTGGTTTAAAATGGCTGCACCTTGCGGGTCTATTTTGTGGCAGTAAACGACCTCCGATGAAAATGCGCCCAAAAGCATAATTACTCATTTCGACGAGACGATCAACTTTCGTGTTGAACGTTTTTCAATTTGAAGCCATATTCATGGCCAAATCGCTCGCGCAAAACAGGTAATTATTCACGCAGCTCATCAGACATACCCACATATGTGTCTGGTTCCGGGCGTCATATTTTGCTCACTGGAGGGTCGCGCTGTGCGGGCTCTAACTTTTTCATATGACCTCGGATTGGGACGATCTTTATATCAAAATTGATTGTTTCAACGAGACGAAGACAATTCGTGTAGACTAGTTTTCCATATGGGGCCGTCTTGGGGGCGTAATCAGCCGAAAAGTGTTCTGGATACAAAATCTCAGTACTTCGAACACAACTTCGGCCTTAGAGATGAGATCGGATGGCTATGACCCAAATATCAAAGTTTCTCCTTTCGATGATATGAAACTTTCTCACTTTGAAAACTTTTCCATTTGAGGCCATCTTAATTGGGTTTCAATCCATTCTTTAATCTGGTGTCAATATGAGCATCTTTGAACTTGTCATAACTTTTGCATCCGGGCTCCGTTTTAGACCATCTTCATATCCATCTTAATCTTCTCGAAGAGAACCATCCTATGGTGACTTCAGTAATAAGTTTGAATTAATCTTGACGTATCTTCAAGCTACTCTTTATGATCGTGCTACTTTTCAGTGTCAACACATGCCCCCCTGTTTTTCGGCAAAGCTAGCGTGCCGAAAAATAACTTGTACCGTGTTAGTTCTAAGGACGATGTCAACACTCGATCGGCCATTTATATGCTTAGGGCGATAATTATATATCGGCCATTATTATTTTTGAATCCTTGATGCAAACTTGGGCGAAACCTTCTCAACTTCATTAACAATCCGATGATAAAGTTCCATAGATATGTATCTCAAGGTCATCCTCCGAACTATATTGTTCACCCTTTTGCTAGGATTTTGTAGATAATCAACAATAAACTTTCTCCAATCGTTACTTTCGCCTGCATAAAAATTTCATTAATGTCCGAAGCTGTGGACTTCGGTTCGGCCATACCTATATTGACGAGACGAAGCATCGGCTGTTGAGAGAAATGCAATACACTATGATTAACATAGTAGCCGGATGCTTGCTGTGCCAACTCTTTCAAATTGTCATGTCTAAATATATGAACAATTTTAAAGCAACCCAAGGTAAATTTCGCATCTAGACATACCCCAAGATAAACTATAAGTGATTCGTCAAAACATTGATAACCCCTGGATATTTGTTGTCCTATTCATAACGAATCACCGAAAGCGTCAATATGTATAGCACCTATAGCAAGTATAAAATTCAATCCGAATAATAATGCATATTCGGCTTTGATTAATCGTGCATAAAAATATTCTAAGCAGCATGAGGCTTCAAAAATAGTACCATAAAAAAATATGTAAACAACACAAACACTTTGGCCATTGCTACGAATTGAATCATCAAAACATAATCTCCATAGTACTAGAAAGACAAGGCTAATATCAACATTATGCATGTCATTAATCCGATGTTCAGTAATAAAATCAGCTATGATTTGGCCTCTTATAGATCTCAAAGATGCATAAGCCAAATCATATCCAAACAAAGTATAAGCCCACTAGCCAATTTCGCAACTATGAATTGGTCTATGTAGCATATATTCAATGACATCGGTCATGATGTCTCAACTCCATTCAATCATAATATAGGCATACATATAAATTTCCATGAGCACGTACCTTGTCTCGTTCTCCAATCGAACTAAGGACGATGTTAGAATACTACACCAGCCATGCATTGAGATACTCTTAGGACAATAGATAAATATCGTCCATTACCATGTAAACTTCATTCAAAGCACATATAGCCAAAATAAACAAATGCAATGACAAATGAAGTATTTCGGCCCTTTGGATCAGTAACAAACTTGTAGCTAATCAAATGTATAGTGATTTGGTAATACCCTTTCATGATGTAAGAAATTATATTGCAACCATCGATCATTATAAGCCCATTGAGGGTAGCCAATCATACCTGATGGCGAATTCCATGGAATAGGCATTAATGGCATAGTTGAAGAATATGGATAATGTGTGGTCTGAAGATGTTGAAACCTTCGGCTTGGTCCTTCATAGTTTTCACTCTTTTCCCTCTTCACCTTTGCCGCACTTCTTGTAATGGAAGCTTGCACATAATTCTTATTTTGAGTACTTCCTTTGGGAACCCATGCCATGTTCCTTTCTTCAAGTTCTTGTGCACTAAGTTTTTGTAATCTCTTCTTTTGCAATATGATAAGCCGAGTGGGCATTTCGGCTGTGATTCTGTTTTGACCAATGGTAATTCTTTTTTGGCTTTGTGCACCGTCAACTTCTTTTCTTCAGATTTGGCAATTTTATTTTTAACAATTGATTGCTCCACTTCTTTGCCTTTTGTAGCCACTGTCAACACTTTAATTGGCTCTTTGTTATTTGATATCAAATCTGAAGTAGCACACTTACGACAATCTTTCCTGACCCGGTATACTTGCTTGACCACCTCTTTCTTCGTCCTTGAGCTCTGGACAGATTCCTTATAATTGAAACGGTCTTTAACATGTGATTGTTCAAATGTTGATCTTCTCGGAGCTGCATAATATTGGTGAGATGGTCTAAAATAAGATGGAGAATGTGCCCTTATATCATACCTATCCCATGATGGATATGGATCTATATGAGCATAGGGAGGCATCCACGGCATTGGCATTGGCGGCCCAAAATAAGGATATAAATACGTTGCATTAAAATTCTCACTTTGCCAATACCAATTCTCATATTTGCACCTTGGGGGTGATCTTGGTTTCTTTGCATGATTTGGCCGATAAGCATTCTTCTCTTCACTCTTCTTTTGATATTTATCCAATAGTTCAGCGAAGGTGATTTTTGATCTCTTACACTTGCACTTATTTTGGCCTTTGTTTTCTTTTGGTTTGCTTTCATCGATCATTGGATTTGCTTGCTGCCCCCCAGTCCTTGGCGTCTCCATTGTAGCTTCAATGGAATTCTCTCCCTCAAGTTTATGTTCATTATGCTCTTCAATAACTTCTTTACTTGAAAGCTTGATCCCGTCACCTGCAGTTTTTACCGTCTCTTTAAATGGATCGGCTTGAAGCAGCCGATGCAAAAACTTTCTGCCATCGGGACCAATCTGAATAGACTGGTCATCTCTTGGTGTCTCAACAAATTTCAATCGTCCTTTATCAATGGATGATTGAACTATTTGACGAAACATGTTGCAATCCTCAAAATTATGCTTGGACGAATCATGCAACTTACAATACATTCGTCCCTGGACAGATGTCTCAACATGGTGATCAAGAATTCTAATATAATTATTTCTCAACAACAAATCAAAGATTTGATCACACATGTTTGAATTGAAGGTAATTTTTTTATTTTCTAGCCGATCTTGCTGTGAAAACGGCTTTGGAGTTAAGCAAACGAAAGGTTCAGATTTTGTATCGCCCCATTCGGCTATGATTTTTATTTTGCATTCTTTTACCGATGTCATTGGATAAGATATTATACTAGCATCGGTTTTCTGAAAAGAATCTAACCTTGGCTTTATGTTTCTGAAACAAAAATAGTTAGAACATGCATGCCTCAATTGAGACCAAGAGTAAGCCAAGTATGAAACAAGCAAAGCTACCCATGTAGATACGAACTTTAAATAAAGCAATGAGGAAAGCCAAGATTGCAACAATAAGTCAATATCGGTCTTTATAAATGGCGCAATGGGTTGACCGATATGTTCTATAACAATTTTATTGCTAACAAGTAAATTACCCTTCTTCATTGGTCTTTCAAAATTACTTAAGAGGATTTTGCTAATAGATGCATCAACAATAAAGTTCTGACCAAATCTGAAAATAGGTAAATTACTTGCTAAACATACCACTTCAAATATGTTGGGAGAGCATGATAGTGGTGTGACTTGAACAATATCTTGCTCCGCCTTTGGATGGATCCCCAACTCCTCTTCATCATCTTTTTCTTGATTCCGTGCATCATTATATTGATGATTTTTGTCGGGCGAACTTTGTTCGGCTACTTGTTCTTGTCCTTGAGGTTCATCAATTTCTATGGCACGAAACTCATAGGGCAGGAAGTAGGTTCCATTAACTTTAGAAAAATCAAGTATGGTCGCTTTGCTATGCTTTCCATGCCCTTTCTCAATAATGTTTGCCTCTTTGGATTTGATGGATTCAGAATATTCTTTTTCAACCGAAGCACTTTCATGTTCTGAATCAACTTTCTTTACATTGATTCTACCAATTGGCAATGCTTCTTTTGCTTGAGCCAATTCTGTTTCTTTTTGTTTCTGACGGCGAGCGGCAAAATTGGCATTAAGTTTTTTCTCAATTTCAGCCCACTCCGGATATGATTGCCCCCCAATGCTTTTAGATTCTTTCGGCAATGACACATGAGTGTTGCCGAAATTTTGCAATTGTGTAGGGGGTGTATAATATGATGTAGTACTAGATGAAGGCATATGCGTTGTTGTAAAACCAGATTTTTGCTCGCCAATTTTATCAATTGGAAAAGATTCATCTGCTTGCAAAACTCTAGCTTTTATTGCCACATAATCAGGAAATAGCCCTTTTTCATGTTCAAGGCAAAGAGCACTAATCCTCTTATTCTGGGCTAAACTCTTCAATGCAGCCACCACTACCTCATCTTCTACAATATTTGGCACAACCGCTCCTGTAAAATTTACATTTATTCGGCTATGACCAGAAAGGTGTGAAGCCGAGTTATGAACATCTACAGTTGTGTATGGTGCTGAAAAATTACTGTCATGAGATGTAGCATATGATGGTTGAGAGTAACTGGCCGAATAGCTAGTAGCAGTATGGCCAATTCTCCTATCCATCGGCAAGGTTGGATTCACATATCGCAAATTAGTTGCTGATGAATAAAAGGGCGAAACACTTTCTTGTATGTTATTGGAAATTTTAACATGAGGTGTTTCAAATTGATTAACCAAACCCATCATGTTGTTCACCGGCATATGGATTTGTGGGGTTGCTGATGCATGAGAGTTAGGATACATATGTTGTATGTTACTAGTATCATAAGAAGTTGAAGCATGTAAATTACTTTGAATCGGCCTATGCACATAATTAGATGCATTATTGAAAAAATTAGGGCTGGCCGATAGAGTATACTCATTGAACGATCTATTAACACCATATGAATTATTTGCATCTACAGTAGGGAATTGGGTATTCATGTTACCTTTGTAGATTGCAAACCCTAGATGATGATCTCTTCGTAGCAAGAACGGGCTGGAGACCGTTCAAAGCTTCGTCCCCAGCGGAGTCGCCAAAAAGTGTGTTGACACACGAACACGTCACCGTGTACCCTCGACGCCGGGGGTGATGCACCGCAGCTCACGTCGAAGGAGATCTGACCGGCAGCGCGATACGCAGGACAACCGACAGATGCTTTTGAGACACGAAACCCCGCACGCCCGGGAGGAACCCCGTCAGGGAGTGCGGCAGCTATGGGCTGCTCCAGGTCGATTCGCTCGCCCCTAGAGCCTCATGGATCTGCAGCCCTCCAGCATGAAGAACTAGCGAAGAACGAGAAGAAAGATACAAGGGAGAGATAAAAAGTAGATGAACACGAAAAAGTAGTAGATGTGTTTGTTCGATTGTGTGTTGTTCAATCGGCCGTCACCCCTTAGGTATATAAGAGGCGGCTGGACTTCCCGTGCAAGGAAAAGGCTTGGATTCACGCCCAAAACCCTAGTCAAATTCGGATTGGTTTTATCCGAACTTTCCAAAACTGTTCGGTTTAAACTGACTGCACCTTGCGGGTCTATTTTGTGGCAGTAAACGACCTCCGATGAAAATGCGCGCAAAAGCATATTTACTCGTTTCGACGAGACGAACAACGTTCGTGTTGAAATTTTTTCAATTTGAAGCCATATTCAGGGTCAAATCGTTCGCGCAAAACAGCTAATTATTCACGCAGCTCATCAGACACACCCACATATGTGTCTGGTTCCGGGCGTCATATTTTGCTCACTGAAGGGTCGCGCTGTGCGGGCTGTATCTTTTGCATACGACCTAGGATTGGGACGATCTTTACATCAAAATCGATCGTTTCAACGAGACGAAGACAACTCGTGTACATCAGTTTTCCATATGGGGCCATCTTGGGGGCGTAATCAGCCGAAAAGTGTTCTGGATACAAAATCTCAGTACTTCGAACACAACTTCGGCCTTAGAGATGAGATCGGATGGCTATGACCCAAATATCAAAGTTTCTCCTTTCGATGATACGAAACTTTCTCACTTTGAGAACTTTTCCATTTGAGGCCATCTTAATTGGGTTTCAATCCATTCTTTAATCTGGTGTCAATATGAGCATATTTGAACTTGCCATAACTTTTGCATCCGAGCTCCGTTTTAGACCATCTTCATATCCATCTTAATCTTCTCGAAGAGAACCATCCTATGGTGACTTCAGTAATAAGTTTGAATTAATCTTGATGTAGCTTCAAGCTACTCTTTATGATCGTGCCAATTTTCAGTGTCAACAATGTGCTTTGTCTTCGAGGGCTGAACAGGGTTGTGAGCAATCTTGATGGCGCTTTCATTGTCACAATAGAGGGGCACATGATTCATGTTGATGCCATAATCCTTGAGGGTTTGCTTCATCTAGAGAAGCTGAGCACAGCAAGATCCAGCAGCAATGTATTCAGATTCAGAAGTGGAGAGAGATACACAGTTATGCTTCTTTGAAGACCAACAGACAAGAGATCGTCCAAGAAAGTGACATGTGCCTGATGTGGACTTGTGATCAACCTTGTCACCAGCATAATCAGCATCTGAGAATCCAACTACATCAAACTCTGAGACCTTTGGATACCATAATTCTAGCGTTGGGGTGTGAGCCAAATATCGAAGAATTCGCTTCACTGCAAGGTGATGCGACTCCTTTGGTGCCGCTTGGAATCGGGCACACATGGAAACGCTAAGCATTATATCTGGCCTAGATGCACATAAGTATAATAAAGAACCAATCATGGAGCGATATACCTTTTGGTCGAACTCTTTACCATTGTCGTCGGGGCCCAATTGGCCTTTGTGTTGGGAAACGTTGCATTGAAAACAATTTTTTTTCTACGCACACGGAATGATCTATCCATGGAGATGCATAGCAATGAGGGGGAGAGTGTGTCTACATACCCTCGTAGACTGTAAGCGGAAGAGTTTGACAACGCGGTTGTTGTAGTCGAACTTCTTCTAGCTCCGACCGATCAAGTACCAAACGTACGGCCCCTCTGAGTTCTGCACATGTTCAGCTCAGCGACGTCCCTCGTCTTCTTGATCCAGCAAGGCATCGAGGTAGTAGATGAGTTCCGTCAGCACGACGGCGTGGTGACGGTGATGGTGAAGTGATCCTCGCAGGGCTTCGCCTAATCACCGTGAGAATATGACCGGGGGTGTAAACTGTGGAGGGGGGGCGCCGCACACAGCTAACAATTGATGTTGTGTGTTCTAGGCGCCCCCCTCCCACATATATATAGGTGGGGGAGGAGGGAGCAGCCAGGGGGCGCCCCATGTAGGATTCGAATCCAACATGGGGTTTCCCCAAGTGGCGGCCCCTGCCTTATTTTACCGGAGAAGAAAAGGAAAGGGGGAAGAGAGAAGGAAGGGGGGGGGGGCGAACCCCCTCTTTTCCTTCTCCCACTCAGCCTCCTGCCATAGGGGGGGCGCGCCAACCCTTGTGGGCTGGTGTGCTCCCCTCTCATGGCCCATATGGCCCATATATTCCTCCCGGGGTTTTGGTAACCCCTTCGGTACTGCGATAAATACCCGATACACTCCGGAACACTTCCGGTGTCCGAATACTATCGTTCTATATATCAATCTTTACCTCTAGACCATTTCGAGACTCCTTGTCATGTCCGTGATCTCATCCGGGACTCCGAACAACATTCGGTCACCAAATCACATAACTCATATTAAATCATCATCGAACGTTAAGCGTGCGAACCCTACGGGTTCGAGAACTATGTAGACATGACCGAGACACCTCTCCGGTCAATAACCAATGGCGGAACCTGGATGCTCATATTGGTTCCTATATATTCTACAAAGATCTTTATCGATCGAACCGTTATGACAACATACGTTATTCCCTTTGTCTGTCGGTATGTTACTTGCCCGAGATTCGATCGTCGGTATCTTCATACCTAGTTCAATCTCGTTACCGGCAAGTCTCTTTACTCGTTCCGTAATACATCATCCTGCAACTAACTCATTAGTCACTTTCCTTGCAAGGCTTATGATGTGTATTACCGAGAGGGCCCAGAGATACCTCTCCGATGCTCGGAGTGACAAATCCTAATCTCAATCTATGCCAACTCAATAAACACGTTCGGAGATACCTGTAGAGCATCTTTATAATCACCCATTTACGTTGTGATGTTTGATAGCACACAAGGCATTCCTCCGGTATCCGGGAGTTACATAATATCATAGCCGAAGGAATATGTATTTGACATGAAGAAAGCAATTGCAATAAAACTGAACGATCAATATGCTAAGCTAACGGATGGGTCTTGTCCATCACATTATTCTCCTAATGATGTGATCCCGTTATCAAATGACAACTCATGTCCATGGTCAGGAAACCTTAACCATCTTTGATCAACGAGCTAGTCAAGTAGAGGCTCACTAGGGACACAATGTTTGTCTATGTATTCACACATGTATTTAGGTTTCCGATCAATACAATTCTAGCATGAATAATAAACATTTATCATGAATAAGGAAATATAAAATAACAACTTTATTATTGCCTCTAGGGCATATTTCCTTCAGTCTGCCACTTGCACTAGAATCAATAATCTAGATTACTCTGTAATGATTCTAACACCCATGGAGTCTTAGTGCTGATCATGTTTTGCTCGCGGAAGAGGCTTAGTCAACGGGGCTACCACATTCAGATCCGTATGTATCTTGCAAATTTCTATGTCTCCATCCTTGACTTGTTCACGAATGGAGTTGAAGCGTATCTTGATGTGTTTGGTTCTCTTGTGAAACCTAGATTCCTTCGCCATGGCAATTGCTCCAGTGTTGTCACAAAAGATTTTCATTGGACCTGATGCACTAGGTATTTCCTTCATCCAGACTCCTTCATTTGCTGCTTTTGAAGCAGCTATGTACTCTGCTTCACATGTAGATCCCGCCACGACGCTTTGCTTGGAACTGCACCAACTGACAGCTCCACCATTCAATAAAAATACATATCCGGTTTGTGAGTTAGAGTCATCCAGATCAGTGTCAAAGCTAGCATTGATGTAACCATTTATGACGAGATCTTTGTCACCTCCATAAACGAGAAACATATCCTTGGCCCTTTTCAGGTACTTCAGGATATTCTTAACCGCTGTCTAGTGATCCACTCCTGGATTACTTTGGTACCTTCCTACCAAACTTATAGCAAGGCACACATCAGGTCTGGTACACAACATAGAATACATGATAGAACCTATGGCTGAGGCATAGGGAATGACTTTCATTTTCTCTCTATCTTCTGCAGTGGTCGGGCATTGAGTTTGACTCATTTTCTTTGACTGATCCATTTTGAACTTCTTCAAAACTTTATCAAGGTATGTGCTTTGTGAAAGTCATATCAAGCGTCTCGATCTATCCCTATAGATCTTGATGCCCAATATATAAGCAGCTTCACCGAGGTCTTTCATTGAAAAATTCTTATTCATGTATCCTTTTATGCTATCCAGAAATTCTATATCATTTCCAATCAACAATATGTCATCCACATATAATATTAGAAATATTACAAAGCTCCCACTCACTTTTTTGTAAATACAGGCTTCACCGAAAGTCTGTATAAAACCATAAGCTTTGATCACCTCATCGAAGCATATATTCCAACTCCGAGATGCTTGCACCAGTCTATAGATGGATCGCTGGAGCTTGCACACTTTGTCAGCACCTTTAGGATCGACAAAACCTTCTGGTTGCATCATATACAACTCTTCTTTGAGAAATCCATCAAGGAATGTAGTTTTGACGTCGATTTGCCAGATTTCATAATCATAAAATGCGGCAATTGCTAACATGATTCGGACAGACTTAAGCATCGCTACGGGTGAGAAAGTCTCGTCGTAGTCAACCCCTTGAACTTGTCGAAAACCTTTCGCGACAAGTCAAGCTTTGTAGACGGTAACATTACCATCAGCGTCAGTCTTGTTCTTGAAGATCCATTTATTCTTTATGGCTTGCCGATCATCGAGCAAGTCCACCAAAGTCCATACACTACAAAAAAAAGGCACATCCGTGACATTTTGGGCCGAACAATTTTTTTTTCTGTCATGCTTATGACACTTCTATGACGATAATTGTGACAAAACCTGGTATCATCATAGATGTGGTGGGCTCCGACTTCTATGACAAAAAATCATGACAGAAAATGGGCTTTTCGTCCTGGGCGGGCCGGAGACGCAGCTGCATGACATTCTTTGGGCCGTCCATGACGGAAAAAACCATGGTAGAAGCGAGGGCGCGGAAAATATCGGGGAGTTCCCGGTACGGTGGGTGGTCGGGGGCCGAGCGATGCGCGTTTCTCTCGTACACGTACGCATGTGGGTGCGAGGCGTTGGGCTCTAACTGAACCCGAGCGAGGCGTTCGCCTACTGAACCCGAGCGATTGCACTACAGGCTACGCGTTACTGAACCCGAGCGATCGATCGATGGCTGTTAACTGAACCCGATCGAGCGATTCCTTCGCTGCTGCTGCTAACTGAAGCCGATCGAACCTGCTGCCTCTTGATGAATAGTGAGCGTTGTTGGGGGTTTGGATGAACAGTTCCCGGTGGGGGTTGGATGAACAGGAACCCGTGCCATTGCCGCTGGATGAACAGGACCCCGATCGATCGAGCCGGTGGAGGGGTGGATGAACAGGACCCCGTGGAGGGCTGGATGAACAGGACGACCCCGTGGTGGGCTGGTTGAACAGTAGCCGGTGAATGGCTGGATGAACAGTAGCCTGTGGAGGGGTGGTTGAACAGGACCCCGTGGAGAGGGCTGGTTGAACAGTAGCCGGTGGAGGAGCGCGCGGTGGAGGCTGGATGAACAGGAGCCCGTAGATGAACAGTCGCAGGTGGAGGCTGGAGGAGGTCGACGGTGGAGATGAACAGTATCCCATGGAGTCCCGTTTTGCGGTACGCCACACCCCTCCCGATGAACAGGACCCCCGTTTCGACCGTAGCGCTCCAACACAAGTCCGTTTCCTCCGTTTTGCGGTATGCCACACCCCTCCCGATCAACAGGACCCCGTTTCGACCAAGAGAAGTCCGTTTCCTCCGTTTTGCGGTACGCCAGACCCCCCCGATGAACAGGATCCCGTTTCGACCGTGGCCGGTCGAACACAAGGCCGTTTCCTCCGTTCTGCGGTACGCGAGGCCTCGTTTCCATCGGCTGTTCTGTCCAAGCCGGTTGGCTCCCAATGAACACGACGTATTCCGACCCAGTCGGTTGCCTCCCGATGAACATGACGCTGTTTCTCCATTCCGACCCAGCCGGTTCGCTGCCCGATGAACAGGACGCCGTTGCTGCCGTCCGTTGCCTCTCCATATACACAAGCCCTGGCCGTCCGTATATATAAGCGCGAGTACGCGCTCTAGACCCCGCCCGTATGTACGTACGTGGCCGTATTTTCCTTCTTGCACCCTGGCCGCTGTACGTACGTGTACATGCTACGTGCGCGCCTCTACTACGACACGTGCGCGCTTCTACTACGACACATGCCCTTCCTTACACGGCCACGGTTCATCGCTGCAGCCTGCAGACATACCGATCGTATGTACGTACACGTTCGCGACCAGAATGACAACGCTCCGTACGCTTCGACCAGGTGGGTCCCGACTGTCAGGCACTTACTTGCATGCGAAGATGTAGCTGGTGGGTCCCAGCAGTCAGGGGGCGAATCATTTTTTTGCCCGTAATATGGACGCACTTCCTTGCGTGCGAAGATGTAGCTGGTCGGTCCCAGCAGTCAGGGGGAAACATTTTTTTCTCAAAATACGGTGGCCCGTCCGATGGGTCCCTGCTGTCAGGTGGAGGAATAATTATTTTGCGCGTAATAAGGAGGCACTTCCTTGCTGCGGCAGTGGACCCAGCTGTCAGCCTCTCCACGTACAGTACCCTTTCGATGGAAGTTGTTACTTGACCACGTTGACCACGCCGCGCCGAGAGCACCAGGGCGGTGGACGACGGCGAGGCCTAGGAAGGGGACGACGCGGAGCCGGGGAAGATGCGGCAGTGGAAGCCCACGAGGAGAGGAGTACGAGGGTTCACTGGTTCGGCTGCGGTGTGAGGCTGCCGTCGCCGCAGAATAACAGGGGGTGTGGGTGAGTGGAGGGATGGCCTGGCCAGCGGTGGGAGTAGTAGGGGGCGGTGAGGCCTCCGCAGTAGCACAGCCAGCCACGGGAGGCAGGAGGAGGCGGCATGACCGGCGCTGCTTTGGGCGGCTGGAGCAAGAAGACCAGAGGTTGAAGAAGCACGATGGCCGTTGGATGGACATCGTACGGTAACTGCAGCTAGAATCGTTTATATTGACTAAGTTGACAAAGCCCTTGGTACGCGTCAACTTAGTAGGCCCACAGGTCAGCTTCTGAAATGGTGCGCCCCTGATGTCAGGGGGAGGAATCATTTTTTGGGCGGGTGAAGCTAGAATATCCGAGATTGAAGAAGAAGCACGACATCCGTTGGATGGACATCCAACGGCCACTGCTGCTAGAACCGTGTGTTGACTATAAGTTGACAAAGCCTTGCATACGCGTCAACTTTTTTTTTTGAGGGGACGTGTCAACTTAGTAGGCCCACAAGTGTGTGGCAGAGAACTTATAGCCCATTTGAGATTTATAAGAATGTACAACCCATTTTTGAATTCTAATGAAATTTACTACAGCCCATTTACAGTTTGTTAAAAGTACAACCCATTTTCTAGCTAGGACAACGATTAATAATTTCAACCAACCGTTCAAAACAGAATTCAATAAAATTTCTCACATTTTGATGGCATCCGAAATATTTTTATCCCGAAATTTCTAGTCAGATTAAATACAATTTCAATATAAATTTGTATTATGTAAAAATCCAACGAAACATTGCGCGCGCAACAATTAATGAAATTAAAATTTTCAAAATCCAGAAATAATATTTTATAAAGTAATTACGTGTTTGGTGCATTTTTTTATAGTTACTGCCCAGTTTTTATAATTACATTCCATTTATTATTTCTTAAAGCCTATTTTCTTGTTAAGCCTAATGCATCCCTCCTAGGAAAGATTTGCAGCCCAGCGGGGTGGAGAATAACAAGTTGACCTTGCCTGGGTATTCCTCAAAAAAAAGTATAGCTGGGCTAGCCATTTTCAGCTTGAAAAAAATTAATATTTGGGCTGGATATCTGGCCTGGGCTAGACGGGCCACAGCCCGTCCAGTTAATACCCTGCTCTCCTCTGAACAACAACGAAAACATCGCTCAAGAAAAACTCTGCAGTGCTCACACCTCAAAAACACAAATACTGCTCGAGCTGCTTGGTCCCAGCTGTCGGCCGCTCCTTGTGCAATTCTCTCGTTTATTGACTACATAGGTTGACAATGGTGTGGGACCGTGATGTCAGGAAACCAGGAGGAAGCAAAAAAAATTACTGTTGTATATAATAAGGAGGCACTTGCGTACGTGCGGGTATGTCCCTAGTGGGTCCCCACTGTCATCCTCTCCAAGTAAAGTCATCTCCTCATTCCTCATGTCCGTTGACCATGTTGATAATGCAAGACGGCGGCGCCACGGCGAGCGCAACAACTTGAAGGACGACGGAGAGGGCCTCGCGGGCCCTACGGATGGTCTGATACAGCGCCCGCTGCTCATTCGGGAAGCCAGGATCATAGGGCCACATATCCGCGACGGCATTGTCGTTCGCTTGTTCACCGGTGCTCGTTGAGGAGACGGAGGTTGCAGCACATGTCCTCCTGTGCTGGTAGCTCTTCCGCCATTAGGGTGTCGAAGTGCGCCGCACCTGCACTATGGTGAACACGGCATGAACCGGCTTGGACAGTGGCGCCGGCTCCTGGTCGGAAGCTACGTCCATCGTCTGATTGTCGTCGCTCAGCTCGGCAAGCTCGCTGGCGAGCCAGCATGTCCGGCTACTGGACCGACCCGCTGCCAAGCACGAGTCTGACTGCCCTGGCCAACCCAGACCGCCTCCCTCGCCCGGGCGCGGTTTCCGCCCGAAACGGTCAGCGCCGCCCGCCCCGCTTCCCGGTGCAGGTGATTGCTCCGCCTTCAAATGACACAAGTGCCGTCCGTCCGTCCGTCTGCCGCCCACATTAATGATACGCGGTTGCCGAGGCGGCTACTCCGGCGCCACACGTCCGTCCCTCTGCCGCCCACCATTGCTATATAAACTGCTGCGTCGGCCATAGCCACAGTCATCCGCCTCCGTTCCCTTTCTCCTGTCCACACCACTACTGCCCACCATGGCTTCAACGCGCTCTAGCGCTCTTCGGGACGGGCGGACGACGGACCACAAGGAGATGGCAGCCATTGCTGCCGACTGGCTGGCCGGCAGGCTGCCGGAGGACGACGACGTCCCAATGGAGAGCATGGTAGTCGACGATCCGGCGCCAACCCCCTCCTCCGCGCCATCCTCGCCGGTGCATTGCACCATGACCATCAGCGAGGCCCGTGCCCAATACATGGACACGGTGAGGCAGAAGCGTCAGGAGCAGTTCCGAGAGGTGCAGGCCGACGCCGCCTACAACCACAATCTCCTCCAGGAGCACCTGCAGGTGGAGGAGCAGATCACCGCGGAGCGGGCGGAGCAGGAGGCGCTGCTCGACTTGTACCGCTCCGCCCGCGAGGGCCACCTCGAGCGCTGGCGGTACCGCATGCGGGTGGCGGAGGCTGCGGCCACCTACAAAGAGGGCGATGAAGCGGGCGAGGCGCTGTTTGGCGAGACCGAGGACGAGGCAGAGGACAATGCCGGCTCCGACGAGTCCCCGCTCCGCTGGCGTCAACGAGGCCCTGCTCCGCCGAGGCCCCGTGGCGCCAACAATGAGGCAGAGGACACCGCCGGCTCCGCCGAGGCCCCGCCCCACCGGCACCGAGGTGGAGGCCATACTCCGCCGAGGCCCCGCCCCGCAAATAACGAGGCAGAGGACATCGCCGGCTCAGCCGAGGCCCCACCCTTCCGGTAACGAGGGGGAGGATTTCCCCCGCTCCGCCAAGGCGCCGCCCCGCCGACAACGAGACAGAGGACATCGCCGGCTCCGTCGAGGCCCCGCCTCGCTGCCAACGAGGCCGCGCCACACAGAAAACGAGGAAGAGTAGAACACGGTAGGTCGCCGCCGCTCGGGTCCAAGTAAGGCCACCGCTGCTACCCTCCGGTTGAAGCCAAGCTAGGCGGGTTGACCATTGACGGCCGATTAGCTTCTTGGCGGCGACGTGGAGTCGAAGAGCTATGTTGGAGAAGGACGCTGCTTCTACTTAACTGCTGGTGCAGTTGGCTGACTGACACGTGGGCCCAACAGGCATCTGGGCCACATGTCAGTTACGCAACTGCACCTGCAGTTAAGTCACTGAAGCTCAGTCCGCTGGAGAAGAAGCTTCTGTTCGGCTCAGCTGGACATAGGTGGGTAGCTTCGGTTAATTAATTATACCTACAGCGCACCCCTTTTTAGTTGAAGAATGTATGAAATGTAATGAAATCCGGCATGTTTATATGAAATCCGACCGTGTATGAATGGATTTAGTTCGATTAGTTTGAATTCTTGTATCACTGGCATTGGATGAACATGCAAAACAATACTCCCTCCGTTTCTTTTTAGTTCGCATATAAGAATTGGTCAAAGTCAAACTTTACAAAGTTTGACTAGCTTTGTAGGAAAATATATCAACATTCACACTATGAAATTAACATTATTAGATGAATGATGAAATTAATTTTCATAACATATGACTTTAGTATTGTAGATGATGATATTTTTTTATATAAAGTTAGTCAAACTTTGTAAAGTTTGACTTTGATCAAATCTTATATGCAGACTAAAAAGAAACGGAGGGAGTACGTACTAGCATTATTCCCAGGGTGATCACCTCGTTTGCAGCAGTTTCACATGTACTCCCTCCGGTCCTTTTTATTCTGCATACAAGTTTTGTCTGCAGTCAAAGTATCTCTACTTTGACAAATCTTATAAAAAAAGTATGAACTTCCACAATGTGCGAAGTAAAAAGGAACAGAGGGAGTACAAAGAGTTTGAGCAGCTTTTTAGCATTCTTGTACATTGCAATCAAAGGCACAGGCCTGGCAATTCATAGAGAACATTCAAAACAATCGATGATTATGCATCTCAATGATTCACATGTCAGAGCCAATATTTACTTCACAACTAAAGAATAAAGAAAAATCGATCGACGCTGCTGACAGCAAAGGGCGTCCCATTCGAAAATATCAAACGCATGTCTTCTTGCTAACATCAATGAGCAAAATTTGACAAGGTTGTCCCATTCCAAAATGTCAAATGCTTGTTGTTTTGCGTACATCAATGAGCAAACTTTGACAAGGTTTTCCCATTCCGAAATATCAAATGCCTACGATTGTGGAATGGGCAGGGTTTGCCATTAGTTCGGACATTGACATGGCACCTCGTGCTAAATAAACCAGCTGTTCTTTTTGTGCAGTTCCACCAAAATCAATCAAATTCGCGCGTAGCTTGTATGATTTCGCCCTTATATGTTGCAACGCCTTGAACTTATCGGCACCTCCTTTCTTGTGGTGGAAATGAATGATTCGATGTATTCATGAACATTTTGTGCAGCTTCCATTGAAATCAAGTTGAGCACCCCTGTTTGCACAAATATAAAAAAAGTGATTAGTATAAAGAAAACTGTACTATGAATTGACAGTTTAAACAGGCACCTGCATGGTCCATGTAGAGCACACTTTTAAAAAAATGGAACTCACCGGAAAGAATACTAGAACAACATTGTACTTGCGCATCACAACAAAAAAATGGAGATCTGTCAGTCCTTCTGAGCTGAAGTTAGTTTGGTCTTGTGGGGAGTAATGTAACCATCCTTCAACTGCTCCTTCTAATGGGAAGATAGACATGGCTTCTTCATCCTGGCATAATTGGAACTGGTCACTTCACGTACTCCATATTCTTCTTCAGAGGAGGATGATCCTGTTGTGCAAAGACAAGAGGACAACTAAATGCTAGCATCCCTGTTTGCTCGAAAAAAAGGAAAGGAAATATTTAAAACAGCACAGATGAAGCACTTCTCAAGGACAATACCTCTTTCTCATGACAGTATCTAAACAGTAGCACACCACCAATAGAGATGACAAAGCTCAATCATATTGATGAAATTCGTGGGCGAGTACCAACCTTTGTCAGGAGGCTTATTGTGTAGAGCATATAGATCAAGCACTTCTCTGGAACCATCTGTTGTTATCTACTGTGGTTGCCATGCTTACTATATACTCCTCAATTAGTTTAATGTTTCCAACATCTTCTTGTGCAGTTCCACTAAAATATATGGTATCTTCAAAGAAGATCCCTGTTTGCACAAGTAGAGATAATTACATATTACATTAAGAGTGGCATCAAATCAGTGGCAAAACAATTGCTTGTTCCAGGCATAGCAATAAATTAAGATGCAAAACTATATCATTACATATTACATTAAGAGTGTCATCACAGTTCCAGTGCTTCATTACAGCACCGGGAGTTGATTTTTCTTTTTCTTCCGCTTGTTCTTCCCCTTCATCACTTGGGTCAATAACAGACAAGCTTCGCCTTCAATGTAAGATTTGGCATGTCAATTAGGGAGCACAAGTATAGCACTAAACAACGACATTAATTTTCTGATGAAAGTGGCAAAATACGGGCCAACAGTTGTGAAATATCCTTATCTTACCTCAATGGGATATTACGGTGCACATACAGATTGGAAGTCTTGTCTCCATTTGTGCAGTTCACTAAAATCAAGCAACATTACCGTACAAGTAGCACAACATATGAAAGCACACTGCACAATCATGTGAAAGAAAGCTAGTACTGACCTCTCATGACGCGGAATTCAAACAACTCACAAGAAGAAGATCTGAACCAAATTTGCCAAGACAGATAGGAAGTAAGATCTCCTCTTGTGCAGTTCCACTAAGATCAAGCAATCAAGCAACGTTGTCGGTGTGACATTTTGGTTGAACTGCACAAAACACTCTTAAAATAAAAGTGTTTTGTGCAGTGCAACAAAAGGTCACAATAGCAACGAGGTGAAGTAGATAACCCTGTTTACACAGAGGTGCAAAGGAAACAACTAGTGGTCAATAACGGTGGATGACACAGAAGCCAACAAAAAGAAGCATCTAACTTATCTAAATGGGAAAGAAAGCAAGACAGTAGCATTTCTCAAACGGTGGCATTGATTAATATTAACAGAGAGATTATATTAACAATAAAATTCGTTAAACATGTAATTTGCTTTTAACTGTGGCATTGCATCAATTTTCCAGCGGCATTATTAGAGGGTGTTTGTTTACAGGGACATTTTGGTGTAGGGACTAAAAAAAGTCTGTGTCAGTCCCATCTAAACCAAACAGGAGGGACTTTTAGGGACTAAAAGTGGGCATTTGGGACTAAAGAAAGAAGACCCCGAGGGAGAGTCTTTTTGGGACTTTTTCCAACAGTTGCCCCTGCCCCGCATCGCACCTTGTCTCTATTAGTTCATTACTAGGGGTAACATGGTCTTTTAGCATGTCATTTAATGACCTCTAGTCCATGTTTAGTCCCTAGAACCAAGCAGGTAGGGACTAGGGAGTTTTTAACCAAACAGGGCCTTAGATTAACAACAGCTAAAGAGTTGCACGGGACAGTGGACGCACCAGGACCATGTGCATCTACCGATGTATGAAGGGGTGATGCACAGTCTGTTGCAACAAAGAACAAACAACCAAGGAGCATATTTGTGTTGGTCCCAGTTTTGTTATCTTTAGACACCTTTCCCTATGTGAGCGCAGCAAATCTAGTCCTGCTCAAACTCTACAGCCTTGTCCCCCAAAACAAAAGATCAGTTCGTTATAGATGTGCGTACTGCGTTTGTCATTGTTTTCCCTTTTCGACCAATGTAGGTGCTAGATAGCCAGTCTGTACTAGTACTTTCCCCCCTTCCTTTCTTCTTTGAACCACGTCCTAGATTCATGCTATACAACTTTCCCCCGTTCCTTTCCTCTTTGAACCATGTCTTAGATTCATGCTATACAACTTTCCCCACTACTTTCCCCCTTCCTTTCCTCTTTGAACCACGTCCTAGATTCATGCTATACAACTTTCCCCCATTCCTTTCCTCTTTGAACCACGTCCTAGATTCATGCTATACAACTTTCCCCACTACTTTCCTGTTTGATCCAACACCTAGATTCGAGTGCAGAAGCGGAAAAAGCCCACATGCAGCTAGAGCAATGCATGTGGAATAAGTAAATTATACCTTAAGGTTCTTGGGGTGTGGTTCGGTGGGCGACCGGAGGCCGTTCGGCCCACACTATGTACGGCGGCGAGGAAGAAGGGGTCGGAGGCCCTCCCGTGCTACCGCTGGGTGAAAGAGAACAGCTGCGCCGGTAGTGGATTCCCTCCCTCGCCGACGGCGACAGCGTTAAGCCTCCTTCCCTTCCCGGTGGACGGATCCTGCCGGCTCTTTGACCAGCATTGAGGGGAGAGAGAGGGGCCAACGAAGTCTTGTTTAGATCTGGAGAGGGTGAGAGAGTGTGAAGAGAGCAACTACAAGCGCTGAGGCTCCAGCGTGTATATATATACTAGAGAGAGAGTGTGAAGAGTGCAAACCCTAGAAAACAAGCGCCGAGGCTGCAGCGTATACGTGATGAGGTGATTATACGGTCACTATGAGATCGTATAGCTCCGTATCCGTCCATTTTGACCAGTCAAAGAATCCTCCTGTCACCGCCCCAGATCAGTTTCTCTCTCTGTCATGCGGGGCCTACCTGTCATTGGGTGGAAGAAAGAAGTCGAACAAAAACAAAATTATGCTCAAGTGTAGTTATCGAACCCGAGACCTCAAGTTTGATGAGCGAACAGGCTAACCAGCTTCACCACCCTCCCGTTATGTTCAACGAGAGGAAAATAACCTTTTATACATTCCTGCATTCGTGTGACAAGCATGCCGTGTTTTCTTTTTTGCGTCGGAGTCATTGGGATTTAAATCATAATCGTGTCATGTGGCTTTGGTGGTAAGACTATCCACGGTGGGAGTAACATAGGTGGTAACACCACACATCTTTAGGCAAAATAGATGATGTGGCGAGTAATTAATGAAGAAAGAGAGGCATGTGGTAACATATCTAGTTACTGTAACTTCACGCATACCAAGACAAAATGAGTCTACAATCTAATAAATGAAGTGTTGCATGATACCACACAATGTTACTCCCCACTATAGAGGTAGTAACATATGCATGTTACTAGTCTAAGTTACTATCCATTGTGACTAGTCTAAGGTCTTTTGGGATTTAAAGCAGTGTTGGTAGTACAGAAATAATGCAGCCTTAGTCACCTTACCTATCTCCACGTAGTACGTTGGGTCCCACCAGTCAGAGGGTGAAACAAACAAATTAATAAGAAAAATTAAAAGCACCAGCGGTGTATCTTACCTCACACATCTCGCTACTGCTCGTGAACACTGTCCAATTGATCCCTCTGTTCGCTCACGTACTATTTTAAGTGAATCCTTATTATAACATGCACACAATTTTGGGCACTTGTATTCGACCTAAGTCAGTGTGCCACCGTATCTCGTACTACTCCCTTCGTCTAGGTGTAATAAGTCACGTTAGAAGGTGCAGCGGGACCAAGGTGCAAGCAGATTGGAGGAGAAGGAGAAACTTGATCGGTCCTTCCTCCAATCAAAGCCCTGATTTCTGTCTCTAAACGCAACAATTAATCCCAACAACTAAGAGATGCCGTTTTAGCTACCATGCAGGGCCACGTATTAACTCGCATGCAAGCCGACTCTGATTTCTTGACTGATCAACGCGTAGTTGCGCTCCATGCATTGGGTTTCCGGGGGAGATAACAAGGCAGAGTAAGGAGCGTTTGGTTACATTGCTTAGGCTGGTCATAGTGGTGAGTAACTTGGACTAGTAACATGCATATGTTACTAGTCTATGTTACTACTACCTTCGTCCTGGTTTATAGGTCCCTTTTGTAGTTTGTGCCAAATTTTGACCAAAGATTTAACTAACAAAATGTTAATGCATGTCAACAAAAATTATATCGTTGGATTCGTATTTGAACATAGTTTTCAATGATATAATTTTTTGTGACATGCATGAACACTTTGTTAGTTCAATCTATGGTCAAAATTTGACACGAAATACAATGGGGACCAATAAACCAGGACGGAGGTAGTACGCGAAGTTTGCTGTCGGAAGCGAGCCGATCTGGCTCTCCTGAGCTAGCAAGGTTTTTCTAGCCCACCCAAGCTAGCTGGCCCATAAAAGCTAACATATTTTAACAGTTCCAAACGCCTAACCTTGCCCGGCTAGGCTATAAACTGTTCTTGCTAAGGATCCAAATGCTCCCTAAGTAACAACGCTCACTAGCAACGAGGCCAGGAGGGGATTGAGATGCGAAGTTAATGGACGACGCCTAAACATTTTGGGAATATCTGATTTTCGTAAGATGACTTAACACCTAGACGGAGGGAGTACTACTCCTCAGTCCAGGTTTGATGGAATATTCGTCACCTCTTCTCTTCTTGTACGTACTCCATTTGTATCTCACTTCCTGTGGCTTCGCACTCGCACGATATTCATATTCTATGAACCTGTGTGTGCGTGTGCCTCTGTGTGTGTGTGTGTGTGTGTTTAACAGCATGTGTGTGTTAGAGAGAGCGACACATCGACCTACTCCTACAGAGAGATGGTGTGTAGTGTACGATTTAGCCACGAGAGTCGGTTCATCCTCTCGTTTCCGGGCGTCCGGTCGGGACAGGCGGACAGCTGCCACGCCCGCTCCTGACCAGCCTGGCCCACCCAAAGCCCCTCCATCGCCCGCGCGCGCTTCCTGCCCGAAACGGTCAGCGCCGCTCCAAAGAATCGGTGCCGCATTCATGCCCGAGCAGAGCGGACGCGACCTCTCACTGGCGTCTGCGTTGAAGGGAGAAGCGGATTCAAGAGTGATGGTTGCTTCGTCCGTCCAACTTACTGCTGGGTCTATGTGATTTGACGGCTCATTGATCATTATTACTGAGGTGGTAGGACTGCTGGATGTCCCACGCTTTCGGCGAAAGGAGGTACTACTAGATTACAATTTTCTCCATTCTTACAGCGGAGGAGTGCGAGAGCAGTGAAAACACGCCGGCTCAGTGATTACATGGCCCACCTCACACTATCACCATATTTTCTGGACACCGTGCGACACCTAACTCTTTACATAGTACTAGTATAGTACGTACTGTAATTTATCAGCGAGATAAATTTGTACAATGCTATGAAGCTTCCAACTTCTGTTTCATGTATCTTGCGTCCAAGGTTGCCCATTGCAACATTTCATCAAATACAAAGGAGACTAACATGCATGCTATTGCATCTCAATGATTGACAGATCATAGCCAATATGTACTCCCTCCGTTCCAAAATAAGTGTCTCAACTTTATGCAAACTTTAGTACAAAGTTGTACTACTACTAAAGTTGAAACTTATTTTGGAACAGAGACAACTAAAGAAAAAAAGATCCATGCGGTCCCTAGCCCTTGAACCGTAAACCCTAACCAGGCTTTAATTTGCTGGCAACGTTGGAGCTTCCGAAGAAATGAAGTTTGCAACCCTTTGACCATCGGATCATTTTGTGCAGTTTCACCAAAATCGAGATGAGCATCCCTGTGGCAAAGAAATTGAAGAAGCGTGATTAGAATAAGATTACTGGGACTAGTTGATGAGACATAAACTCATCACAAATACAGTACGTAGAAGCCAGTAGAGGTATGTGTGGGGCAAAGAAGTAGAGAAATATCCACATGGAGTGATGTGGGCAGCTGGAGCAGTGGTGCAAGCCGGCTGTAAAGGGAGTTGTACCTGAGGGATGTCGGGACGTAGCTCAACCTAGAGGAGGGCGGCAACTGCCCACGTCGCGGCAGTGAGCAAGGGACGAAGGCAACCTCACCGGCTTTGTGAGAGAGAACGGCGGGGACCCCTGATCGGGACGTGCCGATAGTGGGTTTTCGCCGTCGGCGACGGCGACCGCATCTACACTAAGCATCCACCCCTTCCCCCAGCGGACGTGATCCGCGGGGATGTTAGAGATGTGGCCACAGTCGTTTTGTGCGAGAGAGTGTGAAGAGAGCAACCCCAGCAAGCAACCGTGTAGGCTCGTCCTGCCTATGTATATAGTGGAGCGGTTTCCTTTTCTCTCCATATAAACCTATTTATATTGCGTACGTGCCACTGAAGAAAAAAAAACTTTATTTATAAATGACGCAGCACCTACTACTCGTTCTCCTATAAACCTTGCGCTGGGCATCTCCAAAATATTAACCTTGCGATTGGCTCTTCGCCTCTTCGGGAAGTCGAGCAATAATGGTACTGCAGTATATATCATTCTGGCTATATGAGACCGAATGAATTGCTGCACGTCCACCACGTGGGCGAGGGTCGACGGGCGAGGGAGCACTACTGCAGGATGCTGCTAACGCGACACTATGATCAGAGACCCTTTGCCGAAACTGTGTGTGATGCAATAATCGTAAACGGTGGTGTAAAAAAAACGTCAAAAAAGGTGCAAAACGTTTGCAATGGCGGAGCCATCAAACACGGTTCAGATTTTAGTTGCGTGTGCGATGAAGGACACACGGTTAATCCATTCAAACTGTCTGCGATGAGGCAGAACAACAGAAACGGGCAGTCATAACAATGTGTGTGCGATGCAGGACACACGGTTAATCCATTCGAACTATTTGCGATGAGGTAGAAAAACAGAAACGGGCAGCCATATCAATGTGTGTGCGATATACGGCATACGGTTAACTCGGACGAACTGTTTTCGATTAGGGAACACAACAGAAACGGTTCAACTTAACAAGATGTGTGTGATATGCGGCATACAGTTCACATGGATGAACTGTTTGCGATGAGCCAAAAGAACACAAACGAGTCGTGTAAACAAGATGTGTGTGATACGTGGCAAACAGCCGACTCGGATGAACTATTTGCGATGAGAAATTACAACACAGACGGTCAATGCAGTTACTTCGTGTGCGATTCTGTGTGTACAAAAAACTTTGAAAAATTCAAACTAGTTGATTGTGGTGGCGGAGTATCGCACACGATGCGTCTGCGAGTACTCGTGTGCGATGATTAGTATGTTACACATACATTTCCTTATGTTAACATGTGTGTGAATTTGCAATATGGACAGTTAATATGCAAATGCCTTCTGGTCATCGGGCACACGCTTAAACTCAATGAACTATGTACGATACTAATACTTTCCAATGAAAATTTATGAACTTGGGTAACATCATTTGAGTAACATATATATAGTGGTTACACTATTCGACAAAAGGAGGATCTTCGTAACACGGTTTTGACAACCATATGATCCATATCTACATACTTAACATAGTAACAACTATCACATTTTAAGAGGCTAAGGGCCAACAACCATATGGTCCATATCTACATACTTAACATATATAGTAACAGCTAGCACATTTTAAGAGGCCGAGGGCCAACAACCACAACTATCCACTGGAAGCAGCTTGATCACGGCGACTCGGCATCTCGTCAATGAAAAGGAAGAGCCCTCCTATGCCTTGGTAGATCATGAGTAGAACAGTGTCTCCAATTTTTCAATATGGATGCATTGACACGAGAAGCGAGAACTTGTTAATTTGAATGGTTCCATTTCTGCGGGAAATGCAGTACCTTGCAATCACTTTGGCGTTATTAGCAGGCACAAGTGTAATTCGACCACGCCGGGAAATCGATCCAGGAACTGCTACAGGGGGCAATTTCTGTTGACATGTAGAATAAAAAACAATTATAACATATCGCTGTAGATATATATAGTTTATGAGCATCAACATTAAAATAAGACTTTTTACCAGCGTTTTGTGCACACAATTGGTCTTGTTCAGTGTGTGCACCATAGGTCTAATTAATCCCATCCAAAATCCAGTGTTCATACGCTGTGCTATCTCTGTCAGATTATCAACAAAGTTTATGACATGCTTCAAGTCCTTCCAGTGAAATTTGGTACGCTTACTAACACTAGCAAGATGCCCGTGCTATGCTACGGAGGGAGTCACAAAAGATTGGGTGGACAATGTTTACTCAATAAGTGGAGCCTACTGAACAATAAAAGATGCACCAAGATATCAATCAAAGTGATGCCATATTGTTGCTAAGTACATATCGAGCAAAATCAAACATATGGTTTTCGGCCGATGAACCCTGTCGTCCAAGCCAAATATTTTCTTCCCAATTTTCACCTTGCAGAAGACTTGTTGTTCTCCCTACCTAGCTTTCTCATTGCTCTTGACAGAGAACATGCGGAAGATGAAAAATATGTCCACACACATTTGGCAATTGCGACGACGCCAACCAGCTTTTATTTAACACATGCTTCTCTAGTATATTTAGACAAAGGAAAAAAAAACAATAGACATCACTTGCATACATTTTGTATGGGGCAATGAAACAAAATGCTAGTAAAAGTTGCTCCTGAATCATATGTATATAGAAGGAGTGAGTGCGCATATACGTACGTACAAAACTATTAGTACTGGATTAATTGTAACTTTCTTACATCTGGATGTAGCTTGAAAGATTGGATGTGGAGCTACCAAGCAAAGAAAGGCGCTGATGACAAAGAGACTTGCTATAGGCAGCCTCCGATTTTTTTTCAATCAGAGAGAGTAATAAAGACAGCTACTAAAAACAATTCAAACACACGTATGAATATTTTTACAAAAATAGTAATCGTGAATGCTAAAGCAAGTCTCTAAGTTGTCTTTCTGAAAGTCCTCTCCACTGGGAGCAGACATGCTTCTCCACATATGCACAATCTGAAGTCAATACAAGCAATGGACATAGAGAAACATAACATATAACTAACGCAGAAGTAACACTTTTCTCATAAATAAAGGAAGGAATGCAGAATTAACAAAACAAACGCTGCAACCACAACATTTTTCAGTGACAATTTACTCGCTGCATCTATCAAGGATGAAAATGATACAATAGACATATGGTACAACTACAGTCCGGCACACAGAGGTAAATGTTAATTATTTTCTCTCTAGGGCATAAGCCAACAATGATGAACGACAATAGTGCTGCTGTACTTGGGTGCTCGCGATGAAATTACATCTATTGGCAGCAAGGACACAAATAAATAGAACTTGCCGGAGTGCATTACTTGTATTAGAAATTTAAACAGAGATCATCCACCTAAATACTGAAAGTAAAGTGGCAGCTCTGAACTATTGGAAACGCTAGTTTACAGAATTTTGAAGCTCACCTTGCAGATAAAAAGAATAACCTGACGATATAATTACTCATGCATGAGCTTTTACATGGTCAAGCATGTCAAGCATACAAGCTTCCTCTAAAGGTATTTACAGATTTGTACTTCGATTATCCGGAACTTTAATTATGTGCATGAAACTTGTCTCCGTGCAACAATGAGCTGCTCGTATATGTTGGAGCACAGAACAACAACAACCAACAATTATAGAAGAGAACCAAATGATCTATTTACTATTGTGATCCAAATTCTGAGCATAGGCAAGAAAAAATATAGAAGTATAAGCAGAGATCCATGCTGTTGTTCGACATATAGCTATAGATGAGTATCCACTCATCGCATTCACTGAAGTAAGCAAGGAGGCGGACAACATTGTCGTGCCCGAGCCTAGCCATCACCTCCATTTCTCTTGCGAAATCACTATTGCATTTCCTTGTCAGCAGACTGCCTAAGCCTCTTCAACCATCGTTCTCCCTGTCTCCCATCAGCTAATTGGCCCTAGTGATTACAAGTTATTAAGCTACTGTATTGATTAGTCTATATCTCTAAAAAGAGCTGATTAAACTATTGCAGACCCGAAGTTGATCAAATAAGCAATATTGGGGATGAAATATATGTGCGTACACACCAGCACTGACATTGGGCACGGTGCACCAATGGAGGCCAGTGCAGCTCCACGTCCTTGGCAACGACAGCCTGGACATCCCGCCGGGTGGCCGGGAGCGTAGGCCAGGACGACGCGGCCATCTTTCTTGATGGATAATTTGGGATATCACTGAGGAAGAAACCTATTAGATTTAAGAAAAAAAGTGTATATGACCCCATAAGTATTACATTTTGGCCACATAGCCCCCTTAGGCCCTGACCTCTAAAACCGGGATCTTAATCCCCTCTACTTTCTAAAACCAGACAAACCAACCCCGATGCTCTGGTAGGCGGTTTTGCTCACGTGGTGGTGAGGTGAGATGGGAAAGCACCAATGTGATAGCCATTCCGTCGAACACTTTAGGTGCCCCCATTAGCGTGCTCCCAGCGTACATGTCGACCGCATCTGCTCCAAGAAATGCCACAGGATGAACCTGGTGAGCACCGACGCACGACTAACTCTACAGACTACAACCCATACACATGCCTCCACAAAGCCTACCTCAATGGAAGCCACTGGAGGACACAAGGAGCCGACCGGCAGCACGCGTTCGAAACCGGGGGCACGAGCATCTACCTCACTTTTGACCCACTGTCGCGTGAGATCATCTACCACTCCAGCCTCCAGGGATTTCGACTCTCGTGAGCAGGGCCGGTCAAGAAATTTCGGGGGCCCGGGGTAAGGTAACACAGAGGGGCCCTGACACCACATAAACATATCAGTATTCATATTACTTTTTTTGCAAAAAAGAAGAACTCAGTACACTATAATCTATGTTGCATTGAGTATTCATATTACTATTTTTTGCAAAAAAAAAAATACTCAGTACATTATAATCTATGTTGCATTCTGATCTAGAGTATGAGAAAACGAGATCATAAACATTGAAGGTAAAAGTTGTTCGCTCTTGTCCATCGACACTTATATTCGGAATATTAGGTAAATTCGGTACACTTTCGTACCCACTCAAGTTATTATCATCCTTAATTTTTCACAGGTTGTTTTTAACAGTAACTAAAGCTAATTATTCAGAATTACAAGCAGTTGCATCTGTTCTAAAAAAGTGTCAATAGCTCATTTCTATGACTCCATCAAGTCATTAGCATATGGATACATTCTAGATGACATCTTGGTAAATTAAGAGCAGTCTTGTTAGTTACTGGACCAAGGCATGGAATTAGCACACAAACATATGATAGAAGAAACTAAGAATGCTGCTGATTAAACTAAAAAAAATGCAAAGAAGGGCATGGAACATGGCACCTGAATCACGTAGATGGCTAGAAAAGAAAATTAGAAATTGCAAGTTCTTGTTGCTGCTTACAGTTCACGGACAAAAATCTGGGTTCCACTTTTCTAACTCCAATCAACATGAGCAATCAGAGTGCCTGACACAGCGATGTAGGAGGATGACCTCACGCAAGACCTTGCCTTCACGAACAAATGAACAATCAGAAAAGCCTGTAAAAGGAGAGACGGGATTTGCAAACTGCATTATGTTTTTCCATTAATCACGCCAACAGTCAAAAACCACAATTAGACTAAGCGGACGAGGCGCCGTGGACCTGCCATTTTCGGCCAATCTCGGGGAAGAGAAGGAGACAAGGAGTAGAGGCCGAGGAGACTGCGCGCGCGGAGTGCCCTAAGGGCCGGCCCTGCTCGCGAGTACTTCGCGGTGTGCAGCTGTGCGCGGTGCTGCAGTGCGACGACTTCAGGTACCACTCCCGGGAGTACGCGGTGCCGCCGCCGCCCCTGTCAGTGGCGGACGACACGCTGCTCGCCTGCGTCGGCGGGGTGTTGTACTGGATGAGCGACCCGCCAGAAGGCTATTATTCCTTCGTCCCGCACCAGCCATGCTACCAGACAAGACGGAGGACAACAACTTGAACATCGGAGCGTGCGCGCAGCAAGAGCGACCGGTGCCCATGTCTGAGCGCCCGGAGCTGCCGAACCTTGTCATCCCGATCCGCGTGCTCCATGGTCAACCGGGTCTTCGCGCCCGCGTCGAGGTCAAACTTGCATACGGCAGCAACCACCTCCATGTCTCCTTCTCCAACAGCCTGCACTGCTGCACGCCAGATCTAGAACGAAGGAGTGACGCCGGGGAAATATCAAATCCAAATCTGCTTTATTGAGACCGTAACTACAACTAATCTATACAAGGGACGTGACACTCCGTCCAACTCAACTCCGGCGGTCGCCGGGGAGGAGAGCGGAAGGGCCAACAACGTGAAAATTGGGAGGGGTTCTAGAAGAATCTGTTTCACGAGGGAAAGAGAAACCTCCAGAGAGGCAGAGACCATGGTGTTTCGGCTGTTGCACATCTTAGTCACAATCTCAGCCTTAGATTACAGATCCGACGGTACATATCGCCCAAAGGCAGACACACCATCATCACCAACTCGCATTTTTATAGGAGTAGAGATACAGATCGTTCACTATGCATCCAACATATCCTGCTTAAAAGGTGAAAAGATATTATTTATTCAGAACATGGCAGAAGAATATATAGTGCGCATAAATTGGTAAATAGAATTTGTTACTGTCTAGGAACAGAGTCAGAATATGATATCACAATTGGTTGCTTAAATAGTGATCAATTGGTTGCTTAAATAGTAATATGACAGCAAGGAGAAAGTTGAAAGGACACTAACCTCGATCAGACTTTGATCGGCTGATGACGTTGGGGAAGTAAACATCCATGTTAATTAGACCAGGTTGTGGTGCACGCACTAGAATTTTATTGCCAGCTTTCAGTTCATAACACTTAGACATTTTTCTCCAAAGATCCGCATTAAAATAGGAATGACGCCGTCATTGTAAATCCATGCTGCGTTGTCAATATGACATCCTGGGAGTCATCAGCAAAGTAAAGCCCAAGATTTCCTTCTACTCCTGTTCTTGCAAAGCAAGGGATGTACTGCTTGAAATGAAAATTAAGATCGTAAATTAGATATATTGAAATAACAGAGCAAGATGCAAATATGGGAGTAACTGATAGAACAGATATATATATATATATATATATATATATATATATATATATATATATATATATAGATGAAAGCAAAGTACAAAAATATAGAATTAAAAATAGATAATGTAACAAAGATTTGATGCAAATATATAGATAATGTAGCAACAGACGGTATATGTTCACAAATTTAGGCCATGCCGACCGTGGTAGGTTGAGATTGAACATACCGAGCGCTCCCTGAAGTCATCCGGAATGGTGAGATAGAACTTCGTTTCCGACTGGCCACGACCACAGTTGCCCGATTTGTGCTCGCACTGTGGACACATGAATGAACACCCACGAATCAGCTAGAACAAAAATGATTCCACGGCGATTTCCGCCGGTTGATTAACAGCGACGGACGGACTGCGATAAGAGATGAGTGAATATTTCGCTAATTAAGTTGATTACCTTCTCCATGAGAAAAATCCCCGGCCTAATCCCGCAGAAAACCCCAGTCGACCAAAGTCTAGAATGTCGGTGCAGATAGGCGGCGGAAAGCGATGGAGGCGAAATCCGGTGCCGTTTGGAGCGCGACCTACGCCCGCCGCCAACAGCCGTTGAGCTTAGGGTGCAGAGTTGCGGAGGAGTCCGTGGCGAGTGAGTGGGGACGAAGTGGGTGTCGGGGATATACCCCGCGGTATGAACCGGCCGGAAATATGACCCGGCCGGGCTTGGCGGTTTACTTGAGACCCGGTTGACACTTGGCGATTCACTGGCGACCCGCCCTGACCAGACGGTTTACAAACAACCTGCCCGAACATTATGACTCACTGGTAACCCGGCGGGCGGGACAGGCGGATGACAAGGCCCAAGGCCCAGAAGGCCAGTTTATATTAATGGTGGGCCGGTTTAAGAGGAAAGGCGTGAAGAATATTTACCTTACAAGGAGTTAAGGCCCGGATTTGTATCCGGTTTGTATTAGAAGGTAGACTAGTCCTAATCCTAATAGGACTCCACATGTAACCCGCCCCTTCAACTTATATAAGGAGGGGCAGGGCTCCCCAAAGAGGGAGAAGGGAGAAGAGAAATAATCTTAGGGCTAGACACAACTAGGAGAGCCGGTTTACGGCGATTCCCTCGTGATGATAATGAGACCTAGTCACAAACAGCACGTAGGGTTGTTACCGGATGATGTTTCCCGGGGCCCGAAGCTGTCTAAACCTTTGTCTTGCGTTGCGTCTCTCGATTCCGCTCTACCCCGCTCAAGCTACCACATAGATGCGTTGGCCTCACGACTAAGTCCTCACACTAGGACATCTGCCGTGACAATTCCACGACAGTTGGCGCCCACCGTGGGGCCTGCGCACGATGGTGTTGAGATCTTGAAGGGATCTCTTCAGGGATCGAAGAGCTCGCAATTAGACAGATGAAAGTTTTGAGTTCAGGAAAATTAAGATGGCGTCGGGTGCGTCGCCGCCGCTGCAAGTTGAAGACCGATCAGTGCAAGGACCACGTCGCACAGACCGATAGGAGATTTTTGCAGCGTGTTAAACCACAAGTCGCCGAGAACGTCGATTTCCTGCTGCTGCCTGTTTCTCGGATGCGTCATGTACGGATGAGACACGGAGTTGCTGCTGTTACTTTTTGCCAAGAAAGCGTTGCTGGGCATTGTGATCTCCGCCACAGAAATAAGGAAAGAAAAAAAAATCAAGTACGATTACGACCCGGAGGATATATGGACGTGGGCGTAAAAACGAAGTCAAGCGTCCCGGATTCCTCGGCCACCACGGATCGTTCGTCACCTCCTCCGGTCCCTGTCGCTGAGCCGCCAGTTGCTTGACCCACCATCGGAGCTGCCGCCATCTCCGTTTACAAACCGGTCCACCTCATCATATTCAGCCGCCGCTACGTGGTCACATTACGCGTCAGGGAAAGCGGAAGGTCAGAGGTTATTAAATCGGCCACAGGAGCTAGTTTTTGAGCAGCTGGCAGTAATTGATGGATGTAACCTGAGTGTCACGGGTTCGTACTACCTCAAATCCGTCATAATCTCTTACGTGATGGAAGCCAAAGCATATAAGACAAAAATCTGGAAGGATTTCTATACTGCGTCCAGAATTGCCCGGAGGCTGCGCGTCGTTCATCTGTACCCGGCTGCCTATGGACGCGATCCACTCTACGTCAACATGCCGAAGTCGCGTGTGCGCCGGGCTGCGCGACAGACACATACAGCACGCAGTCCAGTCGTTTCGATTCAGCCTCGGCTACCGCCAGCCGGACCACCTTAAAAAAAAAAGGGAGTCAACGACTCGGAAGTGGATTCCGCCTTCGAGTCATCATCACTTCGTCTGTCTTTGCCTGGCTTCAGCCGCCACGGCCGAGTGTGGCTGCCGTGCTCGCCTCTGATGGATCGCGCTGAGGATAAGGCTACATGTCCACGATCATCCGACAAAAAATATCATGTGCTATTTTTCCTATGTATTTTTAGTACATATTAATTCGTCCGAAAACAATTACTTTGGCCGGTAATATTTTTTACTCAGGACAATTGTTATACCACGGATACGGAGTGCGTGCCAGCGTCATTCTGCATTGGCGTTTGCAAGTTGCCGCCCTCGTGGTTCGGTCTACACCAACTCATCGGGACCGCGCCTGCAGCCGACTTGCCTGTCCGCACCGACTTACAACGCCGCGGCCGACTCATCTGTGAATCACCGCTCAGGGTTACCACCGCCGGCTTACAATGGCTACGAGTCGCCGCCTCCTAACCATCTCGGTTTTGAGTCGCCTCTTTCAGGCCACCTTGATTCCTTGAGCCGCCGTGGTTTTCCTCCAGCGGCTAAGCCGCCCGATTCCTACTGAAAGGGATAGGATGGACTGTATTGAAAAATTATCTACGGAGATTATTTATGGATCATCGGTCTTCCGAACAAATCAGGTGATATTCATCTAAGTTTATTTTATTAACACATTGTTTTTTATCAAGGAACAGTTACTTGGTCTGTGATATTTTTCCACTGGACCATTATTCCTTACAACAAGGTGTCGCAAAAGGGGCGTGAGCAAATATTATTTTTTGCACTAGCGCTCATCTTGCGCAGGTTGCCACCCCCGCTACATCAACACACGCGATTGACTTATTGTCCGCCCCCACGGCCGATTCTCCTGCCCGCGCCGGTTTACAACGCCGCGGCCGATTCATCTGTCTGTGCCGCCTTTGAAGCCGCGGTCATCTTTGACGTCTGTTTCTCGCGGCCTGGTCTACATCAACACACCGGGCCGCACCTGTCTGCATGAGCTGTTTATTAAGTATAAAGCCAGTCACTACTCGGGTAGCCCGGTTTTCTTTCAACAAATTGGAGGCAAATTATCATATACTATCAACCGCCGTCTGCACTGGATGGCTCAATGGGCAGGCACACAAGTCGCCGCCACGCCAGTTTGGTTAAACTTCAAACAGCCGGTTGGAAGGAACCATTGGCCGAGTTGCTGACACGGCTCATACGGATCATTTATAACCCGCCGCAGTCACCTCGGCTTTCTGTGGATTCACATTGCGTTATCAACACCAATGATATATACCTTCTGCTATGGTCAAGTACGGAGAATCTCAAGACAACTCCTTGAGTCATCTTAAGACTCGGGGGCTACGATGATATGACTCAGCAAGTCTTGCCAGTTTCAGCAAATTTAAGAACCCCAGGACGATGGAGGGAAAGATAACCCGGTCCCGGAGGCTACTGTTATATTGATGAAGATTTAAAAGCCGTCAGAAAAATTCCGGCTTAAAAAGTATATGACAATTACAAAATCCCGGCTCAATGAAGAAGTTGCGGGTCATCAGAAAGGATTCTGGTTCAAAATCCGGTTCAAGAGACATCTCTCTCCCATAAAGCGTTGAAGCTCTCAAATATCCGGTTTAAAATCCGGCTCAAGGGACGTCAGTCTTACTGAAGCTCTCAAATCCGGTTTAAGAATTTCCGGTTCAAAAAGAATTAATCTCTCGCAAGTTCGAGTTTAAAGGCCGTCAGAAAAATTCCGGCTGAAAATGAAGATTTCGGTTTAAAATCCGGTTCAAGGGAAAGATGCCTCCCACAAAGCTTTGAAGCTCTCAATATCCGGTTTAACATCCGGTTCAGGAAGGATTATCTCTCGCAATGTTCGAGTTCTCAGAAAAAATAAAGATTGCCAAAGAGAACTTGCTGCCATGTTACGCGGTTCAAACATGGGTATCCTGCCTTATGGGCTTATCTTATTGGTCACTTGGGGGCTTCTGTCTATAAAGCGGAGTTCTGATTGCCCATTGATCTGGCTATCAAGCCAATATTATCATAAGAGCACAGCTCTGGTTACTTTGGTAATCCGGCTATCAAGCCAATATTATCATAAGGGGCCAAAGAGAGTCTGTTGCACAGCACAACTCAAACATAGGCACCCGCTGAGCACAGCTCAAAATATTGCTTGGGGGCTCTTTGCTTCTCAAAGAACAAAGAGTCTACACTTGTAATAGGCTATCAAGCCAGGCTTGGAAGCCAGGTGTATTCACCTAAAACCCCGGGTTATCCTGCCTTCTTTAAGTAAGCCACTTCGTCCAGGTAAACCTGGTATGACCCGCCGAACGTTTGACAAGTCAATCTCATAGACCCTGAACTTGTCAAAGTTAAAACGACGATTGGTTAATGATTGAGGTCCATCTTAAAAGGCTTTGTAAAATGGTTTAACTCAGTGGCCTGGCAGCCCATGAAAAGCCTCGATTTTGGGCCTGGCAGCCTATGAAAAGCCTCGCATGTTCTTTTAATGCTGTTATTTGCCGAGTTTTTTCTTCTTTGTTGAGGTTTATAATATCTTATGATAAACCGGCGTCTATTGACCCGGCTTGGCTTTCAACTACAAGTTGTCAGTACATGATCAGTTATAATCCGGTGCTTATTGATCCGGATTGGTTTCGACTACAAGTCGCCAGTATTATATATGGATAATCCAGTGTTTATTACAACCCGGTACAGTTTTATTATAAACCGGAAAAATATGGGAGGAGTTATCAGTACTCAAGATTTGGGTTATCACCCTTACTACAAAAAGTTGGTAAACCAACGATGTGATTCAATGTCACAGGTATGATATATTTCATATTTGATTATTCTTAAGTGCAGCCTTGGTTATAAACCCGGGTTATATGTTGGGCATTATGACCCGTCCGGTGGTAAACCGTTAGGACACTTTAAACTTGTTGTATGCAGAAGCAGGTTGAATAAAGCATAATTATCAATCACCGTCGTTTATTAACCCTGCCTGGCTTTTTGACTATAAGTCGCCAATATGAGATAAAATAATATCCGGTGTTTATTAACCCGGCCTGGCTTTGGACTATAAGTCGCCAGTATGATGATAAATTATCCGGTGTTTATTAACCCGGCCTGGCTTGGGACTATAAGTCGCCAGTATATATTTGGATTGCGCCATTGGAATCATGCGCTCATAAATCATTGGATTATATTATTCAAATCTTCAAATAGCCAACATGGCTGGATTTTATTATGGTTATCAATAACCAGTATTATGATTAAGGTTTTCAAAGTCGCTTTAGCGCAATGGCTATCATATTATCAATGGATATGATTTATTCTACAATTGAAGGAATAGTCCCGAGTTGCTGCAGGCTTACGACCCGGCACTTGGGGGCTACATTATTTAAGTTGAGATTACATCAAATACGCAAGTCTCATGTCGCTGCAAGCATGCACCATGACACTTGGGGGCTAATGCAAAGTCATTTTTACTGGCCTTATTGAAGACCCGACTCATCACATCATAATGAGCCGGCCCTTGGGGGCTACCAATTGCTCCTGTCAACAATTCAAGGTACACAAGTCTTAAACCATTATATTGAAGGGTCCACTGCTCAGTTGGTAAAGCACAAAGCTCTTAACCTTGTGGACGTGGGTTCAAGCCCCATAGTGGAGTTACATCATATGATGTTATTTTCAATGAAGCATGATCATATTTACAGAGTCCCTGCTTATTATTGCATAATGACCTGGCCCTTGAGGGCTACACTGGTTGAAAGTGTTTTATGAGTATAAGGCAAATTACATGTCCCAGGTTGCTGCAAGCATGACAACCCGGCACTTGGGGGCTACATGTGTGGAATATTCAATTTATATGATTGAGATGAACAAACCGGATTACTTCAAGGTTGCAACACTTATTGGAGCAAGTCTTAAGTTATCACTATGTTCTCCTCTTAAGACTTGGGGGCTACAGGTATTATGCATATAAAGGATGAACGTCTTCAAATTATCAGTTTTGAGCAAATCAGCAAGATCAATTACAAGACCCGGTGTCAACAACAATTATGACCCGGCATCGTCTGTTTTACAACCCGGCAATTTTGGCAATGATAAACCGGCAAGTTCTACATCCTTAAGCCGGATGAAAGTCAGATGAATATTTCAAGACCAATATTTTTTAAGCCGGTGCTTTGGAAGCCGATTCAAGTGGATTATTTCTTACAATATTTCTCTACAAGAGACCAATGTCAGCAAATTGACTCTGAAGCTGGTTTATTGATCCGGATTTCTCAAGAGAAGTATCTGGATTTTTTGCATTCACAAAGTTTGAACATATCTACTAAAGGAGATTTGCTATGAGTTCATGGGCATGTATCAAGAAGGAAATGACAAGGACTTAAAGATGATCAGGTGCCGGTTTACAAGAATTTTTAACCCGGAATACAACTTGTCAAAGTTGTTCTTGTGTTTGTTTTACAGGATCAGTTTAACATGGATAAATCCAAATTAAACTAGGGGCTAATGTCGAGGATATACCCCGCGGTACGAACCGGCCGGAAATATGACCCGGCCGGGCTTGGCGGTTTACTTGAGACCCGGTTGACACTTGGTGATTCACTGGCGACCCGCCCTGACCAGACGGTTTACAAACAACCTGCCTGAACATTATGACTCACTGGTAACCCGGCGGGCGGGACAGACGGATGACAAGGCCCAAGGCCCAGAAGGCCGGTTTATATTAATGGTGGGCCGGTTTAAGAGGAAAGGCATGAAGACTATTTACCTTACAAGGAGTTAAGACCCGGACTTGTATCCGGTTTGTATTAGAAGGTAGACTAGTCCTAATCCTAATAGGACTCCACATGTAACGCGCCCCTTCAACTTATATAAGGAGGGGCAGGGCTCCCCAAAGAGGGAGAAGGGAGAAGAGAAATAATCTTAGGGCTAGACACAACTAGGAGAGCCGGTTTACGGCGACTCCCTCGTGATGATAATGAGACCTAGCCACAAACAGCACGTAGGGTTGTTACCGGATGATGTTTCCCGGGGCCCGAAGCTGTCTAAACCCTTGTCTTGCGTTGCGTCTCTCGATTCCGCTCAACCCCTCTCAAGCTACCACATAGATGCGTTGGCCTCACGACTAAGTCCTCACACTAGGACATCTACCGTGACAATTCCACGACAGTGGGCGAGGGTTTTCTTTTCCTTTTGCATGTGTGAGTGAACACACACGGTTCGCAGAGGCGACGGAGATGAATCGTGTGCAATAGTAAATCACCGAGATTGAATGGGAATCAAAATTTCCTTTGTCCTTCATCCATGAGTTTTTTTCTACGATGAACATAAACCCTGCTAATCACCATGTTCAAATTTGACACTTTTCCGGGTTTATTTACAATATTTAGGGGATTATGTGCATTTTATAGGCATTAATGCACGTAATTCAAATTCAAACAATCGGTGCATGAAAGGGTGCACAATAACGGTCTGGAAAAACCATACTCGTGGTATTTAGTAATTTCTCAAGCCTTTTACAAGGAATGGGTAGAGATTTCAATGGAATGCGTGGCAATAGTCAACCACAAACGCGTCATTTACTGGGTGATCAACTATAGATAAATGAAATATGTGCTTGAAAAACATGACGGCTGGCATGGTGCCATGGTATGGCCTCACCGTGCCCTGGTTAAAAGCTGAGAAGGTTTGATTTATGTCATCATGCACGCCCTTCATAAATCGAACCATCACCGAGGAAGTTCAATGCTTTTGAGAGGGAAATCACCAAGATTGAAGGGGAATCCAAATTTCCGTCCTAGTTTGTCATTCAGTTTTTTTCCAACGATCAACATACCGCCTCAAATGCAACGTGTTCAAATTTGACATTTTTCTGAACTCATTTACCATATTTAGGGGATTATGTGCATTTTCTAGGCATTAATTATGCACATAATTCAAATTCGAACAATCGGTGCATGAAAAGGTGCACAAGAACGGTCTGGAAAACCATGCTCGTGCTATTTAGTACATTCTCATGCCTTTTACAAGGAATGGGCAGATATTTCAAGGAAATGTGTGGCAATAGTCAACCATAAATGCGTCGTTTACTGGGTTAACAACTATACAAAAATGAAATACATGCTTGGAAAAACATGACGCCTGGTGTGGTGCCATGGTATGACCTCACCGTGCCCTGGTAAAAATGTCATCATGCACGCCTTTCATAAAATGAACCATCATCGAGGAAGTTTCATGGTTTCAAGGGGGAAATCACCAAGATTGAAGGGGGATCCAAATTTCCTTTGTCCTTTGTCCACGAGTTTTTTTTCTATGATGAACATACAACCTGCAAATCACCGTGTTCAAATTTGGCACTTTTCCGGGTTCATTTGCCATATTTAGGGGATTATGTGCATTTCCTAGGCATTAATGCACATAATTCAAGTTCAAACAATCGGTGCATGAAAGGGTCCACAAGAACGGCCTGGAAAACCATGCTCGTGCCATTTAGTAAATTCTCATGCCTTTTACAAGGAATAATGGATAGATATTTCGATGAAATGTGTGGCAATAGTCAACCATAAATGTTTGTTTGTTGGGTTTTCAACTATAAAAAAAATGAAATAAATGCTTAAAAAACATGACGCCTGGCATGGTGCCATGGTATGACCTCACCATGCCCTGGTAAAAATTTGAGAAGGTTTGGCTTATGTCGTCATGCACGCCCTTCATAAATAGAACCATCACCGAGGAAGTTCCATGCTTTCGAGAGGGAAAATCCCCAAGATTGAAGGGGAATCCAAATTTCCGTCCTAGTTTGTCATTCAGTTTTTTTCCAACGATCAACATACCGCCTCAAATGCAACGTGTTCAAATTTGACATTTTCCCAGGCTCATTTACCATATTTAGGGGATTATGTGCATTTTCTAGGCATTAATGGACATAATTCAAATTCGAACAATCAGTGCATGAAAAGGTGCACAAGAACGGTCTGGAAAACCATGCTCATGTTATTTAGTACATTCTCATGCCTTTTACAAGGAATGGGCAGATATTTCAAGGAAATGTGTGGCAATAGTCAACCATAAATGCGTCATTTACTCAGTTAACAACTATACAAAAAATGAAACACATGGTTGGAAAACATGACGCCTGGCGTGGTGACATGGTATGGCCTCACCATGCCCTGGTAAAAATTGGAGAATGTTTTCCTTATGTCATGATGCGCGCCTTTCATAAATCGAACCATCACCGAGGAAGTTTCATGGTTTCGAGGGGGAAATCACCAAGATTGAAGGGGGGGTCCAAATTTCCTTTGTCCTTTGTCCACGAGTTTTTTTCTACGATGAACATACAACCTGCAAATCACCGTGTTCAAATTTGGCACTTTTCTGGGTTCATTTGCGATATTTAAGGGATTATGTGCATTTCCTAGGCATTAATGAGCATAATTCAAGTTCAAACAATCGATGCATGAAAGGGTCCACAAGAACGGCCTAGAAAACCATGCTCGTGCCATTTAGTAAATTCTCATGCCTTTTACAAGGAATGGACAGATATTTCGATGAAATGTTTTGCAATAGTCAACCATAAATGTTTGTTTGTTGGGTTTTCAACTATAGAAAAAATGAAATAAATGCTTAAAAAACATGACGCCTGGCATGGTGCCATGGTATGACCTCACCATGCCCTGGTAAAAATTTGAGAAGGTTTGGCTTATGTCGTCATGCACGCCCTTCATAAATCGAACCATCACCGACGAAGTTCCATGCTTTCGAGAGGGAAATCCCCAAGATTGAAGGGGAATCCAAATTTTCTTCGTTCTTTGCCCTGGAGTTTTTTTCTACGATGAACATACACCCTACAAATCACCGTGTTCAAATTTGGCATTTTTCCAGGCTCATTTACCATATTTAGGGGATTATGTGCATTTTCTAGGCATTTAGCGCATATAAATCCAATCCAGCTACAGGTGCACGGGTGTGATGTGAGGGACGTGGATTGCCGTTCGATCACGGCGCATCCAACGGTGCACACGTGCGATCCGCGTGGCTAGGGTTCCGGCCAATCATAACGCAACACACTGTGCACACTGTTTCCGGAAGCGACGGAGATGAACCGTGTGCGATAATGAACGAGCAAAATTGCAAGGGAAGCCAAATTTCTGTTGTCGTTTGTCGTTGAGCTCTTGAATACCACCGCACTGTACAGCTGCCCGGCCCCTCCGTCCCAGAGCTCTCTCCAGGCGTCGTCCATGGCACCGCGGCGCATAGTAACTGGTAAAGAAGCGATGGCATCCCGCCGCGCCGCGTTCCTCGCCGCCCGCGACCGCACACATGGTAAGGAAGCGATGGCATCTCGCCGGCGGTGATGAACCAGACAGTTACATAGGCGGACTTTGAGGCTGCCATGGCCGAATGGGTGGTGGATCTAGAGGCGGCCAAAGCCGCACAGAAGGAGCGGAAAAGGCAGAAAGCAGTCAAGAAAAGAGAGTCCCGCCGCCGCAAGAAAAAAGAGGCCGCACGCCGTGGTGAGGAGAGCTTGGTGGAGATCGAAGCACGGTGGGCTGCCGCCTACAAGGCCGGGAAGGAGAACGCCGGTGTCTGGCCAGCATGCCCTGATGGCAGCATGTGAGAAGTAGTTTAAGTTTGTAGTATTAGAGCAAATTACCAGTAGTACTTTAAGTTTGTAGTATTAACGTACAATGTCGGTAAGAGCATCCTTTGATGGCTTTGAGCATTGATTAGCATGTGTGCCCGTGTGCGTTTTTTTGCGTTAATCATTAGAAGATCACAAAACACACGGTTTCTATGCCGTACCTGTCTGCGTTTTTTTGCGTTAATGACCCATAAGTCAGTTACCTGTGCGATATTTCCTAATAAACCAGGCGTACCATTGACCGAAAAAATCAAGTACACGTGTACATTTTTTTGGAGATGGGATCTGCCAACTTTCTTTTTTCTCGCACACGAGTATTTTTACGCGCTTCGTCTGCGTTGTGTGTTTCCCCCGCCCAAGTTTAAAGTTTCACACAGAAATTTTCATTAGGCGCGCGATTTCAGAATTTATTCCTCCAACCACATCCCCTTCCCCTCAGTATCCCCCCCCCTCGCGCCTCCCCCTACCGGCATCTCAAACCGCCGCCGCCGCAACCACAACTTCAACCACATCTACGTTCTGCTCGGATCCAGTCAGGTAACCCACCGATCTCTATCACGTCCCCGGCCTGATTGCTTAAATGGCGCCTGTGAAACATCCTCATGCCTCCAAATCCCCCCCGCCAGGAGCTGATGGCGGTCCATGGCGCGATGGCCGCTGTGCGTGTTGACCCGGAGGAACACCTCGCCTCCGCCGCCGCCGCCGACATGGTGCAGGCTCTGGCCCAGATGAAGTCCCCCAGCGACTACCCCCCAGGACTTAACAGGTAAGATCTGACCAGCTAAATCTTTCCAATACCACTTGCAATGGCTATGATTTGTACGGTTGATGTATTAAGCATGTTCGTGCCTTGTTTATTTCTGTACTGCACACTATGTGATGTTCAAATATTACCGTGTCCAGCTCAATTTCACCAATACCAGCAACAAACTTACAATACATGACTCAGGATACACTAGAGATGCTGCCCATTTGCTATTTTTAGTGGATGCTAACCCTGTTGTATTTAACATGCCTATCCATGTACTTACGCAGGGTCATAACGGCCGATGCTTTTGTTTGCCATGGAGGTGAGCTGCATCCCATGTCTTACAGTTTTCACATAATTTGTGCAATTGCAGTTTAACTTCTACCATTTACTGGTTGCCTGTAGGTACACATGTCAGTGGCACTGATCCACGCTTCGACCCGGAGGAACATCTCGCCTCCGCCGTCGCTGACTTTGGGCGAGCTCTGGCCAAGATGAAGTGCCCCAGCAACTACCTCTCAGGACTTACCAAGTATATACTCACCAGTTCAATCTTACCAATACCAGTTGCAATTAATGGCTATGTTCTGTACGGTCGATGTATTAAGCATGTTCTAGTAAACATGCCTAACACGTTTTTGCTACTTTCCCTACCTTTTTATAAACATCTGGGCCATTCTCTGCTCTGGTAGCGCCTGCCTTGTGATGTTTAACTATGCCAATTACATTTTTATCAGTACCGGTTTCAATGTCTATTAAGCCTGTTTTAATTAACAGTTGAATCCATTTTTAAACAGTTGTATTTCAATGGCTACAAACTTACAAAACATGACTTATGATGCTGTTAAGCATGTTGCAATTAACAGTTGTATCCATTTTTTAATCTGTCCATTTGCTACCATGCTACTCTCCGCAATGAAGATATACTAGAGATGCTGCCCCATTTGCTATTTTTGGTGGATACTAACCCTATTGTACTTAACATGCTTGTCCATGTACTTACGCAGGGTCATAACAGCCGATGCTGTTGTTTGCCGTTGAGGTTAGCTGCATCTCATGTCTTACAGTATTTCACATCATTTGTGCAATTGCAGTTTAACTTCTACCATTTACTGGTTGCCTGTAGGTACACATGTCAGTGGCACTGATCCATGCTTCGACCCGGAGGAACAGCTTGCCTCCGCCGCCGCTGACTTTGGGCGGGCTCTGCCCAAGATGAAGTGCCCCAGCAACTACCTCTCAGTACTTACCAAGTATGTACCCACCAGTTCAATCTTACCAATACCAGTTGCAATTAATGGCTATGTTTTGTACTGTTGATGTATTAAGCATGTTGTAGTAAACATGCCTAACACGTTTGAACTATTTTCCCTACCTTTTTATAGACAACTGGGCCATTATCTGCTCTGACAGCACATGCCTTGTGATGTTTAACTCTGCCAATTGCATTTTTATCAGTACCGGTTTCAATGGCCATTAAGCCTGTTGCAATTAACAGTTGTATCCATTTTTAAAGAGTTGTATTTCAATGGCTACAAACTTACAAAACATGAATTAGGATGTTGTTAAGCCTGTTGCAATTAACAGTTGTATCCATTTTTTAATCCGTCCCTTTGCTACCGTGCTACTCTTTCAAAATGAAGATATCACTACAGATGCTGCCGTTTTATTACCATTTGCTATTTTTGGTGGATGTTAACCCTGTTGTAGTTAACATTGGCTTTCCATGTACTTACACAGGGCTACAATGGGCGATGCTGTTGTTTGCCGTCGAGGTTAGCTGCATCCCATGTCTTATACACCATCTATTCTTAAATATAAGTATTTTTAGAGATTCCAATATAGACTACATAAGGAGCAAAATGAGTGAATCTAGATTCTAATCTAAACTATATCTATAATTCTATATACATCCGTATGTAGTTCATATTGAAATCTCAAAAAAAAAATACTTGTACTTAGGAACATAGGTAGTTGTATTTTACATCATTTGTGCAATCTCAGTTTAGCTTCTAACATTTACTGGTTGCTTGTAGGTACATATATGAGCGGTACTGATCCACGCTCCGATCCCTTTTGCGTATGGGGTAATGAGATATTCATGAACAAGCGTCAAGTGAGGAAACTAAGAAAGATTGTTAGGCGAAAGAAACAGGTGATTGGAATTAAGCTCTTTATTTACACTTTGTCGAAGACAACAGTGAACTTTAGGATGGTAAGTAATGTGTTGCATTTTCCCCCTGCCCACAACAAGTTACTCTTTTAGACCTCAATATCTGATATTTTTCTCTTTTCAGTGGTTTCCGAAGCTATTTACTGATGATTACCTTGCAAACTACATGACCGGAGTGGAGGCAACTAAGGTTAAAGTATATAATTCATACTACCATGATAATGCTCTAGAAGTCTTCCTGAAGGCGGTGAAGGATGGGTGGGCGATCGTCACAAGGGATTGGACAAAAGTGGTTCGTGCCTATGGCATGCAGGAAGGCACATTATGGGCATTCCGCTTCTTCTACACCGTCGGCAGTCAAAATGATTTACACTTGTCTCTTCACCTTTACCGCCTTTAAATACTGTGGTTCATCATAGTTACTTGCTGCCTAATCCTGTAATTACTGAACATATTGTACTGGCAATTTTATTTATGGATTCGTTGTTGAACCATTGTGCTGAGAATTTGAATTACACGTGTCATATTTCAAAATTTCCAATTAGAATAATAAATTATAGGCAAAAATAAAAAGAGAACAGATGGTCATGGAACTTTGCAAACGGTTCTGGCAGTAAAAGCGCTTGTGATGGATAGCCCAATGCCACACTGTTTTCTACATCAAATCGTGTGTGATGTAGTTAATGAAAGCAAACAGTTAACCAAGGCAGAGTGTGTGTGATAGTTACACCTTTCACACATGAGCGTATACATAAAACTGTGTGGGATGTACATCCGAACGGAAACGTTTTCCCTGGATTGACTGTGTGGGATGTACATAAGAACGGAAACGTACTCCCTGGATTGACTGTGTGATATACATACGAACGGAAATGTTTTTCTGGGATTCACCGTGTGGGATGTACATACCTACGGAAATGATTTTCTCGGATTACCGTGTGGGATGTACATACCTACGGAAATGATTGGGTTTCGATGCCTCGCTCGATCGCACACGGCCCCAGCCTGGGTCCCAGGAGGGCCTATCCCCGACGATTTCTGGGTCGTGTGGGAAGGACACCCTATCGCACACACTCACTTGGCGACGGTTCCAAATGCCATCGCGGAAAAGGGTTAAAAACCGTTTGTTTAGGACCGACGCGTACCAGTGGAGAGTGCGTACTATTACGTCCGTTTCAATATGGACTACATACGGAGCAAAATGAGTGAATCTACACTCTAAAATACCTCTATATACATCAGTGTTTGGAGTATGTACTAGTAGTTCATATGGAAATCTACTAAAGGACATATATTCCAAACAATATGATAATCTCTCTAACCAAGGTAGGGACGAGGAGTAAACGGAGGGAGTAGTAAAATTTTCTCCTCGTCCTGCGAGCCACCGCGCGCGTGGGTGAGGGAGCGGGCGTAAGGTGTACTAGTAAGCAAGCTTCACCTCATCCTGCGAGCCACCGCGCCCGTGGGCGGGGGAGACGGCGTACTAAGCAAGCTTCTCCTCGTTCTGCGAGTTCACAGGACACATCAAAAGTACTCAAGTGTATAGAGCCTTGCCTCTAAGGTAGGCCCCACATGGTTTGCCTCTTTTTTAACATAACGCGTCGAGTCACAATTTGTTTGTTCACCCATGGTAGATGATCCTCCATCAAGTGGACAACCAGTACATGTGTCAAATTACCACGTGGGCTACCTTTTCGTACAGAAATGAGCTCCACCGTGTACCCGCGCGGGTGTGGTTGGGAAAGAGACGGGAGTACGTGCACCGTGCGTGCACCTCTTCTCTTCGTGCACGTCCCCCACCTACGTGGGTGTGTGTGAGAGAGATACAAACCTAGACAGATGGTGTGTGCGTTCGTGAGTGTTTTTTGTTTGGGGGGGGTGATTTCGTGAATGTATTTGTGGGAATATGTGTCGATGACATCTCAAACAAAATTTTGCATGCAATGTGTGTGAAATAGAGGCCTATCCATATCATATAGAGAGGGCCAGAGGGGGCGATCCACGAGAAGAGAGGGAGGGGTCATAGATATCGATAGAGTCGAAGAGAGGATCAAATGGGTGGGTGCGAGATCAATGAAGAGAGCCATCGAAATTGTGTGAGTGCAAGTCAAAGATATAGGGCGACTGACCTACCAGAACGTCAGAGGGCACAGGGCAAGTTTGTGTGCGGCAGGGAGACATGACTAGAGCGCTCGATGTATCGGTGTGTGTGTGTGGGGTGGGGGGGGCGGTGGGGGGAGGGGGGAGGCAGAGCCCTAACTAGAGAGGTAGAACGACTCGTATATGTGTTGAGAAGGAGAGACCCAGCTATGTCTTGAGGGAGATCGATCGACATCCATACATAACTGAAGGACGGGAAATAGGTTGGGACAGAGAGAGAGAGAGAGAGAGAGAGAGAGAGAGAGAGGAGAGAGAGAGGGAGGGAGAGGGGTAGAGTGCTGGATGGGTGATGGAGTTGCTTCTCGAAGATGGTGGGAGAGGCCTACTAGACAAACTGAGGGTAGAACTGCAATATTATCAATAAGAGTGGGGATGTGTTTCTGTGTGTGCCTGTGCATGATAGATCTGTCGGGACGCATGCATGGATGATGAAGGGGAACCATGTGTTTGGTAAGCAAACGTAACTAGATCGGTAGATCAATTGTTGTTTGTCGGAGGAAGGGAGAGACATAACTAATGAGGTAGATCGATCGACGCGTGGGGAAAAACGAGTTATAAGGACCTAGCTAGCTATATATATAGCGGGATATCGGTCGGTGTACATCCATTTGTTAGGGGCAAATAAGGCCCAGCGAGACGGATAGACAGAGAGAATGGAGCTAGGAGGTGGTGCGAGAGGCCGAGCTACTAGCTAGATAGGGGGAGGAGTGTGCGGTTGTGAGATCGATGAAAAGAGGGGCGAGAGTTTACACATGTGTGGGACCGTATGAGAGACACGAGGCATGGACACAGAAAGGAGGAGATGGAAGGTGCGTGTTTATGTTGTAGGCAGACATCGCTGGAGAGGTTTATCGATCGGTGTGTGTCGGAAAGGAGTTGTGGAGACTGTGGGAGAATGACCTAAAGAAAAAAAATGAATGTGCGCGATGGATAGAATGCTGAGGGAGGGGGAGGGCGAGGAGAGCGTGTGCATGCACAAGAGAAAGTTAGTGCTAGCTACAAAGGTTAGAGGATTGTGTGGGTGTAAGAGACTAACAAAGATCATAATTTGATATGAAAGTGGATTCATATATTTAAATAGGAGATCATAGTGTTATAAACATATGCATGCATGAATATAGCGGTGATACGCGTGCTGTGGTTTTGCACATGTTATACCATAATGTGATAATGCATGGCGTTTGCAACTCATAGCTAAATGTCGAACAATCTAAACCATACTATACATCAAACAATCTCACATTTTATTTGAATTTGTGATAATGTGTGGCATTTGCAGCTTACAACTAAATATCGAACAATCTAAACAATACTATATATCGAACAATCTCACATTTTATTTGAATTTGTGGTAATGTGTGGTGTTTGCAACTCACATCTAAATACTTATAGGCGTAGGGGGCGGGGCACCAAACATTATGTGATAAACACATTATACATATGAGACATGGTTTAGATTATGAAGATCTAGCTAGAGCTTGAAATGTACTGTGATTTGAAATCAACATAAAGTGGATTCAAAAAATCGAGTTCGAGTTCATATAGTACACATAGTTCATATCAAACTCGAGAGTAATTATGTGGTGTGCTGTGAAGATAATAGACAAACGATGGTTTAACTTGACAATAATGATGATTGTAGATCTTATTAAAATAGAGAAACGAATTCAAATGGTTTGACTTCACAACAATCATTATTGTAGATCTTATTCAAATAGAGAAACGAATTCAAATTTAGTTCATATTGAAGCGGTAGTATATACGTTTGGAATGCACTAAAACGTTCATTTGAGTAGCAGTTTGCATGCATTATAAACGTAGCGAAATATTTTAATTGAACATAACATGAATTCAAAGTTTTGAATGACATTGGTAGTGCGAATTGATTTGGTACAGTACACGGGACTAGACTCTTTTGTGTGCTGCGAATTGATTTCTTTTTGTTTTTTTGTCGACGGAAGTGCGAATTGATTTGGTACAGTACGCTTGTCCGGAAATTTCAACCCGCGCCTTGTTACCCCGAAATATTTAAGATATATCTTTGTCCCGTTGTGCTCTGACAACTCCCTCCATCTCAACCCGCGCCTTGCTATTCCAAAATTACAACACGCGCGAAAACTCCCACCTCCTGTGAAATCCCGACACGCGAAATGCCTGTGATACCCCTGAACCGAAAGAACCGCCTAGCTCAAATCGGTGGGGGTACTTTCGTAACTTACCCCACATTTCGGACAAGCGCGTCCCTAAGCCATGGTTGCCCACTCCCATCCCATCCGCCCACCCATTCGTACACCGAGGCCGCGAAAACCCGCGAAGCCCCACAGCCTCCTCCGTCCGCCACCCAGCCGGAGTCTCTTCCCCGATGACGTCGTCCACAGCAACACCTCGACGTCCCTCATCCACCGTACCGGATGAGGATCCAGCGTCGATCTCGTCGTCCCGCCGGTTCAGCCACCCCGTCCTCCACATCCAAGGAGCTGCCCCGATGTTCCCCTCGTCTTTCGCGCCACCTCCATTCCCACACCGCCGTCTTCACCTACACCACCGGAAGAGCATCATCATCACCGTTTCCTCGGATGAAGCTGAGGCCTAATTGGTGCCACCAAAGAGGTTGTACACTAATCGCCGCATTTTCTTCTTGATTCGATCTCACGGTGTAGCCGACGCTCGGTCCCGAGCCGACACGGCGCGGCTCCATCCATGGCGGCGTCGCCGGCCACTTCCTCCACGGCGTCGCTCCCTCGGTGGCGACGTCCACATCAGTAGGAGCTGCTGCTGCTTTAGCTCTCGCTCGCGCTGCTGCTCTGCTCTTGCTCTCGGTCCCCTGCTTGATCTGCTCTTGCTCTTGCTCGCGCTGCTACTCCCGCTCTTGCTCTTGCTTGCGATGCTGCTCCGATTTAGCTACACTTCGGTCGACTGAATCGACTTTGGCAATTATTGTAGTAGGGTGTGGGGGGGGGGGGGGGGGGCTCGCCGGAGTTAAGGAAAAACCAGCTGCAGCGTGGAGGGGGGCTCGCCGGAGAGGTACCCCACTACTATCTTAGGGTTCAGGGTGGGGGCGGTAGTCGCCGGCGGTGGTGGGCGGTGGCGTGGGATGCGGAGAAAAAGCTGGCGGGGGGGGGGGGGGGGGGGCTAGAGGGTGGCCGGGGCGGCGGCGGACCGGCAGTGGGGAGTGGTTTCGGGGCGGGCGGGGCGGCGGGGGCGGCGGTTTGGTCGGTGGTGGCTGGCGGCTCAGGGGGGTGGATGTTGAAGATGAGCTGCAGGCCCTTGATTTCGTATCCAACGGCTCAAAAATCGACTGACCAGAGATGAAAAATTCAGTCGACTGACGTGTAGCCTCACCTGATGCTACTACACGACCAGCTGCCGCGGCTCTCGCACGCGCTGCTGCTGCTGCTACTGCTTTTCCGCTACTAGTGCGTTCAGTTCCGATAGTAAAATTCAGTTTCGACAGTTAAGTTCAGTTTCGACAGTTAAATTCAGTTTCGACAGTTAAGTTCAGAGATGAGCGGCTGATGTATTTTACATCTAGCACTTTGTGGTTATGTATTTTACGTCATCTATTGGAGATGCTATTAGAATTCCACTCAGGTTAACATTGTCTCTCCTGTCCTGCTTCAGCCTCGGCGTCGTACAACTCACCGGAGCTGCTCCAACGACGAAACCCTCCATCACAGCGGAGCAGTACCCCGGGCTCCATCTCAAGATGCCTAAGATCTTCTTCCCCTCCTCCGACAGCCAAGTCAGCCGGAGCATCCTCACCGACCAACCCAATCACACTGAGATCGACATGGCTTCGCCAAAGAGGTTGTACACTTGTTGCATCTCTTTTTTACTCTACATGTTATATATATTGTCCACTGAGCACACGCAGTAACATCAAATACGATTAGTTTCTCCTACTATATGACAAGCAGTGAGGTACCAGGCAACTTAGCTATCCGTGATGGACTCTCTTGAACGCCATCATTATTTATCTCTGCGTGTTTGAGTTGTGCATTTGTCGATGGGCCTGAGAGTTGAGCTAGTAGGGCAGTGGCCTGGGTCCAAAGTATTAGAAGTAGCACAAAAACATTTTTTGAGTGTAGGCTTTTCCTTGCTCAAGCCTGCCTACTAGAATCGCCAATGCTTGAAAGGAAAAGTGAAGGACAAACATAGGAATTGGAAAGTTTCCTATGGTACTACTATTCATGCATTTGGTTCAAAGGAATGGAGCAAAGGAAAACTGTAGGATTTGTTCCTTTAGTGTCTCCTTGAAAGAAAAACCGTAGGAATTTTAATATCCACTTGTCCTCCTTTTCAAATTCCTATTCATGAAGCACAAGACTAAGAGATAGTAGCATAATTGTCGTGGAATTGTCACGACAGATGTCCTAGTGTGAGGACTTAGTCGTGGGGCCAACGCATCTATGTGGTAGCTTGAGAGGGGTTGAGCAGAATCGAGAAACACAACACAAGATAAGGGTTTAGACAGCTTCGGGCCCCGGGAAACATCATCCGGTAACAACCCTACATGCTGTTTGTGGCTAAGTCTCATTATCATCACCAGGGAGTCGCCATAAACCGGCTCTTTGTGTCTAGCCCTAGAGATTGTTTCCTCTTCCCTCGTCCCTCTTTGGAGAGCCCTGCCCCTCCTTATATAAGTTGAAGGGGCGGGTTACATGTAGAGTCCAACTCGGACTTAAGACTTAACTATTCTGACTTCTCTTCATGGGCTTCTTAACATCTTGGGCTTCATAACGTCTCGGGCTTCATAACCCCTGGCAACCCAGTTATCACTGTCTGCCGGGTTATGACTGGTGCCGGTTTATGATGGCCTGCCGGTTTATGATGGTCTGCCGGTTTATGATGGTCCGCCGGTTTATGATTGTCTGCTGAGTTATCATCTCACTTAACTCCTGCCGGGTTATCATCTGACTTATCATCTGACTTATCTGTGAGCCGGTTTATCAACCTGCCGGTTTACCAAGTCCCAGCCGGGTTATAACTTCGGCCGGATCATACCGCGGGGTATATCCCCGACATTAGCCCCCAGTTTAATTTGGATTTATCCATGTTAAACTGATCCTGATCATCCTTAAGTCCTTGTCATTTCCTCCTTCTAGAAAATCTGGGTCAATAGGCTAGCTTCATAACCAATTTGCTGACATTGGTTTGTCACAGAGAAATATTGTGAAGAATAACTCCTTTGACTCAGCTCCCAATGCTTAACAAAAATATTATTCTTTGAAATACTCATCTGATCTTCAGGCGGTTTAAGAATGTAGAACTTTGCCGGTTTAAGAATGTAGAACTTTGCCGGTTTACAAATATTGATGGCACCGGGTCATAATTGTAGTTAACATCAAACTTGAAAATATACCTCTTATATGCCTATCACTTGTAGCCCCCAAGTCTTAAGAAGGTAGTATAGCAACAGCTTAAGACTTGCTTCAATATAAATATCACAAGCGTGAAGAAATCCGATTTGTTCATCTCAATCACCAGTCAGAACTGAGTATTCCACATATGTAGCCCCCAAGTGACGGGTTGTCATGCTTGCAGCAACCTGGGACTTGAAGTTGCCTTATACTCATAAAACTTCAACCAGTGTAGCCCCCAAGTGCCGGATCATTATGCAATAATGTGCAGGGACTTTCTAAATTTGATCATGTATACTTTGAATAGCAACGTGTAGCCCCCAAGGGCCGGCTCAGTAGAAGATAATATTGAGCTGGGACTTTATAAATACTTCATTGAAAATAACATTATATGATATAATCCCCCATCATGGGGCTTGAACCCACGTCCACGAGGTTAAGAGCTTTGTGCTTTACCAATTGAGCAGTGGATCCTTCAATAATATATGAAAATTTGAGTACCTTGAATTGTTTGACATGATGAGTCGGGTCTTCGATAAGACTAATAAAAATGACTTTGCATTAGCCCCCAAGTGTCATGGTGCATGCTTGCAGTGACATGAGACTTGCATATTTGATGTAATCTCAACTTGAATAATGTAGCTCCCAAGTGCCGGGTCATAAGCCTGCAGCGACTCGGGACTATTCCTTCCATTGTGGAATAAATCATATCCATTGATAAGATAATATCCATTGCGCTAAAGCGACTTTTGAAAACCTCAATCATAATACTGGTTATTGATAACCAAAACCTAGCCATGTTAGCTATTTAAAGATTTGAATAATATAACCTGGTTTGAAAACCGGTTCCTGCAACATAAACCAGTATATCCATGCAGATATGATGTATGCTATGATGATGCAATATATGATGATGTATGTGTATGATAACAAAATACTTCAATGAAACTAGCATGATAGCCACTGGAGTATCCTCGCTCTCTGTAAGCCGGCTCTCACATGACCCAATCGATGTTTTAACCTGGATAAGTTCAGGGTCTTGTTTAAAGATTGACTTATCGAGAGTACACGAGGTCGGAGTAGCATCATGCAAACAGGCAGGTTTAACCAAGTTTCAATGAAGGCGGCTTAATAGCCTGGGTTCATCCTCGCTATCTGTAAGCCGTGCCCTCACATGACAAACGGGCGTTTTAACCTTGACGAGTTCAGGGTCTTGTTTTAAAGATTGACTGTTAAGAGTTCGCCGGGCCAATCAGGATTACCTGATGAAGAAGCAGCTGGCATACAGGCAGGATAACCCGGAAGGGTTATGTCCTCTTTGGTGAATACACCTATGTTTGAACAAGACAACCCAGCCAAGAGGGTAGTAACGCTATGTTCTCTTTGGTGAATACACCTATGTTTGAACAGGAAGCCCCCAAGTAACCATAATAAGCTGAGCCCATAAGGCAGGATACCCATGTTTGAACCGCACATAATGGCAGCAAGTTCTCTTTGGCAACCTTAACTCAAACTTGCGAGAGATAAATTCTTTTTGAACCGGATATTGAGAGCTTCAAAGCTTTGTGGGAGATAGCTTTCCCTTGAACCGGATTTCAAACCGGAATCCTTAAGCCGGAAATTTTTTGACGGGCTTTAAATTTTCACCAACATGGCGGTTTAGGGTCCTACATTAGATAATTTTGCAAGCTGGAGTAATTGCACTCTTAAAGAAAGCAATAAAAAATATACTGGATGGATTTCACCTCATATGTCAGGCCAGTTAATATCCACCGCGGTGTTGATGATCACCATCGTGAAGCTGAAATCAACCACGGCCGAGTCGGCCACGAGAGCAGATAGATGTGCTGGCCACGGCGTTGTAAACCAGCGCGGACGGGCGAGTTGATGTAAACCGGGCCACAGGGACGGTGACTTGCGCAGGTTCACACACCGGGTGGTATGACACAGAGGAAACGCCAGCGCAAAAATGCTGCTATCGCATACTCCGCACCCGCAATACAACACCTCATTTGTAATGAACAACTATCCTGCATCAAAAAGTATTGCAAACAAAAATAATTGTTCACACAAAAATAATATGTGCTGAAATAAACCGGACGGATATCACCTGGTCGTTTTTGCTTGCAGGCTAGGAGAGCTTTCTCTGTATTATATGCATAATTGCATTGTGCACGTACTGGTACTCCCTCCGGTTTTACTTTTACCAAGAGCCGGCTCAACAACGAGGGATTCCGGCGGTTTGAATGTGCCCCAGCGACGGGCGGTTTCGACGCAGCAGGCAGGCCCACAAGCAATTTGAGGGTGGAGGTGAGGCGGTTTAGCGCGGTCGCTCGGATAACCCGGTAGGTGCGACCGGCAGGTCTCAGTGTTGGAGGCAAGACCGCCCGGCGAGAGCGGTTCAAAGCGGCGGATCAAGGCCGTAGTGGCGAATTAGGGGCAGCAGTCCGGGCCAACACCCGGCGGCGGGTTGAAGTGGAAGCCGTGGCAGCGCGGCCGCAGCCAGTGGCGAAGGCGGCTTGGAGGGTGTTTCCAGGCCGGAGCGAGGCGGGTCACCACGGCAGGGCCGGCTCACCATTAGCGGCAGCTCATAGGTGAATTCAGGCGGGTGCCGCAGCTCCAGGCGAGTCAAGCTACGGGAGTGGCGGTTTATCCGCGGCAGCATGTGCGCGCGGGAGGAGCTGGGCCGGGTTGCAGTGGTAACAACTCAACGCCTGCCAAGGCCATAAGGATGGCTTGACGACCAACTGAACCGGTCCAGCCCGGCTGCGATGATGAAGACGCAGGGCAGCTCAGATGCAGATGGAAAAAATGGCGGTTCTGGTTCCAAGCGAAGGTGAGGCCGCGGCGTGTCACTGATGCGGGTCAACAGAGCGGCGATTTAAATCCAAAACAAGGCCGGTGAGGTTGTGCGCGACCCAGCGATTTAGACAAAGGTCGGGGCGGTTCGGCACGATAGCAGCGTCCCGGCGACTTGTGACGGGCGAAAGAACTCGCACAATACATCGATGTGGGATCAGCCAGCGTAGAGCGAGGCAGAGCCGGCCACGGCAGAACAGCAGCAGGCGGGTTACGGCAAAAGCGGCAACAGGCAATGCCGACTCACAGCGTCGTCGGCGACTCAAAGCCGCAATGGTACGGCGGCTCTCCTCCGGAGCGAGACGGCGACAGAGGCGTGAGGCACTGGACGGCTCAGGGCCGGCCACAGCGGACGGCGGCTCGGAGCTGTACAAAAACGCGGCGGTTTACAGGCAGTGCAGAGGCAGCTCAACGCCCGACGGCGGAGCGATGCGCTAGCGGCCCGACGGCGGAGGCGAGCCAGCGACGGCGGCTCGGAGCGCGGTGGCGACTTGCGAAGACAGAGACCACCGGAGACAGCCCGGTAGTCGAGGCGCAGTTGGCGAGGCTCCGGTTCACGCGAGGTGACTTGGAACGAGATCAAAGCAGAGTCCGGGTCGTAATTGGCTTGACATCGTCTACTTGCCAAACTAGAAGTACCAGTCCGTGGCATTACCTTGTCTGACCCTAGTACGTAGTCCTTGGTGATTCTGTTGATGAACAAGAGCATGAACCGGCTGGTGGCTGCATCCGAGGCCACTTGTGTTGACTGTTCCTGAGTTCAGCCGTGTCTGCATGCGTCATGTGCGTCCTCTGACTCATGGGCTGTGATGAGTAGTTTCCTGACTTGTGGTTCGAGTCCTTCACGTGTACAAGTAGCACCGGGAGCCAAAAAAACTGTAGTTAAAATAAGTAGCACTTTGTTTATTCGGCCGTCATATCTAAGAAGTAGTAGCAGCGGCCATGACAACTTTGGCAGACGGGAAGGCGAGTCGAGTCCGTGACCTCGTCCTCTTCCCGTTGTTGACTCCTTCTGTGACCCGGATCTGGTGGCGGGTTATGGCGATGACGGTGAATCCGGGTCGTGGCCGTGGTTGCCTTTACTAATCGACACCCATGACTCCCTCCGGGTTGCTAACAGTGCACGATCACTAGGCCAGGGTCAAGCCCTCGGTTCCTTGTACTTCAAATCGGTTTCGCCGTAGATCGATCAAACCGACGACTTTTATTTTCCTTCCATAGATACGTGCGGGTTGAATCCATGGCGACTTAACAGCCAACACAGATTAGATCAACAACTGTAGAGATCGTCCATGGAGCCTCAATAATATTTCCTTGATCTCAACCGATGAGATTAGAGTTGATGCAAATCCTTCCGTACGATGGTCCGGCAGATTGTAAGCTTCTCGATCCCTGGAAGAAATCACTTCAAGAACTCAACACCACCGTGCGCAGGCCCCACCGTAGGCGCCAACTGTCGTGGAATTATCACGGCAGATGTCCTAGTGTGAGGACTTAGTCGTGAGGCCAATGCATCTATGTGGTAGCTTGAGAGGGGTTGAGCGGAATCGAGAAACACAACACAAGACAAGGGTTTAGACAGCTTCGGGCCCCGGGAAACATCATCCGGTGGTCTTCCAATTCTTGTGAACCAAACACCCAGATTGGCAGAAATCCTGTGTTTTTAAATTCTCTATTTTGCACGTGCATTCCTATCCTATTACTGTGTATTTTCTATCCCTGCGTTGCTAGAATCCTCCAATTCAAACGAGCCCTTACAGAATTACTTCTCTTACAGATAGTTGTCAAAGAAAACCTTGTGTGGTTTGTCCCGCAACTACTGCGCCGTCGTCCACCCCAGCTCAGCTGCTCCAACGACAGAAGGGTCCAGCACAGCAGGGATCCGGCTGCCAGACTGTCTTTTGCCGCCTCAGATCTTCTTCCCCGCCGCCGGCAGCCATGACAACTGCATTACCATCATCAACCGAGCAGATGACCTCGAGGACTACACGGGTCCGCAAGAGAGGTCGCACTCTTTTGTGTCTACTTACGTTATGCATCGCTTAATATTACATGCTACTTTATCGTCCTGTTCACCGATTAGACTCTGAGTGAGCTCCAAACTAATGGTCAAACTTGAGTTTTTAAATGGTTGTGGGGTACATATCGGGGCCGCAATCAATAGTATCTATCTACTATCTGGTTAATCTCTGGTATCTACTATGAGTTTCATGTTGGGTGGGAAACAAACAATAAAGAAGCCATTATCTGTATTTTTTAACTGAAGCCATTATCTGCCTGCTATCATTGGTTTTGGGTCTATTCATAGGTTGCTACGATCACTCTGGATTTCTGCATGCACTCCTTACATAATCTCACTATGTTTTATTCCTATGCATGTCAGTTATTGTACATAATGGAACTGAACATGTAGAGCAAACGAGACGAGCCTTGCGTGGCAATAAAATTTCATGCAGACGTCGCTCCATGGTAGGCGCAAAGGCAGCCCCCCTCCACCCATTTCGGATTGTAATCGAGAGGAAGATATCTGTTCTGAGGGGGATTCAGAAGGAGAAGACCACTCCTATTTACCCCCTGAGGTCTTCGCTCTAACTTGGCATGCTGATGTTGGTTATATCATGCATATGGTGCCTTGCATTGCTTACTTTATACATCAAATATGTCATCTACTTAGTTTAGACATGCTTTGTGTGAATGCCATCTGTTTAGTTTATTCATCGTTTATGTGAATTATGCAACGCCATCTTGTTTAGCCAGGCATCATATATGTGAATTTTGCAATGCCATCCTGCTTAGCCAGTCATCTTATATGTGAATTATATCAGGCCATCCTTTTTTTTGTTATGTATTACATTTGTCAACAATGTTAGTACATTCAACTACTCTTCGTGTGCATCAGCCATTTGACACGGTGATGGAAAATTCTGGAGTGAAAACAAGGTCTTCAGAGCAGACTATGCTATCTGACGAAGCGCATATCTCGCTGGTTACGGATAGCTCCTCAGAGGAGGATTCAGAGACAGATGACCAGTCCTATTTCCCCCCCGAGGTGTATGCTCTAACTTGGCACGGTTATGTTGCTCATATCATACGTATGGTGTCTTGCATTGCTATGTCATTTGATTAGTTTAGACATGCTTTGTGTGAATGCCACCTGTTTAGTGTCTAATTACCATATATGTGAATTATGCATTGCCATCTTGTTGCAAGACATTATATATGTGAATTATGCAATGCTATCTTGTTGCAAAGGCATTATATATGTGAATTATGCAATGACATGCTGTTTAGCCAATCATCATGTATGTGAATTATATCATGCTATCATTTTTTTGTATTACGTGTTCCATTTGTCGACAACGTTTGTATATTCAACTACTCTTCCTGTGCATCAGCCATTTGAAGCGGTGATGGAAGTATCTGGAGTGAAAACAAGGTATTCAGAGCAGACAATGCTACCTGCTGAAGCAGACATCTTGCTGGATACAGAGAGCTCCTCAGAGGAGGATTCAGAGACTCATGACCAGTCCTATTTCCCCCCTGAGGTCTATGCTCAAACTTGGCAGGGTTATATTACCCATGTCATGCATGTTGTCTTGCATTGCTTAGTTTTTACATCATATATGGATTGCCATCTGGTTACTTGCTTACTATATAAATCATATATTTGAATTATATCATGCCATCATGTTTACACAGCATCTATCTGAATTATGGCATGGCAACCCATTTAATAAAGACATCATATAGTTATATCATCTCATCCTGTTTAGTGTTTACAGTCATCATATTTTGAATTATGTCATTCTATTCATGAATTATATCATGCTATCATGTTTCCATAGGCGGCATGTATGTGAATTATGGCATGCCAACCTATTTAATAAACACATTATATAGTTATATCATGTCATCCTGTTTACATAGTCATCATATTTTGAACTATGTCTTTCCATCTTTTTAGTTAGCCATCATAATGTGAAATTGTGTCATGCTATCCTGTTTAGTTAGCCATCATATAAGTGAAATTGTGTCATGCTATCCTGTTTGGTTAGATAACATAAATGTGAATTATTTCATGCCCTCTTTTATTCCCCACTATCCATTGCACCTGTCTATCATACAATGTTTGTACATTCAATTACTTTTCTTGTTTATCAGCCATTTGAATTGGAGAGGGTGATGGCAGTATCTAATGGAGTAACAACACGGTCTTCAGAAAAGATAGTGCTACCAGTTGTTGCAGATAGAACCACGGTTGTACTTGCCCAAGAATCAGCCCCACCACACATAACCCAGACTCTCGCAGATTGTACCCCTACCCACTTGGACAGAGAACCAGCTACACCCCTTCTAACCCCAACCCCAGCAGATAGTAACCCAGTTCCAGTTGACACAGCACTGTCTACACCACAGAGCACCCAAACACGAGCAGTTCGTAAGGGAACTGCAGTGCCCAAAGCACGAGGACCACCACTCCGAATCCCAACTCAACGCTTAAAGGAGAAGAAGAATTGTTCTCAGGTCAGGTTCTGTAGCTATGGTTCATACTCCTTTGCTCTTGCATCACTGTATTTACTCATACCAACTATTTTCAAATTTGAAGGATGGAATTGAAACTCCAATGGCGCAACAGGTATGTTTTAAACCTATTTCTTTAACTGGTTTGCTGTTGTAACTTGCTCTATGTTGATTTCAGTTTCAATTGAATAAACAGTTATGTTCTCATGTCATGCACATTACAAGTGTTGTTATTGCTCTATAGTTTCCCACACTTATATTCTGTCTATTCTGCTTTGTCTTGAACAAATATTATTTGAACTGTGTCTCTGTCTTGATTTGGCAACAAAAACTAGAATGATATAGACCATAAAGTGACCATGGTACGTAGATATATGTTTGTTTCATGCTGTTATCCTGTCCACTTTACTACTGAACTGATTTACCAAAATGAGTTTCATGTACAACATGGTAAACCTGTGATGTGTCTGCTTGTTTCTCTTTTAGAATGCGGACAAAATATTGGAGAACAGTACCCCGTTATGCAATGGTAACGGAAGTAATGCAGATAAGGTTCAAGATAGTGAGACATCCCTGTTGGTCTCCAAGAAAGCTGATAAAAACTATCTTGACAACAGTGAGAGAACCCAAAAGTCCTGTCTTGATGTAGTGTTCGAGTTACTGGCCACTACTGCTGGCACAAGCTCTTTGAACTCGCTGCCTGAATCAGTTCATCTTCTTGAGTCTCAACTTCAAGTTGAAAGACATCGATCAGATGTGCTGCGATAGGAAGCTGAAGGACTGAGGAAGTCCCTGCAGAATTTAGATGCATACTTTCTGGTGCAACAGCAAGCGCTGGAGGATTTAAGCGCCAAACAAGAGAAAGTTAATAAGCTTGCTAAGCATCTTGCCAGCATTATGGGTACCCAGGAAATTGTTTCTTGAGATCTTCTGAAGTGGTTTCAGTTCTGGACTTGTTTTGCTGCGGCGTTTATTTGCACTGGTCGCCAACTTTGACAACCAGTGTATATGATATGCTGCTTTGTTCCCTATATTTGCACTGGTGGCGAACTTTGATGCCCAGTGGATGTAATATGTGTAATAGTCGTGATAGCCTAGCATAAGTTGCTTGCTTATTTATTTCCTTGTTGTCTTGTTTATTTGTTTGCTTGTAGTCAGTGCAGTTCTTTTTCCGCGGTTTGCTAGTGGCCGCAATAACCTATTTTTTAAAACTAGGCCACAATAACCATGGGCTACATATTTACTATAGTGACACTGGGCCTCCTACGGGCCGTAGAAACAATGGGCCTTCTATACGCCGTAGAAACAATGGGCCTTCTACGGGGCGTAGAAACAATGGGCCTTCTACGGGCCATAGACACAATGGGCCTTCTACGGGCCGTATCATCAATGGGCCTTCTACGGGCCGTATGATCGATTGGCCAAACATGGGCCAATAACAGACCGCATTATGGCCATAAATGGGCTAGAGTTGGAATCGTCCGTTCATGGGCCGACCATAACGGGCCGTCTTTAATCGGCCATATTTGATGACGCTATGGAAATGGCCCAACGTATTAACGGGCCACAAACGGGCCGACTGTAACCACGGGCTGAATTTGGCCCACAAGCAGAAAATGACAGTAACGGGCCGTAAGTAACCGAATGCTGGAAATGAGCCCAAGAATAAATGGGCCCTGAGAAGGCCGAAAGATAACATGGGCTGGAAACGGCCCAATGGAATAGTGGGCCGTTAATGGGTATAAAGTGATACACTGTTCATTATGGGCCAGTTTCACCACGGGCCGTTAATGGGCCAAGAGTTACACAGGGCCTCATATGGGCCGAAAGATGTCATGGGCCATACATGGGCCGGAAGTTAAAACGGGCTGGAATCATATTGGATGGCCCAGATGACGCTACTAGGCCTAATTCGGATAGGTCGTAACGGGCCCTGGGTTAGCGGGCTGTAAATGGGCTATATGCGAACATGCCGTTAACAGGCTTTCCGTGGGCCGGCCCACCACCTTTTGACCAAGTCAAACGGGCCGGCCTTTTCACAGGAATGGGCCTCTGTTGGGCCATGCCACATGTCGACGTATCATAGGCGCCTTCGGTCCAATGAGTGGATGACATCTGTCCCAACGGTGAGCCGACACGTGTTTCCTCCAGCCAATGATGATTTTAAACGTGGAAAATCCCCATTGGTCGGGGCTGTTAACGGGTTATCAGATCCAAAACCGGACCCAATAGCTTAACGGCGAGCTGTTACGGTGGATGCCACATGTCGGTCACCCTTGACGAAAGCACTTCTATGACGCGCGATTTATCGTTATGGAAGTGGACACTTCCGTGATGATAATTTTGGTAATGTCATGGAACACTTCTACGACAACACAGGTATGACCATCTTGATTATGTCATAAAATCATGATGGATGTACATGCATGACAGAAAACATGACCTACTGTGACAAACACGTATCATCATGGAAGTGTATTTTTTTTGTAGTGATACTTTGTTCTCATACATGGATCCTATCTCAGATTTCATGGCCTCAAGCCATCTGTCGGAATCTAGGCTCATCATAGCTTCTTCATAATTCATAGGTTCACCTTGGTCTAATAACATGACTTCCAGAATAGGATTCCCGTACCACTCTGGTGCGGATCGTGCTCTGGTTGACCTACGAGGTTCAGTAGTAACTTGATCTGAAGTTTCATGATCATCATCATTAGCTTCCTCTCTAGTTGGTGTAGGCATCACATGAACGGTTTTCTATGATAAGCTACTTTCCAATTCGAGAGAAGGTACAATTACCTCATCAAGTTCTACTTTCCTCCCACTCACTTCTTTCGAGAGAAACTCCTTCTCTAGAAAGGTTCCATTCTTGGCAACAAAGATCTTGCCTTCGGATCTGTGGTAGAAGGTGTACCCAATTGTTTCCTTAGGGTATCCTATGAAGACGCACTTCTCCGATTTGGGTTCGAACTTATCAGGCTAAAGCCTTTTGACATAAGTGTTGCAACCCCAAACTTTAAGAAACGACAGCTTAGGTTTCTTGCCAAACCATAGTTCATACAGTGTCGTCTCAACGGATTTATACGGTGCCCTATTTAACGTGAATGCAGCTGTCTCTAATGCATAACCCCAAAACGATAGTGTTAAATCAGTAAGAGACATCATAAATCGCACCATATCTATTCCACATTGTTTTAAATGAAGGCCAAACTCGTAACTCAAATATTTGCCTCCGTGATCAGATCGTAGAAACTTTATTTTCTTGTTACGATGATTCTCCACTTCACTCTAAAATTCTTTGAACTTTTGAAATGTTTCAGACTTGTGTTTCATTGAGTAGATATACCCATATCTGCTCAAATCATCTGTGAAGGTCAGAAAATAACTATACCCGCCGCGTGCCTCAACACTCATTGGACCACATACATCAATATGTATTATTTCCAATAAGTCATTGGCTCGCTCCATTGTTCCGGAGAACGGATTTTTAGTCATCTTGCCCATGAGGCATGGTTCGCAAGTATCAAATGATTCATAATCAAGTGATTCCAAAAGCCCATCTGCATGGAGTTTCTTCATGCGCTTTACACCAATATGACCTAAACGGCAGTGCCACAAATATGTTGCACTATCATTATCAACTTTGCATCTTTTGGCATCAATATTATGAATATGTGTATCACCACAATCGAGATTCAACAGAAATATACCATTCTTCAAGGGTGCATGACCATAAAAGATATTACTCATATAAATAGAACAACCATTATTCTCTGATTTAAATGAATAACCATCTCGCATTAAACAAGATCTAGATATAATGTTCATGCTCAACGCTGGCACCAAATAACAATTATTCATATCTAAAACTAATCCCGAAGGTAGATGTATAGGTAGCGTGCCGACGGCGATCACATCGACCTTGGAACCATTTCCGACGCGCATCGTCACCTCGTCCTTAGCCAATTTTCGTTTAATCCATAGCTCTTGTTTTGATTTACAGATATGAGAAACCGAACCAGTATCAAATACCCAGGTGCTACTACGAGTATTAGCTAGTAAGGTACACATCAATAACATGTATATCAAATATACCTTTGTTCACTTTGCGATCATTTTTATCCGCCAAATACTTGGGGTAGTTCCGCTTCCAGTGACCAGTCCCTTTGCAGTAGAAGGACTCAGTTTCAGGCTTGGGTCCAGCTTTGGGTTTCTTCCCGGGAGTGACAACTTGCTTGCCATTCTTCTTGAAGTTCCCTTTCTTTCCCTTGCCCTTTTTCTTGAAACTAGTGGTCTTGTTAACCATCAACACTTGATGCTCCTTCTTGATTTCTACCTCCGCGGCTTTAAGCATTGCGAAGAGCTCGGGAATTGTCTTATCCATCCCTTGCATATCATAGTTCATCATGAAGCCTTTGTAGCTTGGTGGAAGTGATTCAAGAACTCTGTCAATGACACAATCAACTGGGAGATCAACTCCCAGCTGAGTCAAGTGATTATAAACCCAGACATTTTGAGTATGTGTTCACTGATAGAACTATTCTCCTTCATCTTGCAGCTATAGAACTTGTTGGAGACTTCATATCTCTCAACTCGGGCATTTGCTTGAAATATTAACTTCAACCCCTAGAGCATCTCATATGCTCTATGACGTTCAAAACGTCTTTGAAGTCCCGATTCTAAGCTGTAAAGCATGGCACACTGAACTATCGAGTAGTCATCAGATCGAGCTTGCCAGACGTTCAAAACATCAGCATCTGCTCCTGCAGCAGGTCTTTCACCTAGCGGTGCATCAAGGACGTAATTCTTCTGTGCAGCAATGAGGATAATCCTCAAGTTACGGACCCAATCCGTGTAGTTGCTACCATCATCTTTCAACTTAGCTTTGTCTAGGAACGCATTAAAATTCAGGGGAACGGTAGCACGGGCCATTGATCTACAACATAGATATGCAAATACTATCAGGACTAAGTTGATGATAAATTAAGTTCAATTAATCAAATTACTTAAGAACTCCCACTTAAATAGACATCCCTCAAGTTATCTAAGTGATACATGATCCAAATCAACTAACCCATGTCCGATCATCACATGAGATGAGGTAGTCATCAATGGTGAACATCTCTATGTTGATCATATCTACTATATGATTCACGTTCGACCTTTCGGTCTCCAGTGTTCCGAGGCCATGTCCATAGATGCTAGGCTCGTCAAGTTTAACCCGAGTATTCCGCATGTGCAAAACTGTCTTGCACCCATTGTATGTGAACATAGAGTCTATCACACCCGATCATCATGTGGTGTCTCAACACGACGAACTGTCGCAACGGTGCATACTCAGGGAGAACACTTATACCTTGAAATTTAGATAAGGGATCATCTTATAATGCTATCGCCGTACTAACCAAAATAAGATGCATAAAGATAAACATCACATGCAATCAAAATATGTGACATGATATGGCCATCATCATCTTGTGCTTTTGATCTCCATCGCCGAAGGATCATGATGATCTCCATAGTCACTGGCTTGACACCTTGATCTCCATCATTGAATCATGGTCGTCTCGCCAACTATTGCTTCTACAACTATCGCTAACGCATAGTGATAAAGTAAAGCAATTACATGGCGTGTCCATTTCATACAATAAAGAGACAACCATAAGGCTCCTCTCGGTTGCCGACAATTTTTACAAAACATGATCATCTCATACAATAATGTATATCACATCATGTCTTGACCATATCACATCACAACATGCCCTGCAAAAACAAGTTAGACATCCTCTACTTTGTTGTTGCAAGTTTTACGTGGCTGCTACGTGTGAGGGAGTCCTGGTTTCGGGGGTCCCCAGGTGTCCGGCCCAGGAGTATGGGCCGGGTTGGATGGGCCGCATACAAGATCAAGCTGAAGACCGTCCAACGTGTCCGGGTGGGACTTCTCCATACATGCGTGTCAAGATTAAAGTCTGTGTATTGTTTCCTTCTCTTATGAACCGACCTTGTATAAACCCTAGACCCCTCTGGTGTGTATATAAACCAAAGGTGATGGTCCGTAGAGACGATCCTCATTACCATCATCAATATTCATAGGCTAGACTAGTTAGGGTTGAGTCACTATGATCTCGAGGTAGATCAACTCTTGTAACCCCTATACCATCGAATATAATCAAGCAGGACGTAGGGTTTTACCTCCATTAAGAGGGCCCGAACCTGGGTAAACATTTTGTCCCTTGTTCCCTGTTACCATTGATCTCTAGATGCACAGCTTGGCCCCCCTACCCGAGATCTGCCGGTTTTGACACCGACATTGGTGCTTTCATTGAGATCTCTGTCGTGCTGTCTACAAAAGCGATCTATGGCTCGCCTAGTCATCAACAACAACATCACCGCTAGAAGGAATCTGCCTTCTGGGCAGACCCTCCAGCTCGGCGACTTCACCACGGGAGTTTGTGCGGCCGTCAAGCCCGCGACACCCCCAACCGCCGAACACCGTCTTCGCATTAGCCTTGAGCACTCCGAAAAGTTGGATCCGGCAGACGCCTCGTCCTTAAACGAGCTGCTGGACCGCATCGCCGCCCTGGGGGTCTCAACGGACTATGATCGGATCGGGCTCAAGCCTAACCAGTGGGAAATCAACCACCCGCCGATCACCCACCTCGTAGCGGTTGTCGAGGAACCAACCGAAGACGCTTCCCTCCCTATATTGAAGACCAAGTATGTTCGGGCCCCCGAATCCCCTGAGCCGGATACTCTCTCTTCGGACGGGACTTCACACCCGCCAGACTCTCGTTCAGGAGTTGGATCGCAAAAACCCTTGGACTGCCCCGGGCCAGAACCGGTCACCTCGGAGATCCTTCAAGCTCCAAATACAGATACGGGATTGGGCCTAAATTTCAAACCACCCACCCACCACAATCAATACTCTCCAAGCAACTCAGGTCCCCCAGATATATACGACTTGATGTATGTGCGGCAGCAGCCTCACGAAGCGGTCCATCACTTTTGGGCCAGATTCCTGCTTGTCAAAAACAGGATCAGAGACTGCCAGGACGACGACGTAGTTTCCGTTTTTCATCAGAATTGCACCGACGAGGGAATATTGAACGCCCTCGACCGTCGCCACATACAGAGCTTTATGGAACTATCACAGATAGTACACAAGTACTGTGCAATGGAAAGCACATGGAAGGCCCAGAAAACTTAACTGGAGCCCGCTGCCTTCAAGCAGTGTGCGGCCCGGATTAAACAGACACACCCTGGTGGGTCACCTAACCACCAGTTGATGGGCAGGAAAAATAAACCCTTCACGGGGCATAGATCTATTCTTGACGAACTCCTGGACAAGCCATGTCCGATACACGCCACACTGCATACAGACCCGACCCATAGCCTCCGGGCATGTTGGGTACTCCGACAGGTGGCAAAAAGTGGAGAGATCATCCTCACCACCACTCCAGAGAAAGACTCTCCGGAGATGGACGACTGCAACGTCCTCACGGTCTTCGAGACCTTCCCTTCGAATAATCGGCACAAAAGGGCACTCCGCGACCTCGCCGAAGTATACCAAGTTACCGCACTAAGCCCCTAGAACGACATGGCAATAACATTTGCAGCCGAAGATGAACCAAGAGCTCGGCCAGTTCGAGCACCCGCCGCCATAGTGCTAAACCCCATTGTGGATGGTTTTCGGCTTACCAAAGTACTCATGGTCGGCGGCAGTGGGCTTAACCTCATCTATGAAGACACGCCCGATAAAATGCAGATGGACAGATCACACATCGAGCAAAGCAATACCACCTTTCGAGGTATTATCCCCAATTGAGAAGCACGATGCACGGGGAGAATTATGCTGGATGTGGTATTCGGCACACCTGAAAACTACAGATCCGAAGAGTTGCTCTTCCATGTGGTCCTCTTTAATAGTGGGTACCACGCCATCCTCGGACGAGATGCTTTCTCGCGCTTCCAAGCTATACCCCATTACAGGTACATGAAGCTTAAAATGCCCGGGCCTAATGGAATTATAACACTCTCGAGCGACCCGGATAGAGCCCTGCGTGCCGAAAATAAAACCGCATCCCTCGCCCTCGAGGCATTATCTGAAGCCCTGGTGAATGAAGAGTTAACAAATTTACGGTCCGCGGTGGATAAGGACGATGTGATCCACGATAAGAGATCTAAATCCACCTCTTTCAAGCCAGCCGATGAAATAGTAAAATTTCAAGTGCACCCGACGGACCCTAACAAAACAGCATCTATCGGAGCACAGTTGGATCCGGCAGTGGAAGCCACACTATGCGCATTTTTGCGAGAAAATTGGGATATCTTCGCCTGGCACCCTTCATACATGCCCGGCATCCCACGTGAGCGGGCGAACACAACCTCAATATATTCAAAGGCTTCAAACCCGTGAAGCAGACACTGCGGCGATTCTCCGAACCCAAGCGCCAAGCCATGGGAGAAGAGCTAGCCAAGTTGCTAGAAGCGGGATTTATTAGGGAAATCAAGCATCCGGATTGGTTAGCCAACTTGGTGATGGTACCAAAGAAGGACAAATCTTGGCGCTTGTGTGTCGATTTTAAAGACCTCAACAAGGCTTGCCCTAAAGACCCTTTTCCACTACCCCGCATTGACCAAATCATTGATGCAACGGTAGGACACGATTCCTTGTGTTTCCTTGACGCCTATTTCGGATACCATCAAATTAAGATGAAGGAATCGAATCAGGCTGCTACAGCGTTCATCACACCTTACAGTCCTTTCTGCTTCAATACTATGCCCTTTGGACTCAAAAATGCTGGGCCTACCTACCCGTGAATGATCCAAACATTCCTCGAAAAACAAATTGGCAAAACAGTCAAAGCATACGTAGACGATGTGGTCATCAAGATGAAACGCTTCGAAACACTGGTGGATGTTCTTCGCCTCACCTTTGATAACCTCCGGGCATACGATATACGGCTTAATCCGCAAAAAAGTGTCTTCGGAGTCCCAGCCGGAAAGTTGCTAGGGTTCATTGTTTCCCATAGAGGAATCGAAGCAAACCTAGCCAAGATCCGAGCCTTGTCACAATTAGCTATACCAACAGACCTAAAGCAAGTCCAAAAGCTAGCAGGGTGCGTTGCGGCATTAAGCCGTTTATCTCCAAATTGGGGGAAAAAGCACTACCACTCTACAAGCTCTTACGACGCACTGACAACTTTGAATGGACAAATGCTGCAACAGCCGGATTGGAAGAAATCAAAGCCTTACTAGCAAGCAACCCGATCTTAGCTGCACCAGGTGTTGGCGAGCCTATGTTATTATACATTTTGGCAACTAACCAAGTGGCTAGTGCCGTACTCGTCGTCGAACGAAGGCAGTAAGGACATAAATTCCCCACCCAGAAACCAGTCTATTATGTATCAGAGGTCCTTACACCCTGCAAATCCCGATACCCTCACTATCAGAAGATAGCCTACACAGTCTTCATGGCGTCCCGTAAACTGCGACACTACTTTCAAGAGTGTTCGATCATAGTGGCATCAGAGGTACCACTTAACGACATTATCAACAACAGGGACGCCACTGGCCATATAGCTAAATGGGCCATCGAGCTCTTACCATTCAAAATAACATACAAGCCATGACGGGCTATTAAATCCCAGGTGTTGGTCGACTTTGTCACTGAATGGACGGAAGCCGAACTCCCTAAAGAGTACAGCTCATACTCCAATTGGATTATGCACTTCAACAGCTCCAAAATGTTGGCCATACTGGGGGCTAGCATTATTCTAACATCCCCTACCGGGGACACAGTCCGCTATGTACTACAATTATGTACACGAACTCCAATAATGCAGCCGAATATGAGGCGCTTCTGCACGACCTTTGCATGGCTGTCTCCATGGGCATAAAGCCCCTGGAGGTGCGCGGCGATTCCAACCTCGCAATATCCCAGGTCAATGGAGAATTTGATGCAAAGGACCCGAAAATGGGGGCATATCGAAACACCATATTACAAATATCAGCTCGGTTCGAGGGCCTTGAATTCCATCATGTCGCTCGAGACAGTAATCAGGCAGCCGACATCCTCGCTCGCATTGGCGCTAAATGTGACCCTGTGCCACCCAACACTTTCGTAGAAAGGCTCTTTAAGCCATCCGTAGTGTGGCAAGGTGAGAACAGAGAAGATAGTGCCGACCTGGACGCACCATCAGCTTCCGAACACAACGACACCGTTGGGAGTCCAGATATCGAGATAACACCCTCCGCTCACGAGATCATGGCCGTTATCGCTCCCTGGACCGAACCATTCCTGGCCTACCTTAATAGGCAGGAGCTCCCCAACGATCAGAATGAAGCTCGTTGCATAGTTCGGCGCTCTAAAGCATTCAAGGTGCATGAAGGCGAACTGTACAAAAAGAGCACCACCGGAGTCCTTCAAAGGTGTATCTCCGAAGAGGAGGGAAGGCAACTATTGGCAGAAATACATGCTGGCCTGCGTGGTCACCACGCCGCAGCTCGAGCCCTCGTAAGCAAGGCGTTCAGGACGGGTTTTTTCTGGCCCACTGCTCGGGCAGACGCTCAAGCCCTTGTCCAGCGATGTGTGGGCTGTCAGCTTTTTGCCAATCAAAGTCATATGCCTCCCACCGCATTACAAACAATCCCCATTACTTGGCCCTTCGCGGTCTGGGGGCTTGATATGGTCGGTCCCCTTAAATGGGGAAGCCACTAAAAGAAATATCTGCTGGTAATGGTAGATAAATTCACTAAATGGATAGAGGCCAAACCGGTAAAAACTGCTGAGGCAGGGCCAGTGATCGACTTTATATCTAGCGTAGTCCACTGTTATGGTGTCCCGCACAGTATCATCACTGATAATGGCTCCAATTTCACAGCTGAAGAGGTGAAAACCTGGTGCGCCAAGTTGGGCATTAAGCTCGACTACGCATCCGTATACCACCCTCAAACAAACGGCCAAGTCGAAAGGGCCAATGGTCTGATCATGAGTGGTATTAAGCCCAGACTAGTGTGCTCTTTATGAGAATCAGACAAGCACTGGGTCGAGGAACTCGAGTCCGTACTCTGGGGACTCCAGACCACGCCCAATCGAACAACCGGATACACACCTTTTTTCATGGTGTACGGCGCAGAGGCCGTGTTGCCCTGTGACATTATTCATGACTCACCTAGAGTGCGCATGTATGAAGAGAGGGAAGCCGAATTAGATCGGCAGGATGACCTAGACGGACTCAAAGAGGAGCGCAATGTTGCCAAAGCTCGTTCCGCATTCTATCAACAACAGGCCAGGCACTACCAAAGCAGAGAAGTCCGGGCTAAGAGATACAATGTCGGAGACCTTGTTTTACGCCTTTCGGAAAAGAAAAAGGACAAGCTCAAACCCAAATGGGAGGGGCCCTTCATCATAGACGAAGTCCTTACCGGAGGAGCCTACCGCCTTCGAAATACTGCGGACAACCGCCTTGAGCCGAACCCATGGAACGCCACCCGGCTCCGAAGATTCTATGCATAGTCCGGCCTTCTTAGGTTTCACTTCGACTAGGTTTTGTTTTCTTTTTTCCTTATTTTTGGTCTTTTCCTTTTCTCTTCCAAAATGTATGTTCGGATCAACCACATTATTCGAGATACACATCCTTAAATGTGCACACCGCACTATACATGGGGGCTTCCTTAACGGAGCATATTATCAAAAACATACCAGTTTCCCTTTTCATATCGGTTGTTATTATACAACTTTTGCCATTTTATGCACCTCTATGACTTAAGTTTTTGCCAAGCTGGGTTGCCTCGCTCCTGTGTTTATGCCCTACGTTCCCGATTGTTCGGCTAGGGTGTAAAGGGAGCACCTCTGCGATTGTTACAACCGGGTTATCCGGATCTGTACCTTAGACGGGTGAAGCCAAAGGCTAGCATTCTTAAGGGAATAATTGGTCGACAAAATAAAACAACGGACCGTTTTCGGAAATGAGTATGGAATTGGCCGCCTGTAAAAGCCCAGGCAGGCATAGTTTATGCCAGCCCAAAGAAAGGAACCCCTAACGGAACTATTTTCTTTGGAAGATGTTTCTTACATTAAAAAGTAATATAACATAACTCCCCGAACATATTTTGTCTGTTTGAGCAATATGACCGGATTGCCTGGTTTCCAAAGATACTAATTGTTTCGTAAGCAAACTTAGTACTCGGAAGCACTCCAACTTCTTGGTTTGGAGGCAGAAGCCGAAGGTCGGCGATAACAAAATTTTACAAGTTCGGCAGGAGATAACTTCGGTCATAAAGTACATCGATACATAGAATCGAATGCCTACTCTTTTTCTAGACCATCTATAAGGCTGTCTAGCTTACAATCTTGTTGCGAATATCTCGCTGCTGTCATTACTTGGTCATACACCAAATTTACAGGAATTTCCTTTCCATCTGGTCCCTGAGGTCCAACGCGGGCCATATGATTCGGATCAAGTCCGGTGTAGCACGTCTTAACCATGGCCCACGCCTCTTGCGCACCTTCCCGGCATGCGGACGTCTTCCACAGCTCGAAGCGACGCCGAGCACCTTTAAATAGGTCCGCCAACCCTTCCATACTTTCTGGAGGGTCATCGGATGGCCATAAGGATTTGGCCATATTCTTCATGGCTCTCCGGGCACGCTCGTGCAGCTTCGACAATTCTTTTAGAATGTCACTTTGAAGCCCGGACACTTCCTCTCCCGGACGGCCGGTTAACAGACCTACATGAACCGAATTATAAAATTCCGTACTATGTGATTTTATCAATCAATTCGGATGGTTCAAGAGTCATACCGAATATACCGCCCTTCAGCTGTTGGTTCTCCTATTGCGCATCCAAGAGTTGGGCTTTCAAGCTCTTTATCTCTTCGGCCTACTTCTTCAGTTCTTCTTCCAGTTTTTTATCTTTCCCCCCGGTCATCGGGGCACCCTTCATTTCTTCAAGCTCTATGACAGCAGCATTTAGCTGTGTCCGGCTTGCCTCGAGCTCCTGGGACAGTGCATTGTTTTTCTCCTTCAGGACCTGCGGTCATAGACAATACTCAAATCGGTTGGTTCCTACCGCTTTTAGTCTCGGGGGCTACTAGTGTCTATATATTGAACATGGCGTAAAATCTCACCTGCATATTCTCCGAGAACAGGTGAACAGCTCCTGTAAGTCCGTCCCGGGCGGCCCGCATATATGCGTTCACGGTACTAAGAGCAGTAAACTCTTGCCCCGAAAATGCCAGAGCACGCAGGGGTTATTTTAGATGTCGGTGATTCATCGCGCTTTCCACCTCAGAGTTGGTGGCGGATACGTCACCCGAATCCTCATGAGATGGATGAGACGGCACCACCCCCGTAGGCGCCCTCGCCCTAGTTGACGAGTTTGGTGCCGCATGGGCTGCGGCCTGGCTTGCCGGAATCTTTGGTATGGTTCGCCGTACACCTCTCCTGAAATGATATAAAAAGGAGAAAAGTGACAATTCGGCTTTATGCTTAGGTATGAAGTGCCGAACATACCTTTTTGGTGAGGGAGCAGGCTCAGTTGCGCTCTCAGTCCTCTTTCGTTTCGCACTCTTACCCCGCGCAGGAGCCGTTTTCCTTCTAACAGCCCGTCCTTGGGTCCGGCTCGCTGAGCGCCGATCCTATACAGCACAGTTTAGTGCGGAGGATAAGTTGTGGGCAGAAGTGTTCCCCTTCCTAAATAAAATCCGGACACTTACCTTAACGAAGGGATAGAGATCGGGGTAGTCAGCCATGATGGCTACCTCCGAGTGGTCAAGGCTCTCCTGATAATAAACTCTGTCTTCAAATTCTACGAATATTTCCGGATCCTCATGGAATCCGGGGGCTTCAGGGCGAGCATGATCTTCTGGTTGAGGGGAGAGGCAATAGATGTCTTTGACTACCTTGCTCCATGACTGTTTTCAAGCAACCAGATAATTCGGTCAATGCATCCCAATGATGGAGAAAGTACATAAATGACTTAACTTACCCAGTCGATGGGGTTGTACATGGAAAAACCGCCCTGACCATTTAAACGGGCAAAATCCTCTGCTTCCCCCTTGTAGAGGTCTACCAGCATGGCAGTCAATGCGGCTTGATTCTTTGGACCCTTTCGTCCGCAGTGCGATGCGTCGTCCTCCCCGTTGTAATCCCACATAGGGGTCACCCTGGATTGCAGAAGATGGATGCATCGCTTCATGGCTATGGCCATGACTTCAACAATGGTGAGTCCGGAATGGGTCAGCAGTCTGATCTTGCTTAGCAATCTCATCACCTCCGCGTTATCCTCTTGAGCGGAGGATTTGGGGCGCCAGCTGAATAGCTTCTTCAAGGGAGCGTTAGAAAATTCGGGCAGACCCCATCGGATACGGTCCTGAAGGGGAACATCATCAATATAAAACCATTCCGAAGTCCATTCTCCGGACCCCTTCTTCGGAGTCCCGACTGGGTAACCAGATCTGGCTATGCGCCATACTTCGGCGCCGCCCACTTCAAATATAGACCCTCTGCCCTGATGATGGGGGACGAGGTAGAAGAACTTTTTCCATAGTTCGAAATGAGCCTCGCAGCCTAAAAATAATTCACAGAGGGCGACGAAACCAGCAATATGCAGAATAGAACCTGGTGTGAGGTTGTGCAGTTGGATCCCGTAATATTCCAATAGGCCCCTGAGGAAGGGGTGGATCGGGAATCCTACACCCCTTAGAAGGAACGAGGTGAAGCATACCCTCTCCCCGTGACGGGGATTGGGGAACTTCTCTGCTAATACGCCATTATCTATAGAAGCTAATCCTGCTCGAAAGGAGACTAGATCTGCGGGGGGAAGATATCCTTGTGTCTGAAAGCGATTGAGCTGCAGATGTGATATGGATAAGCTTTGCCAATCCCCCTCTTGAGGGCCATGAGGACGCAAGGAGGAGCTAGGTGCGCTGGCCATGGCTTGTTTTCCGTGGTTCGCTCTATTGCTCTTTGGGCGATGTGATGTGGCATGTGGGGATCTGCCCTCGTTATATAAACGCCGCACATACCTATTGAAAGGGTAAAAAGGTAAAAAGACAATGGACCGTTAGCATTCGCCTGGAAATCGAGGTGACGGCAGAAAGGAATCATGAAGACTGGACACAGAAACCGATGCCGGACTATCATCAATACGGAGTATGGTGGAGAACCCGCCTTGCAAAGCCAAAGACTTATATCTGCATACTACATCGTCATTGAAGGCAAGTTCGGTGGCTACTGAGGGAGTCCTGGTTTCGGGAGTCCCCAGGTGTCCGGCCCAGGAGTATGGGCCGGGTTGGATGGGCCGCATACAAGATCAAGCTGAAGACCGTCCAACGTGTCCGGGTGGGACTTCTCCATATGTGCGCGTCAAGATTAGAGTCCGTGTATTGTTTCCTTCTCTGATGAACCTACCTTGTATAAACCCTAGGCCCCTCTGGTGTGTATATAAACCAGAGGGGACGGTCTGTAGAGACGATCCTCATTACCATCATCAATATTCATAGGCTAGACTAGTTAGGGTTTAGGCACTACGATCTCGAGGTAGATCAACTCTTGTAACCCCTATACCATCGAATATAATCAAGCAGGACGTAGGGTTTTACCTCCATTAAGAGGGCCCGAACCTGGGTAAACATTGTGTCCCTTGTTCCCTGTTACCATTGATCTCTAGACGCACAGCTTGCCCCCCCCCCCTACCCGAGATCTGCCGGTTTTGACACCGACAACGGGCTTCTAGCAAGAACCATTCTTACCTACGCACAAAACCACAACGGTGTTTCATCAAGTTTCATGTTTTAACCTTCTTCAAGGACCGGCCATAGTCAAATTCAATTCAACTAAAGTAGGAGAAACAGACACCCGCCAGCCACCTTTATTCAAAACTAGTTGCATGTCTGTCGGTGGAACCGGTCTCATGTACGTGGACATGTAAGGTTGGTCCGGGCTGCTTCAGCCAACAATACCGCCGAATCAAAATAAGACATTTTTGCTAAGCAGTATCCTACTCTTTGTGTTCTACTCGTGCATATCATCTACGCATAGACCTGGCTCATGATGCCACTGTTACGAACGTAGCATGCAATTTCAAAAAATTTCCTACGATCACGCAAGATCTATCTAGGAGATGCATAGCAATGAGAGGGGGAGAGTGTTTCTACGTACCCTCGTAGAACGTAAGAGGAAGCGTTTGACAACGCGGTTGATGTAGTCGAACTTCTTCTAGCTCCGACCGATCAAGTACCGAACGTACGACACTCCCGAGTTCTGCACACGTTCAGCTCGGTCACATCCCTCGTCTTCTTGATCCAGCAAGGCGTCGAGGTAGTAGATGAGTTCCGTCAGCATGACGGCGTGGTGACGGTGATGGTGAAGTGATCCTCGCAGGGCTTTGCCTAAGCACCGTGAGAATATGACCGGGGGTGTAAACCATGGAGGGGGCGCCACACATAGCTAACAATTGATGTTGTGTGTTCTAGGCGCCCGCCCTCCCACATATATATAGGTGGGGGAGGAGGGAGCAGCCAGGGGGCGCCCCAAGTAGGATCCGAATCCTACTTGGGGTTTCCCCAACTGGCGCCCCCCTGCCTTAGTTTACCACATCGTTCAGTTTTATTGCTATTGCTTTCTTCATGTCAAATACATATTCCTTCGACTATGAGATTATGCAACTCCCGAACACCGGAGAAATGCCTTGTGTGCTATCAAACGTCACAACGTAACTGGGTGATTATAAAGATGCTCTACAGGTATCTCCGAAGGTGTCTGTTGGGTTGGCATAGATCGAGATTAGGATTTGTCACTCCGAGTATCGGAGAGGTATCTCTGGGCCCTCTCGGTAATACACATCAAAAGAAGCCTTGCAAGCAAAGTGACTAATTAGTTAGTTACGGGATGATGTTTTACGGAACGAGTAAAGAGACTTGCCGGTAACGAGCTTGAACTAGGTATGAAGATACCGACGATCGAATCTCGGGCAAGTAACATACCGATGACAAAGGGAATAACGTATGTTGTCATAACAGTTCGACCGATAAAGATCTTCGTAGAATATGTAGGAGCCAATATGAGCATCTAGGTTCCACTATTGGTTATTGACCGGAGAGGTGTCTCGGTCATGTCTACATAGTTCTTGAACCCGTAGGGTCCGCACGATTAACGTTCGATGACGATTTTGTATTATATGAGTTATGTGATTTGGTGACCGAATGTTGTTCAGAGTCACGGATGAGATCACAGACATGACGAGGAGTCTTGAAATGGTCGAGAGGTAAAGATTCATATATAGGACGATAGTATTCGGGCACCGGAAGTGTTCCGGGGGTTACCGTGTACATATCGGAGTACCATGGTGTTACCGGAACCCCCGGGGGGACTAATGGGCCTTATGGGCCATATGAGGGGAGCACACGAGCCCATAAGGGGTGGTGCCCCCCACCCAAGGAAGAAGGCCGAATAGGAGAAGGAGGAGGGGGTTCAGCCCCCCCTTTCCTTTCTCCCTCCTCTGTTCCATTTTCCCTCTCCGGAAATATGGAAAGGGAGGGGGGCCGAATTGGACTAGTGCCCCAACTGGGATTCCTCCTACTTGGGGCGCCCCAAGGCTGCTCCCCTCCCCCTCCCACCTATATATACGTGGGGCGGGGGCGCCTAGAACACACATCAACAATTGTTAGCCGTGTGCGGTGCCCCCCTCCACAGTTTATGCCTCCGGTCATATCTTCGTAGTGCTTAGGCGAAACCCTGCGCGGATCACTCCACCATCACCATCACCATGCCATCGTGCTGACGGAACTCATCTACTTCCTCGACACTTTGCTGGATCAGCAGTTCAAGGGACGTCCTCGAGTTGAACATGTGCAGAACCCGGAGGTGCCGTACATTCGGTGCTTGATCGGTCGGAACGAGAAGAAGTTCGACTACATCAACCGCGTTATCAAACGCTTCCGCTTTCGATCTACGAGGGTACATAGACACACTCTACCGTCCTGTTGCTATGCATCTCCTAGATAGATCTTGCATTATCATAGGATTTTTGTTTGAAATTGCATGCTACATTCCCAACAGTGGCATCATGAGCCAGGTCTATGCGTAGATGATATGCACGAGTAGAACACAAAGAGTTGTGGGCGGTGATCATCATACTACTTACCACCAATGTCTTATTTTGATTCAGCGGTATTGTTGGATGAAGCAGCGTGGACCAACCTTACATGACCACGTTCATGAGACCGGTTCCACCGACAGACATGTAACTAGTTTTGCATAAAGGTGGCTGGCGGGTGTCTGTTTCTCGTACGTTAGTTGAATCAAATTTGACTCCAGCCGGTCCTTGTTGAAGGTTAAAACAGCAAACTTGATAAATCACCGTTGTGGTTTGGTGCGTAGGTAAGAACGGTTCTTGCTAGAAGCCCGTAGCAGCCACGTAAAACTTGGAACATCAAAGTAGAGGATGTCTAACTTGTTTTTGCAGGGCATGTTGTGATGTGATATGGTCAAGACATGATGTGATATACATTGTTGTATGAGATGATCATGTTTTGTAAGTTATCGGCAACCGAGAGGAGCCTTATGGTTGCCTCTTTATTGTATGAAATGCAAACGCCATGTAATTGCTTTACTTTATCACTATGCGTTAGCGATAGTCGTAGAAGCAATAGTTGGTGAGACGACCACGACGCAACGATGGAGATCAAGGTGTCGAGCCGGTGACAACGAAGATCATGACGATGCTTTGGAGGTGGAGATCAAAAGCACAAGATGATGATGGCCATATCATGTCACGTATTTTTGATTGCATGTGATGTTTATCTTTTATGCATCTTATTTTGCTTAGATCGACGGTAGCATTATAAGATGATCCCTTCACTAAATTTCAAGGTATAAGTGTTCTCCCCAAGATTGCACCATTGCAAAAGTTCATCATTTCGAGACACCACGTGATAATCGGGTGTGATAGACTCTACGTTCACATACAACAGGTGTAAGACGGTTTTGCACATGCAGAATACTCGGGTTAAACATGACGAGACTAGTATGTATAGACATGGCCTCGGAACACTGGAGACCGAAAGATCGAATGTGAATCATATAGTAGATATGATCAACATAGAGATGTTCACCATTGATGACTACTCCATCTCACGTGATGTTCGGACATGGTTTAGTTGATTTGGATCATGTTTCATTTAGATGACTAGAGGGATGTCTATCTAAGTGGGAATTCTTAAGTAATTTGATTAATTGAACCTAATTTATCATGAAACTTAGTCCTGATAGTACTTGCATATCTATGTTGTAGATCAACGGCCCATGCTACCCTTCCCCTGAATTTTAATGCATTCCTAGAGAAAGCTAAGTTGAAAGATGATGGTAGCAACTACAGAGACTGGGTTCGTAACTTGAGGATTATCCTCATTGCTGCACAGAACAATTATGTCCTTGATGCACCGCTAGGTGAAAGGCCTGCTGCAGGAGCAGATGCTGATGTTATGAACGTCTGTCAAGCAAGATCTGATGACTACTCGATAGTTCAGTGTGCCATGCTTTACGGCTTAGAATCTGGACTTCAAAGATATTTTGAATGTCATGGAGCATATGAGATGTTCCAAGAATTGAAGTTAATATTGCAAGCAAATGCCCGAGTTGAGAGATATGAAGTCTCCAACAAGTTCTATATCTGTAAGATGGAGTAGAAAAGTTATGTCAGTGAACACATACTCAAAATGTCTGGGTATTACAATCACTTGACTCAGCTGGGAGTTGAACTTCCAGTTGATTGTGTCATTGACAGAGTTCTTCAATCACTGCCACCAAGCTACAAAGGCTTCGTGATGAACTATAATATGCAAGGGATGGATTAGACAATTCCCGAGCTCTTTGCAATGCTCAAAGTTGCGGAGGTAGAAGTCAAGAAGGAGCATCAAGTGTTGATGGTTAACAAGACCACTAGTTTCAAGAAAAAGGGCAAGGTAAAGAAGGGGAACTTCAAGAAGAATGGCAAGCAAGTTGCTGCTCCCGGGAAGAATCCCAAATCTGGACCCAAGCCTGAAACTGAGGGCTTCTACTGCAAAGGAACTGGTCACTGGAAGCGGAACTGCCCCAAGTATTTGGCAGATAAGAAGGATGCCAAAGTGAACAAAGGTATATTTGATATACATGTTATTGATGTGTACCTTACTAATACTCGTAGTAGCACCTGGGTATTTGATACTGGTTTGGTTGCTCATATTTGTAACTCAAAACAGGAGCTACGGATTAAACGAAGATTGGCTCAGGACGAGGTGACGATGCGCATCGGAAATGGTTCAAAGGTCGATGTGATCGCCGTCAGAACGCTACCTCTACATCTACCTTCGGGATTAGTTTTAGATCTGAATAATAGTTATTTGGTGCCAGCGTTGAGCATGAACATTATATTTGGATCTTGTTTAATGCGAGACGGTTACTCATTTAAATCAGAGAATAATGGTTGTTCCATTTATATGAGTAATATCTTTTATGGTCATGCACCCTCGAAGACTGGTCTATTTCTGTTGAATCTCGATCGTGGTGATACACATATTAATAATATTGATGCCAAAAGATGCAAAGTTGATAATGATAGTGCAACATATTTGCGGCACTGCCGTTTAGGTCATATTGGTATAAATCACAGGAAGAAACTCCATGCAGATGGTCTTTTGGAATCACTTGATTATGAATCATTTGATACTTGTGAACCATGCCTCATGGGCAAGATGACTAGAACTCCGTTCTTCGGAACAATGGAGCGAGCCAATGACTTATTGGAAATAATACATACTGATGTATGCGGTCCAATGAGTGTCGAGGCACGCGGCGGGTATCGTTATTTTCTGACCTTCACACATGATTTGAGCAGATATGGGTATATCTACTTGATGAAACACAAGTCTGAAACATTTGAAAAGTTCAAAGAATTTCAGAGTGAAGTGGAGAATCATCGTAACCAGAAAATAATGTTTCTATGATCTGATCGCGGAGGCGAATATTTGAGTTACGAGTTTGGCCTTCATTTAAAACAATGTGGAATAGTTTCACAACTCACGCCACCTAGAACACCACAACGTAATGGTGGGTCCGAACGTCGTAACCGTTCTTTATTAAATATGGTGCGATCTATGATGTCTCTTACCGATTTACCACTATCGTTTTGGGGTTATACATTAGAGACATCTGCATTCACATTAAATAGGGTACCGTATAAATCCGTTGAGACGACACCGTATGAACTTTGTTTTGGCAATAAACCTAAGCTGTCGTTTCTTAAAATTTTGGGTTGCGACACTTATGTCAAAAGGCTTTAGCCTGATAAGCTCGAACCCGAATCGGAGAAGTGCGTCTTCATAGGATACCCTAAGGAAACAATTAGGTACACCTTCTACCACAGATCCGAAGGCAAGATCTTTGTTGCCAAGAATGGAACATTGCTAGAGAAGGAGTTTCTCTCGAAAGAAGTGAGTGGGAGGAAAGTAGAACTTGATGAGGTAATCGTACCTTCTCTCTAATTGGAAAGTAGCACATCAGAGAAATCAGTTCCCGTGATGCCTACACCAGCTAGAGAGGAAGCTAATGATGATGATCATGAAACTTCAGATCAAGTTACTATTGTACTTCGTAGGTCAACCAGAGCACGATCCGCACGAGAGTGGTACGGTAATCCTGTTCTGGAAGTCATGTTATTAGACCAAGGCGAACCAACGAACTATGAAGAAGCTATGATGAGTCCAGATTCCGCTAGATGGCTTAAGGTCATGAAATCCGAGATAGGATCCATGTATGAAAACAAAGTATGGACTTTGGTGGATTTTTCCGATGATCGGCGAGCCATAGAAAATAAATGGATCTTCAAGAAGAAGACTGACGTTGATGGTAATGTTACCGTCTACAAATCTCAACTTGTCGCAAAAGGTTTTCGACAAGTTCAAGGGATTGACTACGATGAGACTTTCTCACCCGTAGCGATGCTTAAGTCCGTCCGAATCATGTTAGCAATTGTCGCATTTTATGATTATGAAATCTGGCAAATGGACGTCAAAACTGCATTCCTTAATGGATTTCTCAAAGAGGAGTTGCATATGATGCGACCAGAAGGTTTTGCCCTAAAGGTGATAACAAAGTGTGCAAGCTCCAGCGATCCATCTATGGACTGGTGCAAGCATCTCAGAGTTGGAATATACGCTTTGATGAAGTGATCAAAGCATATGGTTTTATACATACTTTCGGTGAAGCATGTATTTACAAGAAAGTGAGTGGGAGCTCTGTAGCATTTCTAATATTATATGTGGATGACATATTGTTGATTGGAAATGATATAGAATTTTTGGATAGCATAAAAGGATACTTGAATAAGAATTTTTCAATGAAAGACCTCGGTGAAGCTGCTTATATATTGGGCATCAAGATCTATAGAGATAGATCAAGACGCTAGATAGGACTTTCACAAAGCACATACCTTGATAAAGTTTTGAAGAGGTTCAAAATGGATCAGTCAAAGAAAGGGTTCTTGCCTGTGTTACAAGGTGTGAAGTTGAGTCAGACTCAATGCCCGACCACTGCAGAAGATAGAGAGAAAATAAAAGTCATTCCCTATATGCCTCAGCCATAGGTTCTATCATGTATGCTATGCTGTGTACCAGACCTGATGTGTGCCTTGCCATAAGTTTAGCAGGGAGGTACCTGGTGTCTACTACGCAACTTTATTCTTGTAGACTCGTGTTGGGCCTCCAAGCGCAGAGTTTTGTAGGACAGTAGCAATTTTCCCTCAAGTGGATGACCTAAGGTTTATCAATCCGTGGGAGGCGTAGGATGAAGATGGTCTCTCTCAAATGACCCTGCAATCAAATACAAAAAATCTCTTGTGTCCCCAACACACCCAATACAATGGCAAATTGTATAGGTGCACTAGTTCGGCGAAGAGATGGTGATAAAAGTGTAATATTGATGGTAGAAATATATTTTTATAATCTGAATAAATAAAAACAGCAAGGTAGCAAATAGTAAATGGGCACAAAAACGGTATTGCAATGCTTGAAAATGAGGCCTAGGGTCCGTACTTTCACTAGTGCAACCTCTCAACAATGCTAATATAATTGGATCGTATAACCACCCCTAAAACTGCGATGAAGAATCACTCCAAAGTTCCAATCTAGCGGAGAACATAAGAATAAATTGTTTGTAGGGTACGAAACCACCTCAAAGCTATTCTTTCTGTTCGATCTATTCAAGAGTTCGTACTAAAATAACACAAAGCTATTCTTTCCGTTCGATCTATCCTAGAGTTCATACTAAAATAACACCAAAGCAAATTCATATTCATAATACTCAATCCAACACAAAGAACTTCAAAGAGTGCCCCAAGATTTCTACCGGAGAAACAAAGACAAGAACGTGCATCAACCCCTATGCATCGATTACCCCAATGTCACCTTGGGAATCTGCGAGTTGAGTGCCAAAACATATATCAAGTGAATCAATACGATACCCCATTGTCACCACGAGTATTCAATTGCAAGACATATATCAAGTGTTCTCAAATCCATAAAAGTATTCAATCTGATAACAACGAAATCTCAAAGGGAAAAACTCAATTCATCATAACAAGATAGAGAGGGGAAAACACCATATGATCTGACTATATTAACAAAGCCCGCGATACATCAAGATCGTGACATCTCAAGAACACGAGAGAGAGAGATTAAACAGATAGCTACTGGTACAAACCCTCAGCCCCGAGGGTGGACTACTCCCTCCTCATCGTGGTGGCCACCAGGATGATGAAGATGGCCACCAGAGATGATTCCCCCCTCCGATTGGGTGCCGGAACGGGGTCTAGATTGGTTTTCGGTGGCTATAGAGCCTTGCGGCGGCGGAACTTCTGATCTATGGCTACCCCGAAGGGTTTCGGAATATTTGGGAATTTATAGTGCAAAGAAGGGGTACCGGAGGCCACCGAGGTGGGCACAACCCACATGGGCGTGCCTGGGCCCCCAGGCGCGCCCTGGTGGGTTGTGCCCCCCTCGCCCCCCAGGTGCTTCTTTGGCCCATTGTTGGTCTTCTGGTCCAGAAAAAATCCACAAAAAGTTTCGCGGTGTTTGCACTCCGTTTGATATTGATTTCCCGCGATGTAAAAAACAAGCAAAAAACAGCAACTAGCACTGGGCACTGGGTCAATAGGTTAGTCCCAAAAAATGATATAAAGTTGCTATAAAATGATTGTAAAACATCCAAGAATGATAAAATAACAGCATGAATACTTCATAAATTATAGATACGTTGGAGACGTATCAGTACCAAAGTAATCCAGGAATGGATCACTGGACAACAGTCAAGAATATCTTGAAGTACCTGAAAAGGACCAAGGATATGTTTCTCGTTTATGGAGGTGACAAAGATCTCGTCGTAAATGGTTACGTCGATGCTAGCTTTGACACTGATCCGGATGACTCTAAGTCACAAACCGGTTATGTATTTTTATTGAATGGTGGAGCTGTCAGTAGGTGCAGTGCCAAGCAAAGCGTCGTGGCGGGATCTACGTGTGAAGCAGAGTACATAGCTGCTTCGGAAGCAGCAAATGAAGGAGTCTGGATGAAGGATTTCATATTCAATCTAGGTGTAATACCTAGTGCATCGGGTCCAATGAAAATCCTTTCTTGACAATACTGGAGCAATTGCCTTAGCGAAGGAATCCAGAGTTCACAAAAGAACCAAACACTTCAAGAGATGCTTCAACTCCATCCGTGATCAAGTCAAGGAGGGAGACATAAAGATTTTCAAGATACATACAGATCTGAATGTGGCAGACCCGTTGACTAAGTCTCTTCCATGAGCAAAACAGGATCAACACCAAGACTCCATGGGTGTTAGAATCATTACAATGTAATCTAGATTATTGACTCTACTGTAAGTGGGAGACTGAAGGAAATATGCCCTAGAGGCAATAATAAAGTTGTTATTTTATATTTCCTTATTCATGATAAATGTTTATTATTCATGCTAGAATTGTATTAACAAGAAACTTGATACATGTGTGGATGCATAGACAAAACACCGTGTCCCTAGTAAGCCGCTACTAGACTAGCTCGTTAATAGAAGATGGTTAAGTTTCTGAACCATAGACATGTCTTGTCATTTGATGAACCGAATCACATCATTAGGATAATGATGTGATGGACATGACCCATCCGTTAGCTTAGCATATTGATCGTTTAGTTTTATTGCTATTGCTTTCTTCATGTCAAATACATATTCCTTCGGCTATGAGATTATGCAACTCCCGGATACCGGAGGAATGCCTTGTGTGCTATAAAACATCACAACGTAAATGGGTGATTATAAAGATGCTCTACAAGTATATCCGAAGGTGTTTATTGAGTTGGCATAGATCGAGATTAGTATTTGTCACTCCGAGTATCGGAGAGGTATCTCTGGGCCCTCTCGGTAATACACATCATAAGCCTTGCAAGCAAAGTGACTAATGAGTTAGTTGCAGGATGATGTATTACGGAACGAGTAAAGAGACTTGCCGGTAACGACATGGAACTAGGTATTAAGATACCGACGATCGAATCTCGGGCAAGTAACATACCGATGACAAAGGGAATAACGTATGCTGTCATAACGGTTCGACCAATAAAGATCTTCGTAGAATATGTAGGAGCCAATATGAGCATCCAGGTTCCACTATTGGTTATTGACTGGAGAGGTGTCTCGGTCATGTCTACATAGTTCTCGAACCCGTAGGGTCCGCATGATAAATGTTAGATGACGATTTTGTATTATATGAGTTATGTGATTTGGTGACCGAATGTTGTTCGGAGTCCCGGATGAGATCATGGACATGACGAGGAGTCTCGAAATGGTTGAGAGGTAAAGATTCCTATATAGGACGATAGTATTCGGGCACCGGAAGTGTTCCGGGGGTTACCGGGTACATATCGGAGTACCGGGGGGGTTACCGGAACCCCCGGGGGGACTAATGGGCCTTATGGGCCATAGGAGGGGTGCACACCAGCCCACAAGGGGTGGCGCCCCCCCTAAGGAAGGAGGCTGAATAGGAGAAGGAGGAGGGGGTTCGCCCCCCCTTTGCTTTCTCCCTCCTCTCTTCCCTTTTCCCTCTCCGGAAATATGGAAAGGGGGGCCGAATTGGACTAGGGCCCCAAGTAGGATTCCTCCTACTTGGGACACCCCAAGGCTGCTCCCCTCCCCCTCCCACCTATATATACGTGGGGAGGGGGCGCCCAGAACACACACCAACAATTGTTAGCCGTGTGCGGCACCCCCCTCCACAGTTTACGCCTCCGGTCATATCTTCGTAGTGCTTAGGCGAAGCCCTGCGCCGATCACTTCACCATCACTGTCACCATGCCGTTGTGCTGACGGAACTCATCTACTTCCTCGACACTTTGCTGGATCAATAGTTCGAGCGACATCATCGACCTGAACATGTGCAGAACTCGGAGGTATCGTACGTTCGGTGCTTGATTGGTCGAAACGAGAAGAAGTTTCACTACATCAACCACGTTATCAAACGCTTCCGCTTTTGGTCTACGAGGGTACGTAGACACACTCTCCCCCTCTCGTTGCTATGCATCTCCTAGATAGATCTTGCGTGATCGTAGATTTTTTTTTGAAATTGCATGCTACGTTCCCAACATCAATATGCTAAGCTAACGGATGGGTCTTGTCCATCACCTCATTCTCCTAATGATGTGATCCCGTTATGAAATGACAACTCATGTCCATGGTCAGGAAACCTTAACCATCTTTGATCAACGAGCTAGTCAAGTAGAGGCTCACTAGGGACACAATTTTTGTCTATGTATTCACACATGTATTTAGGTTTCCGATCAATACAATTCTAGCATGAATAATAAACATTTATCATGAATAAGGAAATATAAAATAACAACTCTATTATTTCGTCTAGGACATATTTCCTTCACTTTGGTTGGCATTGGCGTCGTGTACCCTTTGCAGTCTTGCATTCCAGACTTCTTCAGACAATCTTTGAGGTATTTCTCTTGTGATATGAAGATGCCATTTCTCTGTTGACGTATTTGAAGACCAAGAAAGAATTTCAGCTCTCCCATCATACACATCTAATATTGCTCTTGCATCATATGTCCAAACTCATCACTATATCTCTTATCAGTGCAGCCGAAGATAATGTCATCCACATATATTTGGCATACAAACAGTTCTCCATTGTATGTCTTCGTGAAGAGAGTGAGATCTAGAGAACCAGGTTTGAAGCCTCTGCTCTTCAGGAAGTCTATGAGTGTGTCATACCAAGCGCGAGGTGCTTGTTTGAGGCCATATAGTGCCTTGTTGAGTTTGTAGACCACATCAGGACGCTTTGGATCTTCAAAACCTGGGGGTTGAGCAACATACACTTCTTCTTCAATTTTGCCGTTGAGGAAGGCACTCTTCACATCCATTTAGTACAAAAGAATGTTGTTGTGATTAGCATAGGCTAGCAGTATGTGAATGGCTTCAAGCGTAGCCACAGGAGCAAAGGTTTCATCAAAGTCAATTCCTTCCACTTGTGTGTAACCTTGGGCAACGAGGCGAGCTTTGTTTCTGACAACTTGACCATGCTCATCTTGTTTATTGCGATAGATCCATTTGGTGCCTATAATATTGTGCTTGCGTGGATCCGGACTTTTCACGAGCTCCCAGACATTATTCAGGTCAAACTGTTGAAGCTCTTCTTTCATAGCTTGAATCCATTCAGGTTCCATGAAGGCTTCATCAACTTTCTTGGTTCAGAAATTGAGACAAATGCAAAGTGTCCACAGAAGTTTGCTAGTTGCGTAGCTCTTGATTGAGTAAGGGGACCAGGTGCGTTGATACTATCGATGATCTTCTCAATCTGAACTTCATTTGCAACCCGAGCATGAACTAGGCGAAGACTTTGCTCTTGCTGATTGCTATCTTCGTCTTCACTATTAGCTTCAGGCTGAGCATTGTCTTCATGTTGATTAGGTGCAGAGATGATGATTTCCTCTTCAGCCTGTTCCTCGGTGGGTATGATTTCTCCATTACCCATTAGCTTGATAGATTTAATAGGAGAAGCTTCATCTAGCACATTTGGCAGGTGCTCTCTTTGCGAGCCGTTAGTCTCATCGAACCGCACATCTACAGTTTCCACCGCTTTATAGTGAATGAGGTTGAAGACTCTGTAGGTGTGCGAATCCTTTCCGTAACCAAGCATAAAACCTTCATGCGCTTTTGGTGCAAATTTGGAAGTGTGATGTGGATCCTTGATCCAGCACCTAGCACCAAAGACTTTGAAATAGCTAATGTTTGGCTTCTTACCAGTGAGTAATTCATAGGACGTCTTCTTGAATAACTTATGAAGATAAACTCTGTTGATGATATGGCATGCAGTATCAATGGCTTCAGGCCTGAATTTTCTTGGAGTCTTGTACTCATCAAGCATCGTACGAGCCATCTCAATGAGGGTCATGTTCTTGCGCTCCACGACGCCATTCTGCTGAGGTGTGTATGGAGCAGAGAGCTCATGAGTGATGCCCAACGTATCGAGATAAGTGTCGAGGCCAGTGTTCTTGAATTATGTGCCATTGTCACTCCTGATGTGCTTTATCTTGACGCCATAGTTGGTCATGGCGCGATTGACGAATCGTCAGAAGACATCCTGCACTTCAGTCTTATAGAGAATTATGTGCACCCAGGTTTATCTTGAATAATCATCAACAATAACGAAGCCATAGAGATGTGCAGTGGTAGTAAGGGTAGAGTAGTGAGTAGGGCCAAATAAGTCCTTGTGGAGCAGCTTGAAGGGGCGTGTTGTAGTCATGATTGTCTTCGAGGGATGCTTGGCCCTAGTCATCTTCCCATCTTCACAAGCACCACATAGATGATCCTTCTTGAACTTAACGCCCTCGATGCCAATGATATGCTTCTTCTTCACGAGACTGTGCAAGTTCCTCATGCCTGCATGTCCTAGCCTTCGATGCCAAAGCCAGCACTCTGAAGCTTTTGCTAGAAGACATACAGCAAGTTGTGGTCCTTCGGAGAAATCTACCATATACAGATCACCTCTTCGATAACCTTCGAAGACTAGAGATTTTTCAGTTTCCATAAGCATAAGGCAACGATATTTTCCAAATATCACAATCATGTTCAGATCACAAAGCATTGAGATAGACATTAAGTTGAATCCAAGGGATTCAACAAGCATCTCTTTATCCATGTGTTGATCCTTTGAGATTGCAACTCTACCTAGGCCCAATACCTTGCTATCACCAGTGTCAGCGAATGTGATGTGACTTTTAGTGGATGGACGTAGGGGTGAATCCATGAGAAGATTTCGATCACCAGTCATGTGGTTAGTGCATCCACTATCCATTATCCACTCAGTAGCTTTCGGAGTTGTACCCTATAGTGTAGTTAGCGGGATATGCTTCACCAAGAGTGTTGTGAAGCATAAACATTTGTCGAACAAGCATACTATCAAAGTTAAGGTTCTTGTTTGGTAAAATAGGATGCTCGTCGAGAAACCTTGGGACAAAATAAATGGTAAGACCATTCTGGCATTTTATCTTGCGTCCCACAAGATGTTTTAGGTCCCCAGCATTGGCATCAGAAGTCTTTGATTTCCGGCTGGAGAACTTTCCTTGCAAGAGAAGTTAATTCTTCTTAACCACCCACATCTTCAGGGGTGGCTTAGAAGCAATAAGTCTAAGTGCAGCATCTGAGAACTTTGGCTTTGGAGCCCTAGCAAATAGTTTTGCAGAAGGTGAATAGTACTCATAAGAATATGCAGAAAAGTTATTTGATTTGTGAGCATAGCGGTTAGAAGAAACACGCTCATATTCATGAGTTTGATGATAATTTCCCTGCAAAACATTGACGTTAGGGTGACCTTGTGAGGTCCTCTATCTGTATGAAGCCTTTGGGCCATATGAAGCCTTTGGTCTGGGGTTTCTCTTCTTCCCTGGTGGTGTCATGATGACATTCACAGGAAGTTTCTCAAGACAACTCTTGGGTACCCAGATCTTATTCATAGGCGGCCCATCCCTGCAGTTAGTACCAATAAACCTGGCAAACACTTCACCATTCTGATTCTTAAATAGCTTATAATTGGCGTCAAAGGATTCATCAATGATAATGGGGTTAGCACAAGTGAAGCCAGATAAGGTGGATGGGTCCACTGAAGGATCCTTAGCAGCAACCCATGTGGTTTTGGGGTACTACTTAGGCTTCCAGTAAGAACCATCAACATTCATTTTCCTCTCGAAACAAACACCCTCTTTCCTAGGGTTTCTGTTCAGAATCTGTTTCTTGAGGACATCACATAGTGTCTGATGCCCTTTGAGGCTTTTGTACATGCCTGTTTCAAGCAATGTCTTCAACCTAGCATTCTCATCAGCAATAGTAGTGGTATCCTCAGTAGAGGGGTTAGTTATCACATCAGTAGTTGAAGATATTGCAACATCAGAGGCAGTAGAGAATTCAACAATAGAGACAACATTCGATTAAGGACTGAGTTCGATTCATTTCCTCGTCCAATAGGTCATCGCTTTTGTCTAGCAACTTTTGAATATGTTCCATAGCAGTTTGTTATTCAGTTGCAATTTTAGCAAGAGACTTATAGCTGGGTTTGGATTCACATCCAGAGCCATCTTCACTGGAGGTTTGAAAGTAAGCATCGCGTGAGTTTACCTTGGCACCTCGTGCCATGAAGCAGTAGGTCAGAGCAGAGTTGTCCTCATTATTGGCTTCAGTGTTGGCGGCGTGACCAATGTCTTCAGTGTTGAAGATGGACTTGGCGACGAATGCTGAAGCTAGAGCCAGGCTTGGCATGCCTGAATCAGACTCCTCAGACTCCACCTCCGCCTCCTTAGAAGCAGACTCCTCCTCTGAATCCATTTCCTTGCCAATAAATGCATGAGCCTTGATAGATGAGCTCTTGTTGTGAGACGAAGACTTTGATGAAGACTTTGAAGAAGACTTTGAATATTTCTTCTTCTTCTTGTCGTCAGAATCATATTCCTTGCTCTTCTTCTTCTTCTTCTTCTTCTTAGATTCCTTGTCCCATTGAGGACACCCAGTTATGTAATGGCCTGGCTTCTTGCATTTGTGGCATGTTCTCTTCTTGTAGTCACGAGAGGAAGCCTCATCATTCTTGGAACTGGATCTTGAGGACTTTCCAAAGGGATTCTTCTTGGAGAACTTTTGGAACTTCTTCACAAGCATTGCTAGCTCTTTGCCAATGTCTTCAGGATCATCAGAACTATAGTCAGATTCTTCTTCTGATGAGGAAACAACCTTTTCCCTCAAAGCACGGGATCGGCCATAGTTGGGGCCATAGATATCTCTCTTCTCAGATAGCTGAACTCATGTGTGTTGAGCCTCTCAAGTATATCAGACGGATTGAGTTCTCTGAAGTCAAGACGTTCTTGAATCATCAGGGGCAAGGTGTCAAATGAGCGGTCAAGTGATCTCAGTAGCTTCTTCACAATTTCATGCTTGGTGATCTCAGTGGCACCAAGTGCGTGAAGCTCGTTCGTGATATCAGTGAGGCGGTCGAATGTGAGCTGGACATTCTCATTGTCATTTCTCTTGAAGCAGTTGAAGAGATTCCGAAGAACATCAATTCTTGAGTCTCTCTGGGTTGAGACGCCTTCGTTGACTTTGGACAGCCAGTCACAGACTAGCTTTGTAGTTTCCAGTGCACTCACATGGCCATATTGCCCTTTGGTCAGATGACCACAGATGATGTTCTTGGCGGTTGAGCCCAGTTGTGCGAACCTCTTGACATCAGCACCGGTGACACCTTCACCGACACTACAAAAAAAGACACATCCGTGACATTTTGGGCCGAATGAATTTTTTTCTGTCATGCTTATGACACTTCTATGACGATAATTGTGACAAAGCCCGGTATCATCATAGATGTGGTGGGCTCCTACTTCTATGACAAAAAATCATGACAGAAAATGGGCTTTTCGTCCTGGGCAGGCCAAAGACGCAGCTGCATGACATTCTTTGGGCCGTCCATGATGGAAAAAACCATGGTAGAATCGAGGGCGAGGAAAATATCAGGGAGTTCTCGGTTACGGTGGGTGGTCGGGGCCGAGCGATGCGAGTTTCTCTCGTACACGTACGCGCGTGGGTGCGAGGCGTTGGGCTCTAACTGAACCCGAGCGAGGCGTTCGCCTACTTAACCCGAGGGATTGCACTGCAGGCTACGCGTTACTAAACCTGAGCGATCGATCGATCCCTGGCTACTAACTGAACCCGATCGAGCGATTCCTTCGCTACTGCTGCTAACTGAAGCCGATCGAACCTGCTGCCTCTTGATGAACAGTGAGCGTTGTTGGGGTTGGATGAACAGTTCCTGGTGGGGGTTGGATGAACAGGACCCCATGGTAGTAGAGGCCGTTGCCGCTGGATGAACAGGACCCCGATCGAGCCGGTTGGGGGTGGATGAACAGGACCCCGTGGAGGGCCGGTTGAACAGTAGCCGGTGGAGGGCAGGATGAACAGTAACCGGTGGGGGCTGGTTGAACAGTAGCAGGTGGAGGGCAGGACGAACAGTAGCCGGTGGATGAACAGTCGCAGGTGGAGGCTGGAGGAGGTCGACGGTGGATGAACAGTAGCCTCGTGGAGGCTGGAGGAGGTCGACGATGGAGATGAACAGTAGCCCCGTGGAGTCCCGTTTTGCGGTACGCTACACCCCTCCCGATGAACAGGACCCCCGTTTCGACCGTAGCGCTCCAACACAAGTCCGTTTCCTCCGTTTTGCGGTACGCCACACCCCTCCCGATCAACAGGGCCCCGTAGGAGATCCAAGAGAAGTCTGTTTCCTCCGTTTTGCGCTACGCCACACCCCTCCCGGTGAACAGGATTCCATTTCGACCGTAGGCGATCGAACACAAGGCCGTGTCCTCCGTTTTGCGGTACGCCAGGCCTCGTTTTGATCGGCTGTTCCATCCAAGCTGGTTGGCTCCCGTTGAACAGGACGCATTCCGACCCAGTCGGTTGCCTCCCAATGAACATGACGTTGTTTCTCCGTTTCGACCCATCTGGTTTGTAGCCCAATGAACAGGACGCCGTTGCTGCCGTCCGTTGCCTCTCCATGTACACAAGCCCTGGCCGTCCGTATATATGCACGAGTACGCGCTCGAGACCCCGCCCGTATGTATGTACGTGGCCGTATTTTTTGCCCTGTGGTTGTACGTACGTGTACAGGACTTAGACGGGACTGCGTGAACTACTATGTCGGGTCCTCTACAACGACACGTGCTGCTACTTACTCGGCCACGGTTCATACTTGCAGAGAGACCGATCGACCAGTATGTACGTACACGTTCGCGACCATACAGACAATGCTACGTACGCTCTGACCGGGTGGGTCCTAGTGGTCAGGGAGGATAAGGACGCACTACCTTGCGTGCGAAGATATAGCTGGTCGGTCCCAGCTGTCAGGGGGAGGAATCATTTTATTTTGTGAGTAATAAGGAGGCACTTCATGTAGCTGGTGGGTCCAGCTGTCAGCCTCACCGCCTAAAGTCCTCTTTCGATGGTTGTCCTTCGTTGACCACGTTGACCACGCCGCGCCGAGAGCACCAAGACGGTGGACGACGGCGAGGCCTAGTGTGACGACCCCGGCTTAATCGTGCACTAATCATACACGCAAATGCGCACGATCAAGCCTAATGACTCACTTGAAGATATCACAACACAACTCTAAAACATAAATAAAGTCATACAAGCTTAATATTACAAGCCAGGGCCTCGAGGGCTCGAATACATAGCTTGATTGCATACAAGCGTCAGCGGAAGCATCAGATATCTGAGTACAGATATATTACAGAGAGAGAGAGATAAGCCTTCACAGAGGCGGGGTAAAATAAAATACTACGATCGAAAGGCGTAGGCCTCCTGCCCTGGACCCTCCGATCCTACTCCTGGTCGTCGAACGGCTCCTCGTAGTAGTAGTACTCGCCAGGCGGGTAGTAGTACTGGTCGTCGGCTGGGGCGTCTAACTCAGGGGCTCCGTCATCAGGTGGCATCAAATTGAATATGGGGGAAAAAGAAAATAAAGCAAACGTTAGTACTCATCCGAAGTACTCAGCAAGCAAGGATCTACACTACATATGCAACATTGTCAAAGGAATGGTTGTATATGTGGACTGGGCTGCAGAAATGCCAGAATAGAGGGGGAAAGCCTAGTCCTATCGAAGACTAGCATCTTCAACAATCTTCGACAGTCTTGCAGCATCAGGAAAGAGCAGATGAACATAATGTAAAGTAGTAGTAGTAGTATCATCAACCTCGACCTGAGATCCTTTCTCGACTCCCAGCGAGAAAGCAATCCCAGAGCCGTACTATCCAGTTCTCATCACATGTTCTAGTTGTACCGATCGGGATACAACTCCGAGTGTCCGTTACCATAGGACAGGCTATCGATAGAAGTTTCTTCCCTGCAGGGGTGCACCAAGTTACCCACCACGCTCACTTAACTCTGGCCGGACACACTTTTCTGGGTCATGCCCGGCCTCGGCTAAGCAACACGCCGCAACCCGACCAAATACCTAACAGAGAGGTCAGCACGCCGGACTAACCTATGCCCCCAGGGGTCTTGGGCCATCGCCCCGAGAACTCCTGCACGTTACGTGCACCGCCGGTGAGCAGACCTAGCAACCCCTTATACAAGCGCGGTTGCGTTCCCAGTCCAACCCAGCGTGTGCCGCATCAGTCGCTGACGTCCATTAAGCTCCGGCTGAAGTATACGACGCAGAACGCCCATACTATGCCCACGTGATGGTTAGTGCTATCGGGCCAGAGGCCCCTCGGATCAAATATCCAAATCGTAGTGGATTAGGAGCGCGCGGAAACAAGCAGAGACTCACGATTGATGTGACCCCGTCGCCCCATCTCGAGGACTTGCGACAAAGGCTAAGAATGCCCGGCCACGCCTCGTAGTTATCTCGCGGGCACCATCCAGGTCAACCCGACTCCACCTCACTTCGCAATAAGCTCGCGCGGGTACCCCTCAGGGCCGACCCGTCTTTAGTATCATGGTTCATAGTCAAGTCATAATATCCAAGGTAACTGTGTGTCTGACACCGAAGGGAACCCTGAGGAATCACCCTCGATGGAGTTCCCGCTCGATGTTATCATCAAGGTGAACGAAGGAGGAATCACCCTCGAGGTCCACACTTGAGAGGTTGCGCGACGATGTCGTTATCGGGGGTGGTGTAGGAGGAATCACCCTCGCTTACCATGACCGAGTAACTAACCTACAAGGTTAACATCAGAAGTGCTAATGAGGTATCACCCTCGGCACTCGACGGTAACCCAGCAGTGTCGGCAACTAAGGGGAAGTGAGGTGCGGTGCCAGGGTCTAGTCTTCAATCCCGATGGTCGGGTCTTCTGATGTCCAGCAGGGCAGTCGGGATCAAGTGGGGGTCTCTGTCGTGTCTCTACCCAGCCTATACTAAGCAGTCTAGGATAACCAGTAAGGTAACAAAGCAGGGTACAATAATCAGGCTATGCAGCAGATGTAGGAAAACAGTAGCAGTAGCAGTTCTAATGCAAGCATAAGAGAGAAGGGAATAGGCGATATAGGCATGCTCAAAATGGGGGTGCTTGCCTGTTTGCTCTGGGGCAAGGACAAGGTCTCCAGTGGTACCGTCGGGGACGTAGTCGTACTCCTGTGCGGCGTCTACCTCGGGAGCTACGTCAACGTCGGGGTCTACCGAGAGAGAAGAGGGGGAAGAAACAGGTAAACATAATGCAAACAAATGCAATACGGTGCGTGTGATGCTATGATGCAGTGCAGGGTTGCCTAAATATGCATCTAAGTCATTTTAGTTATTATTAGAATTAATCTGGGATTTATTTACCGAAGTGTGTGCACTATTCATCTGCCGGATACGGGTCCGGAGTTACGAGTTCTTCTACGTAGGGGGTTCCGATGGAGAAACAGACGGCACGATCAGACTCGGCTCGTCGTTCTGAGCAACTTTCATGTTTTAACTTTTTCGATCCGAGCTACGGTTTAAAAGTTATTAATTTGTAAAGTTTATTTGAATTTTTGGAATTATTTAATTCGAATTTAAACAGTAGCAGGAAATGCTGGGTGCACCCGGTGCAGTGCACTAGAGAGGCGCTAGAGGGGCTGAAAGTGGGGCCGGCCAGCTGGGTCAGCGGGTCAGCCGTTGACCAGTTGACTGGTCAACCGGGCCCCACTAGTCAGTGACTAGGGAGATTTAACTAATTAGATTTTTAATTAAAACTGCTTAGTTAAACTAATTACAGAACGGGGCCCGCATGTCAGCCTCTAGAGTAAACAGTAATCCGACGTTGACCCGGTCAACGAAGTCAACAAAGGCCAGGGGCCCACTGGTCAGTGTCACTGGGCGGGCCCCACGCCTTGCCAGGTCAGCGGAGTCGCCGGAGTAGCTCCGGCGAGCCTCCCGCAGCGGCGAACTTGCCGGAGGGCGTCAGATTTCCTCTAGGAGGCACCAAATCGCGCGGGGTTTGCGGTGTTCGAACGGGCGCTCTGAGCCGCGCCGAGTGGTGGCACTGGCTCGACCTGAATCGGCGTAAATTGATGGCGGCGAGCTACGCGGCGGCCGCCGGAGTTCAGCTAACGACGGATTGGGCAATGCGGGGCACGGTAGGTGTCGTGGATGGGCTTGCCCGACTCGCTGGGGTGCGGTAAGTGTAGTAGCGAGCTCGGATGCGAGCTTGCGCGGCCGTGGCCACGGTGGTGCCATGGCCGGCGGCGGGGAGCTCTCGGGTTCGGCGGGAATGTCGTCTATGGCGACGGAATCAAGCAGGGCAGAGAGGGGAACGGCGCGCACGCTCACCTAGGGGGCACACGGGGGCCCGTTGGAAGCTTAGGAGCTGTAGATCGACGGCAGTTGCCGGCGAAGCTCCGGCGACCGAGAACGGGGAGCAGCTCGATCCGCGAGTCGTGGTGGCATAGAGCTCGAGCTAGTAGCCGGTGAAGATGCAGAGGAGCAGGGCGGAGCGGATGCGCTCGTTCTCAGGCGGTGACGACGACGACAGCGACGACCTCGAGCTCGACCATGGCGACGGCGGCTCGGCTGGTTGCGGTGGGGAAGAAGACGAGGGGGAGAGGGGGAACTGGAGGCTAGGGTTCGCGGGTACGGCGAGAGGCGCTCGGGCTTATCCATATAGACACCGGGGACCGCGGGATCACTGACACGGCGACGAGCGCCGGTCGGATGCGCGCGCGCGCCGATGCGTGCACGAGGAGGGAGACGGCCTGGTTGCTGGGCTGGGCCGGGCACTGTAGCGCAGGCTTAAGTGCACAGTAGACCTTTAGGCCCTTTTCTATTTTCCATTTTCTGTTTCTGATTTCTTTTATTCCTCTCTGTTTGGGAAATAGTTAGGGCTTGCACGTAGTTTAGTAAAATATGGAACTTAGTCCAAATATTACAATGCAATATTAGCTCTTACCAAAAAGTGGTTTGGGCAGAATTGAAGTTGGTTTGAATTTAATATGATTTTAAATATATCAAATATTGCTGTTTTGGTGCTGTTTCAACTTGTTTGAGTCACTTGTTCAACTCCAATTATTTTGATATTGGTTTTAGAAATGTTCCTGGATTATTGGCCATTTAATGAACATTTTCCCAACAGAGTTTGAACAACTTTATATTTCACTTTTGAATTTGAGTTGATTTTCAGATGTGGATTTGAATTGGATCATTAACCCTTATGACTTGGCACTGCAAATCATCATGACTTGGCAGTTTTAACAGAGTGTCACAGAGCTTATTACAAGGGGGTGTTACAAGTTCTCCTCCTCTAAAAGAAATTCTCGTCCTGAGAATTTAGGAGGTAGAAGGAAAAAGTCCGGGATATTCTTCCCGAAGATGATCCTCGCGTTCGCAAGTGGCTTCATCTTCAGTGTGATTCGACCATTGCACTTTTAGGAACTTGGTCGTCTTCTGACGAGTACGACGCTCAGCTTCGTCGAGGATGCGGATCGGATGCTCCTTATAGAAAAGATCATCTTGTAGCTCGAGCATCTCATGATCCACTGCATGGTGCGGGGATTCCTTGAAGCACTTATGGAGTTGCGACACATGGAAGACATCATGAATATGGGAAAATTGTGGTGGCAACTCCAATTTATATGCCACCTGTCCCCGTCTAGCCACGATGCGGAAAGGACCAATATAGCGAGGAGCTAGCTTGCCCTTGATTCCGAAACGACGGGTGCCCTTCATTGGAGTGACACGAAGATAGGCTTGATCACCAGGTTGATAGATCACACCCCATCGCTTGCGATCATAATTACTCTTCTGACGGTCTTGAGCTGCTTTGAGATTCTCCCGAACAATTCGGACTTGTTCTTCGGCATGCTGAATAATGTCCGGTCCAACAAGAGGTCGTTCCCCAGTTTCTGACCAATTCAGAGGGGTTCGACATTTACGTCCATAAAGAACCTCAAATGGGGCCATTTTTAAGCTGGCTTGATAACTGTTGTTATAAGAGAACTCGGCATACGGGAGAGATTCCTCCCATTTCTTACCGAAGGATATAACACAGGCTCGAAGCATGTCTTCAAGCACTTGATTAACGCGCTCAACTTGGCCTTGGGATTGGGGATGATAAGCTGAACTCCAGGTAATATGAGTTCCCATTGCTTTCTGGAAACTTTCCCAGAAATGGCCAGTGAAAATGCTGCCACGGTCTGAACTGATTTCCTTGGGAATACCATGGAGTGAAACAATTCTGGAGATATATAGCTCTGCTAACTGACTAGCAGTAATAGTCTCCTTAACTTGCAGAAAGTGTGCAACCTTGGAGAGTTGGTCGACGACTACAAGAATGGCATCGTGACCCTTCTGAGACTTGGGAAGACCAGTAATGAAGTCCATTTGCACTTTATCCCACTTCCATAGAGGAATAGGGAGCGGTTGCAGAATTCCAGCAGGTTTCTGATGTTCTGTCTTCACGCGACGACAAACGTCACACTCGGCAACATAACGAGCAATATCTTGCTTCATTCTAGACCACCAGTACCTTTGACGAAGATCTTGATACATTTTGGTACTACCCGGATGGATAGATAGCGGTGTATCATGGGCCTCCTTCATGACTTTGTCAGTCATCAGCTCGAAGCGAGGTACTACAATGCGGTCTCGGAAGTACAAGGTTCCATCTTCAGCAATCGAGAAATCCCTGTACTTTTGAAGGTGAAGCTCTTTCTTCATTAGATCAATTTCAGCATCCTTAGATTGCGCAATCTTGACAGCTTTCTCAAGATCTGACTGTATCACAAGGTTATTAAGAGAACCTTGCGGAATAATGCAGAGATTCAGCTTGCGCAATTCTTCATATAGCTGGGGTTGAGCTTGCTTTACCATGAGGTTACTACAGTATGACTTGCGGCTCAAGGCATCAGCCATCACATTAGCTTTGCCGGGAGTGTATGAAATTCCACAGTCATAATCGGTGATTGTTTCCAACCAACGCTGCTGACGAAGATTAAGTTCCGGTTGAGTGAATAGGTACTTCAAGCTCTGATGATTTGTGTAAATCTCAGACCGATTACCAAGGAGGTAATGATGCCACTGCTTCAAAGCATAAATGACAGCAGCAAGTTCGAGGTCATGCACTGGGTAATTCTCTTCATGTGGACGCAGTTGTCGCGAAGCATAAGCAATTACTCTTCGCTCTTGCATTAGGACGGAACCTAGTCCTTGGAGAGAGGCGTCGCAGAAGATCACAAAATCTTTGCGGGAGTCTGGAGGAGCAAGGACTGGAGCAGAAGTTAGCTTGTCCTTGAGGGTCTGGAAGCTTTCCTGACATTTGTCTGTCCACTCAAACTTAACGCCTTTGTGGAGCAGATTAGTCAGGGGCTTAGCAATCTTGGAGAAATTCTCGATGAAACGGCGACAATAACTTGCAAGCCCGAGGAAACTTCTGACTTGCTTGACATTCTTCGGAGGGGTCCAGTCAAGAATAGCCTGAACTCGCTCCGGGTTAACTGCAATACCATCCTTGGAGATGACATGTCCAAGGTAGGTTACCTCAGAAAGCCAGAATTCGCACTTAGAGTACTTGGCATATAATTGGTGCTCTCGAAGTCTCTCCAGAACTAGTCCAAGGTGCTCAGCATGTTCTTCTTTGTTCTTCGAATAAACCAGAATATCATCCAGATATACCACGACAAATTTGTCGAGGTAATCCATGAATATGTAATTCATCAGGCGGGAGAATGTAGCTGGAGCGTTTGTTAAACCAAACGACATGACTGTATACTCGTAAGAGCCATAACGAGTAACGAATGCAGTCTTTGGAATATCCTCTTCGCGGACACGGATCTGGTGATAACCCAACCTCAAGTCGAGTTTAGAAAACACCGAAGATCCTGCGAGTTGGTCATATAAATCGTTGATCCGGGGAAGTGGATATTTATTCCGAATGGTTGCCTGGTTGATAGGATGATAATCTTGGACCAACCTATTCGTTCCATCTTTCTTCTTGACGAAAAGAGACGGTGCTCCCCAGGCAGAGGAACTAGGGCAAATGAAACCCTTCCTTAAGGATTTATCAATTTCCTTCTTAAGCTCGATGAGGTGGTGCGGAGGCATCTTGTAGGGACGCTTCGCAATAGGAGTGGTGCCAGGCTTCAAGTCGATGACGAACTCGACAGCTCTAGCAGGGGGTATTCCTAGAAGTTCTTCTGGAAAAACATCCGGGAAGTCACAGACCACTGGGATATTCTCGATCCCATCAAGTGGAGAAGCATTCAACGCGTTCAAGGCATAAATTTGAGCCTCAGCGTTCTGGGTAAGGTGAGCTTGATAGTTCACTATCTCGTTCGATGGGTGCAAGAGGTGTACAACTTTAGTGGCACAGTTGATTGAGGCGTAATGAGCCTTCAACCAGTCCATTCCCAAAATAAGATCTATCTTGGAAGATCTCAGGATTATGGGAAATGCCTGAAATTTCAACCGCTCGATCTCAATTGTGACTTCGGGGCTGAATAGGGTGGCTTGGCACTGGCCCGCAGGAGTGTTTACTGCTAACGGTTGGTGCATCGTTTCACATTTAATGTCATGCATGAGCGCAAAATGTTCTGACATGAATGAATGCGATGCTCCTGAATCAAATAAAACAGAAGCTGGTACTGAATTAACGAGAAGTGTACCCATCACAGTATCTGGTTGAACTGGAGCTTCAGACATGTTGATGTGGTAGTACTGCCCACGACCATAAGAAGGTCTGGCATTATAGTTGCGCTGTTGAGGAATACCACGGCCAATTCCACGGCCAGCAGAAGGGAGAGCCAGTTGATTCTGATTTTGAGAACAATCTCTAGCACGGTGACCTGGCTTGCCACACTTGAAGCATAGTCCGCTGTCAGGACGAGGTGCTGGAGCTCGAGGTGTTGGAGTTGGCAGAGGCTGTCTTGGTGGTGGAGGTGGTAGACGTGGTGCAGCATAAGAAGGCCTGTTCGCAGGAGCTGCTGAACGGAACATGCCTTGGGGAAACCAGATGCGTCGCTTCTGGGAAGACGAGCCCGAAGATGAGCCCGACTCACGGGTGCGTCTGGACGCTTCTTTATGCTTCTTCAGTCCAGTTTCAACCATAATAGCCTTATTCACCAAAGTGGCAAAATCGGGGTAATCTTGAACAAGCAGTGCCAACTGTATATCATGATGCAATCCTTCGCGGAACTTCTCTTGTCTACGTTCATTAGTAGGAATGTCCTCTTCAGCGTAGCGAGATAAGTCCAGAAACTCGCGCTGATAGACTTCCACAGTCTTGTTTCCTTGGACAAGGCTACGGAACTCAGCCTTCTTCCTAGCGATGACAGCTAGAGGAATGTAGCGGGCACGGAAAGCAATCTTGAACTCTGCCCAAGTGACGACAGTACCAGGCGGCAGAGTCTGTCGGTGAGTGGCCCACCATTGAGCTGCGGGACCCTTCAGAAGATAAGTCGCAAAAGTGACATAGTTAACTTCGGCGACACCAACAGACTCCATCTCATGAGAGATATCACGCAGCCAGTCATCTGCATCCAGTGGGTTGACTGTGTTGCGGAAAAACGATGGACTGAGCCTCATGAACTCTGGTAAGGTAATGGATGGTTGCTGCTGATTAGCATCAGGACGAGGGAATTGCTGCATAATCCCCGTCATAAACTGGCGGTTGAGTTCAAACTGTTGCATCATCGCTGCCATGTAATCAGGTGGTGGCGGCGGTGGCGGGTTGTTGTCACCCATCCTGCTATTCCAACAGGGGTATTTCAGCGATAGCTTATGCAAGTGTTTAACAATAAACATGATGTAACTCGACATTATTGAAAGAGTGCAATAGATGCTTAAAGTAGTCATTAAGACATACAGATCCATACACAGTCGGTTAAAATCGGGCAGCATAACGGCGCAAAATGAAAAACTAGAGACACACTAGGCGGCACGCAGGCACGCGGTAAGGAAGTACACAACGTGACATAGTAAAGGCTACATCAGCGTCGGAGAAAACCACTGAAACGGGGTAACTGCAAGTGCGGACGACGAATGTTCATCGCGGCAGGATCCTATGCTCCATATGCACTCTGATGCAGAACCCGGTCTTGAACTGTAAGAAGAGGTCCACGTGCAGGCGTGTGACCTCCCACTGCAGGCCAATCAATACCTGGCGGCATCTCGGTCCTGCGTGGGTAAAGAATATCCTCCGGATGTATCCCTGCACAAACAGCTGGTAGCAACTGTGTCATAGCCTCGTAGTAGCGTGCTCGAGTGGCGAACAACTCGACGGCAAGAGCCCGAACAGTGCGATCCAGAGCCTGAGTGCACTGAATCAGAATCTGCGGGTCGTAGCGTCGAGACTCGTACGGGGCACAGATAGGTGTGTAAAATCCGGTAGCATCTCCAACAGGTGCATACGGAATGTACCGAAACACAGTATCATCCCGGTTAGCATTGTGCTCTCCTCGGAGACGTGCGACAGCTGAGTAGGTGGCATCATGAACTGCCATCTCAATCGTCACGCCTATACCGTGGAAAAGGTGTAGCTCGGTATCTGAGTTGTTCTGCTGATCATAGATCCGAACGTCAGCATAGTACTGTTCCTGGTTGAACTCGCGGTAAACCTCATAGACCATGTACTCGGGATACCAGCGGTAACCCAGTCTACACAGGAGGGCGATCAGAACAGCTGGAAATCCAGGGGCATCACGAGCCCAAGTGCGACGCACAAGCTGGGTCGTAGGCCACGGTGGAAACAGTCGATCCATCTGAAACAGAGAAGTTCAGGGTTGTCATAAGACAATGAGAAGCATAACCGATCCCGGAAGGAAAGGTTAAACAAAACAATGGAAAGGAAAATGATTATCAGACTAATCAGATCAACGTTAGGGAAATCGCACTGAATCCAGCTCTCCGGGTGGATAGAATTAACGTGAACCTAAATGTCGGTGTTAGTAAATTTTATTAAACCCCAATAGATGAGAGATTAGAATCCTAGAGTAAAGACGAGGAATAAAAGATCCTAATTCCACCCAGTTGGCGACGTGGGCCCGTAAGCCACACAGCCAAGTTAGTAAAATCAGTTTTTGACTTCTAGACTCAACTTCGGCCAAGGAATTGGGAAGGGGAGACTCCTAGAGGCAATCGGCTCTGATACCAACCTGTGACGACCCCGGCTTAATCGTGCACTAATCATACACGCAAATGCGCATGATCAAGCCTAATGACTCACTTGAAGATATCACAACACAACTCTAAAACATAAATAAAGTCATACAAGCTTAATATTACAAGCCAGGGCCTCGAGGGCTCGAATACATAGCTCGATGGCATACAAGCGTCAGCGGAAGCATCAGATATCTGAGTACAAATATATTACAGAGAGAGAGAGATAAGCCTTCACAGAGGCGGGGTAAAATAAAATACTACGATCGAAAGGCGTAGGCCTCCTGCCCTGGACCCTCTGATCCTACTCCTGGTCGTCGAACGGCTCCTCGTAGTAGTAGTACTCGCCAGGCGGGTAGTAGTACTGGTCGTCGGCTGGGGCGTCTGACTCAGGGGCTCCGTCGTCTGGTGGCATCAAATTGAATATGGGGGAAAAAGAAAATAAAGCAAACGTGAGTACTCATCCGAAGTACTCAGCAAGCAAGGATCTACACTACATATGCAACATTGTCAAAGGAATGGCTGTATATGTGGACTGGGCTGCAGAAATGCCAGAATAGAGGGGGAAAGCCTAGTCCTATCGAAGACTAGCATCTTCAACAATCTTCGACAGTCTTGCAGCATCAGGAAAGAGCAGATGAACATAATGTAAAGTAGTAGTAGTAGTAGTATCATCAACCTCGACCTGAGATCCTTTCTCGACTCCCAGCGAGAAAGCAATCCCAGAGCCGTACTATCCAGTTCTCATCACATGTTCTAGTTGTACCGATCGGGATACAACTCCGAGTGTCCGTTACCGTAGGACAGGTTATCGATAGAAGTTTCTTCCCTGCAGGGGTGCACCAAGTTACCCACCACGCTCACTTAACTCTGGCCGGACACACTTTTCTGGGTCATGCCCGGCCTCGGCTAAGCAACACGCCGCAACCCGACCAAATACCTAACAGAGAGGTCAGCACGCCGGACTAACCTACGCCCCCAGGGGTCTTGGGCCATCGCCCCGGGAACTCCTGCACGTTACGTGCATCGCCGGTGAGCAGACCTAGCAACCCCTTATACAAGCGCGGTTGCGTTCCCAGTCCAACCCAGCGTGTGCCGCATCAGTCGCTGACGTCCATTAAGCTCCGGCTGAAGTATACGACGCAGAACGCCCATACTATGCCCACGTGATGGTTAGTGCTATCGGGCCAGAGGCCCCTCGGATCAAATATCCAAATCGTAGTGGATTAGGAGCGCGCGGAAACAAGCAGAGACTCACGATCGATGTGACCCCGTCGCCCCGTCTTGAGGACTTGCGGCAAGGGCTAAGAATGCACGGCCACGCCTCGTAGTTATCTCGTGGGCACCATCCAGGTCAACCCGACTCCACCTCACTTCGCAATAAGCTCGCGCGGGTACCCCTCAGGGCCGACCCGTCTTTAGTATCATGGTTCATAGTCAAGTCATAATATCCAAGGTAACTGTGTGTCTGACACCGAAGGGAACCCTGAGGAATCACCCTCGATGGAGTTCCCGCTCGATGTTATCATCAAGGTGAACGAAGGAGGAATCACCCTCGAGGTCCACATTTGAGAGGTTGCGCGACGATGTCGTTATCGGGGGTGGTGTAGGAGGAATCACCCTCGCTTACCACAACCGAGTAACTAACCTACAAGGTTAACATCAGAAGTGCTAACGAGGTATCACCGTCGGCACTCGACGGTAACCCAGCAGTGTCGGCAACTAAGGGGAAGTGAGGTGCGGTGCCAGGGTCTAGTCTTCAATCCCGATGGTCGGGTCTTCTGATGTCCAGCAGGGCAGTCGGGATCAAGTGGGGGTCTCTGTCGTGTCTCTACCCAGCCTATACTAAGCAGTCTAGGATAACTAGTAAGGTAACAAAGCAGGGTACAATAATCAGGCTATGCAGCAGATATAGGAAAACAGTAGGAGTAGCAAATCTAATGCAAGCATAAGAGAGAAGGGAATAGGCGATATAGTCGTACTCCTGTGCGGCGTCTGCCTCGGGAGCTACGTCAACGTCGGGGTCTACCGAGAGAGAAGAGGGGGAACAAACAGGTAAACATAATGCAAACAAATGCAATACGGTGCGTGTGATGCTATGATGGAGTGCAGGGTTGCCTAAATATGCATCTAAGTCATTTTAGTTATTATTAGAATTAATCTGGGATTTATTTACCGAAGTGTGTGCACTATTCATCTGCCGGATACGGGTCCAGAGTTACGAGTTCTTCTACTTAGGGGGTTCCGATGGAGAAACACACGGCACGATCAGACTCGGCTCGTCGTTCTAAGCAACTTTCATGTTTTAACTTTTTCGATCCGAGCTACGGTTTAAAAGTTATTAATTTTTAAAGTTTATTTGAATTTCTGGAATTATTTAATTCGAATTTAAACAGTAGCAGGAAATGCTGGGTGCACCCGGTGCAGTGCACCAGAGAGGCGCTAGAGGGGCTGAAAGTGGGGCCGGCCTGCTGGGTCAGCGGGTCAGCCGTTGACCAGTTGACTAGTCAACCGGGCCCCACTAGTCAGTGACTAGGGAGATTTAACTAATTAGATTTTTAATTAAAACTGCTTAGTTAAACTAATTACAGAACGGGGCCCGCATGTCAGCCTCTAGAGTAAACAGTAATCCGACGTTGACCCAGTCAACGAAGTCAACAAAGGCCAGGGGCCCACTGGTCAGTGTCACTGGGCGGGCCCCACGCCTTGCCAGGTCAGCGGAGTCGCCGGAGTAGCTCCGGCGAGCCTCCCACGGCGGCGAACTCGCCGGAGGGCGTCGGATTTCCTCTAGGAGGCACCAAATCGCGCGGGGTTTGCGGTGTTCGAACGGGCGCTCTGAGCCGCGTCGAGTGGTGGCACTGGCTCGACCTGAATCGGCGTAAATTGACGGCGGCGAGCTACGCGGCGGCAGCCGGAGTTCGGCTAACGATGGATTGGGCAATGCGGGGCACGGTAGGTGTCGTGGATGGGCTTGCCCGACTCGCTGGGGTGCGGTGAGTGTAGTAGCGAGCTCGGACGCGAGCTTGCGCGGCCGTGGCCACGGTGGTGCCATGGCCGGCGGCGGGGAGCTCTCTGGTTCGGCGGGAATGACGTCTATGGCGACGGAATCAAGCGGGGCAGAGAGGGGAACGGCGCGCACGCTCACCTAGGGGGCACACGGGGGCCCGTTGGAAGCTTAGGAGCTGCAGATCGACGGCAGTTGCCGGCGAAGCTCCGGCGACCGAGAACGGGGAGCAGCTCGATCCACGAGTCGTGGTGGCGTAGAGCTCGAGCTAGTAGCCGGTGAAGATGTAGAGGAGCAGGGCGGATCGGATGCGCTCGTTCTCAGGCGGTGACGACGACGACAGCGACGACCTCGAGCTCGACCATGGCGACGGCGGCTCGGCTGGTTGCGGTGGGGAAGAAGACGAGGGGGAGAGGGGGAACTGGAGGCTAGGGTTCGCGGGTACGGCGAGAGGCGCTCGGGCTTATCCATATAGACGCCGGGGACCGCGGGATCACCGACACGGCGACGAGCGCCGGTTGGATGCGCGCGCGTGCCGACGCGTGCACGAGGAGGGAGACGGCCTGGTTGCTGGGCTGGGCCGGGCACTGTAGCGCAGGCTTAAGTGCATAGTAGACCTTTAGGCCCTTTTCTATTTTCCATTTTCTGTTTCTGATTTCTTTTATTCCTCTCTGTTTGGGAAATAGTTAGGGCTTGCACGTAGTTTAGTAAAATATGGAACTTAGTCCAAATATTACAATGCAATATTAGCTCTTACCAAAAAGTGGTTTGGGCAGAATTGAAGTTGGTTTGAATTTAATATGATTTTAAATATATCAAATATTGCTGTTTTGGTGCTGTTTCAACTTGTTTGAGTCACTTGTTCAACTCCAATTATTTTGATATTAGTTTTAGAAATGTTCCTGGATTATTGGCCATTTAATGAACATTTTCCCAACAGAGTTTGAACAACTTTATATTTCACTTTTGAATTTGAGTTGATTTTCTGATGTGGATTTGAATTGGATCATTAACCCTTATGACTTGGCACTGCAAATGATCATGACATGGCAGTTTTAACAGAGTGTCACAGAGCTTATTACAAGGGGGTGTTACACCTAGGAAGGGAATGACACGGAGTCGGGGAAGACGCGCAGTGGATGCCCACGCGGAGGGGAGTACGTGGGTTGACTGCTCCGGGTGCGGTGTGAGGCTGCCGTCGCCGGAGAATAACAGGAGGTGTGGGTGAGTATAGAGGGATGGCATGGCTAGTGGTGGCAGCACAGCCGGACACGGGAGGCAGGAGCAGGCGGCACGGCCGGCGCTGGTTTGGGCGGCTGGAGCAAGAAGACCAGAGGTTGAAGAAGCACGACGGCCGTTGGATGGACATCATACGGTCACTGCAACTAGAATCATTTATATTAACTAAGTTGACAAAGCCCTTGCTACGCGTCAACTTAGTAGGCCCACAGGTCAGCCTCCGAAACGGTGCGCCCCAGATGTCAGGGGGAGGAATCACTGGTACAACGAGGTGCTATAGAAATGGTTTTTAACCCCTTTCCGCGACGGCGTTTGGAACCATCGCGAAGTGAGTGTGGGCAATAGGGAGGTCCTTCCCACACGACCTAGAAACCATCGGGGATAGGCCCTCCTGGCTCACTGGCTGGGGTAAAATGAGCTCGTGTGCGATCTGGCGGGGCATCGAAACCCAATTGTTTCTGTTCGTATGTACGTCCCACACGGTGAATCCCAGAAATCATTTCCATTCGTACGTATATCACACACAATTATTTGTGTGGAAAAGTTTGCGCAAGGTGGCCTAACGCAAACAGTTCGCTGCCGGAAGCCGTGTGTGATTGGTAGTTGATCGAACACGCCTACTTTCTAGAAACCGTGCGGGTTGTTTGAGTTCATCGCCCACGGTGCTATCTGAGTGACCGTCTGCAATAGAAAACCCCAATAAGCAGGGTAATTAGCCTATTATTGATAATCCATGTACTAATCAAATTGATATTTCTTATAAAACACACCAGATATTTCATATCCGTATAACAGCAACCAGGATTTCATAATCGAATTACATCAGATAGCTTCGACACTCAATTACGCCATTACACAACAGCACCAAGGTTCACATGCAACAACAAAAACCTTTGGAAAGTAGCATCATACACGGTAAATAGACAGATGAATCTCATCTGGGAAACTACAGAAGCGGAAGGCAAATATTGAGCCTTCAGTGATGTTGAATGTCCTTGCAACTTTAGGTCAGTGGCTATGGATAATTGCCCGCCCAACCTTCATCCTCTTCAGCAAAACTTCAATATTGTACCGTGGGTGTTGAACGAATACCTTCCTCGCCTCTTGAACATGCAGGTGGTTTGAGAGGTAATCATTGGTGAACTGCTTTGAAAAGTACTGAAAACAAAGATATGCATAAATCGCTGTTATAAATTTTGAAATGGCGCAAGGGGTAAAAACAAGGTAAAAGAGTTAGTACCATCCTATAGTTGACTGATGTCTTCTTCATTGTGCAAACAAAGATCTTGTTGTTACTCGTCGCAAGTTTCTTCATCCTAACAATCTTTCTGAGTTTCTTGACTTGACTGATATTCATGGACATCTCATTTCCCCATATGCAAAATGGATCGAAAGTGGGTCTAATCCTCTGACAGCAGGACCTACATGTGCAAGACCAAATTGTAAGAAACCTATATATTAGAATGATTCCTCCAACTGCACAATAATGTGCTATTAGCCAAAGGACCATGCTTGAACAAACCTCGATGGTAAACCGCAGTGTCTCCCATTGTTTCCCTGCAACACACATAAGGAAGATCTTGATCAGGTTAACTGAGAGTTGCCATACTATCAGTAGAATATGTATTGAGTACAACCAAATTCAATTTATTTCACATTCATAATAATACAAAATTGTACCCACAGGAAATGAAAATCAAATTGCAGAACTGAACCAAACAGTTAAATGGACAGCAGACCAAATGAACCAAAATAGTTTACTGAGCACGACATTGCTGAATAGAAACATGTACTAGAAGATAAGACAGTTAACAAAACAAATAATACTTGAGAATAGTACTACGAAATGTAGCAATTGTTGGACCAAAGTGTTAACTGAACATTACATTTCAGAGGACCAAACTGTTAACTAAACATCAGATTGCATATTAACATTACAGAGGACAAATCACTATAAGGCACTGGCGGTGGCCTCAAGAAAACAGCACGAACGTTATTTTAAAGTAGACAACCGTGTGGCGGTGTCGACGGTGGCCTCGAAGACGAGGTGCTCCTCCAAGATCTGGAGGTCGGCACGCATTGCAGCCATAGCGACCTCGTGCGCGCGTGCGGCCTTATGCTACTGAGCTCCACGTTATACTGCGTGCAAAATGGTTGTGGGCGGCGCTTAATTGGAGGAGGGGGACAGTCATTTCGGCGGAAGATGTAGCGCCGTCGGTCGGGGCATGTGGGACGGGAAAGGAGGAGGATGGTGTGGGTGGGGTGTGGATTACCTGACCATATCGACGAGGCCGCGCAGCAAGAAGAAGGGTCGGCGGCGAGGAGGCCACGCAGCAAGAAGAAGGGTCGCCGGCGATGAGGCTGCGCTGCAAGAAGAAGGGTCGCCGGCGATGAGGTGGCTCTGCGAAGAAGGGTAGCCGGCGAGGAGGCGGCGCGGCAAGAAGAAGGGTCGCCGGTGAGGAGGCTGAGCTGCCAGTAAGCAGCAGTGAAGGTTTGAACTTGGAAAGCAAGGAGGAACAGTGGAAATGTGGCTTTTGGTGGGAGGGAGGGGGCGGGGAGATAGATATTTCCGCGGTGGCAAAAAAATTTCGCTCGGTGCCGCGAGAAACTGGCGCACAAGTGTGGTTCAAGCGGGGGCGGTGGACTGTAGACGACGAAGCTTCCTGCGTAAGCCAAACAAGACGGTGCGCCAAGATATTTTATATCGCATCCCACACAATTCTTTCTAGTAAACTGTTTGTGGTATACCTGATTTTTTCATTATGTTTTGAAAGACAAAATGGTGTTACGGAGGGAAAGGATGGTGTTTGAATTGCTGGAACATTTACGTACAGTGAACATGCAACTAGTACATGAGTGTCGTGTTTAAATTTGGAATTATTCCTGGTTCGTTTGGCATTTTTATGCATTAATTGAGTTTCTGGGCATTTAATGTGCATAATTCAAATTTGAACTACAAGCACATGCTCCAGTGCGCCAAAGTTTGTTGAAAAATCACATGTGTGTCTTTGGGTGAATTTATAGGTCCCATGCAAGAAATGGGAATGAAATTCAAACATCTGGGCGTCGTGGCCCGGCCGGAAAGATTGAGAAACTTGGTTTTTTAATTCCTGTAAATCCAAAACACGCCTGGAAATCATGAAATTTGGCATGGTCTCATGACATGGCACAAACATGCTGCGGTAAATTTTTTGGCCGAAATGGGACAAACTTTGGTGTAAGCTGCTTGCAAACCGGAGCTTCCCTCAAGAAGGCTTGCGGTTCTGAGAGGGAACGTGTCACCTCCGTGTGCGAAACGACAAACGTACACTACCTTCTCCCGCCTTATTTTTTTTACACAGGCAGATTAGACCAAATAGAAGTACCGTGCTAAATTTTGGAATTATTCCCGGTTTGTTTGGCCTTTTTTATACATTAATTGAGTTTCTGGGCATTTAATGTGCATAATTCAAATTTGAACTACAAGCACATGCTCCAGTGCACCAAAGTTGGTTGAAAAATCACATGTGTGTCCTTGGGTGAATTTCTAGGTCCCATGCTAGAAATGGGAATGAAATTCAAACGTCTGGGCGTCGTGGCTCGGTCGGAAAGATTGAGAAACTTGGTTTTTTAATTCCTGTAAATCCAAAACACGCCTGAAAATCATGAAACTTGGCATGGTCTCATGACATGGCACCAACATGTTGCGGTAATTTTTTTGGCCGAATTGGGACAAGCTTTGGTGTAAGCTTCTTGCAAACCGGAGCTTCCCTCACGAATGCTCGTGGTTCCGAGAGGGAACGTGTCACCTCCGTGTGCGGAACGACATACGTACACTGCCTTCTCCCGCCTTAATTTTTTTACATAGGAAGATTAGACCAAATAGAAGTATCGTGCTAAATTTTGGAATTATTCCGGGTTCGTTCGGCCTTTTTTATACATTAATTGAGTTTCTGGGCATTTAATGTGCATAATTCAAATTTGAACTACAAGCACATGCTCAAGTGCACCAAAGTTGGTTGAAAAATCACATGTGTGTCCTTTGGTGAATTTCTAGGTCCCATACAAGAAATGGGAATGAAATTCAAACATCTGGGCGTCGTGGCTCGGCCGAAAAGATTGAGAAACTTGGTTTATTAATTCCTGTAAATCCAAAACACGCCTGAAAATCATGAAACTTGGCACAGTGTCATGACATCGCACCAACATGCTGCGGTAAATTTTTTGGCCGAATTGGGACAAGATTTGGTGTAAGCTTCTTGGAAACCGGAGCTTCCCTCAAGAAGGCTCGTGCTTCTGAGAGGGAACGTGTCACCTCCGTGTGCGAAACGACATACGTACACTGCCTTCTCCCGCCTTAAATTTTTTACACAGGCATATTAGACCAAATAGAAGTATCGTCCTAAATTTTGGAATTATTCCGGATTCGTTCGGCCTTTTTTATACATTAATTGAGTTTCTGGGCATTTAATGTGCATAATTCAAATTTGAACTACAAGCACATACTCCAGTGCACCAAAGTTGGTTGAAAAATCACATGTGTGTCCTTGGATGAATTTTTAGGTCCCATGCAAGAAATGGGAATAAAAATAAAACATCTGGGCGTCGTGGCTCGGCCGAAAAGATTGAGAAACTTGGTTTTTTAATTCCTGTAAATCCAAAACATGCTTGAAAATCATGAAACTTGGCACGGTGTCATGACATGGCACCAACATGCTGCGGTAAATTTTTTGGCCGAATTGGGACAAGCTTTGGTGTAATCTTCTTGCAAACCGGAGCTTCCCTCAAGAAGGCTCGTGGTTCCGAGAGGGAACGTGTCACCTCCGTGTGCGAAACGACATACGTACCCTGCCTTCTCCTGCCATAATTTTTTTACACAGGCAGATTAGACCAAATAGAAGTATCGTGCTAAATTTTGGAATTATTCCAGGTTCATTCGGCCTTTTTTATACATTAATTAAGTTTCTGGGCATTTAATGTGCATAATTCAAATTTGAACTACAAGCACATGCTCCAGTGCACCAAAGTTGGTTGAAAAATCACATGTGTGTCCTTGGGTGAATTTCTAGGTCCCATGCAAGAAATGGGAATGAAATTCAAACATCTGGGCGTCGTGGCTCGGCCGGAAAGATTGAGAAACTTGGTTTTTTAATTCCTGTAAATCCAAAACACGCCTGAAAATCATGAAACTTGGCATGGTCTCATGACATGGCACCAACATGCTGCGGTAATTTTTTTGGCCGAATTGGGACAAGCTTTGGTGTAAGCTTTTCGCAAACCGGAGCTTCCCTCAAGAAGTCTCGTGGTTCCGAGAGGGAACGTGTCACCTCCGTGTGCGAAGCGACATACGTACACTGCCTTCTCCCGCCTTAATTTTTTTACACATGCAGATTAGACCAAATAGAAGTATCGTGCCAAATTTTGGAATTATTCCGGGTTCGTTTGGCCTTTTTTATACATTAATTAAGTTTCTGGGCATTTAATGTGCATAATTCAAATTTGAACTACAAGCACATGCTCCAGTGCACCAAAGTTGGTTGAAAAATCACATCTGTGTCCTTGGGTGAATTTCTAGGTCCCATGCAAGAAATGGGAATGAAATTCAAACATCTGGGCGTCGTGGCTCGGCCGGAAATATTGAGAAACTTGGTTTTTTAATTCCTGTAAATCCAAAACATGCCTGAAAATCATGAAACTTGGCATGGTCTCATGACATGGCACCAACATGCTGTGGTAATTTTTCGGTCCGATTTGCGAAGGCGCACACATTAACAATCAACAAAGTCATTTTGGAAAAAGTGCTGTCACGTTACAAATCAGAAACACAGGTATTATTGAAACCGTGGGCGTTCTACTTACCAATTATGTGCCGCCACGCATCCCCTTTTTTTATTGGCTAGGAGGTGCCGTGCGGGGTAGCTATTTGAGTACGGGAGGCGTGCGATCAGACCCCTGCGCGTGCTCATCGGGAGGAGAGCCCTTTGACCTCTACCCGCCGCGCACCTCCCTCCCAACGTCTCCATTAATGCCGCCCGAGCCCCTGTTCTACGGCGTGGCTATATGTCTCACTGGACTGAGATTTAAGTGAGAAAAATGAAAATCTGAAGAGAAAGTTTTGCACGGATCTTGATGTAAGATCCGACGGACCTATATAGCATTGACTGCGACTTATAGCAAGCATGATGAATATAAGGACGATGACAGTGGATAATAATTATCTTCATATTTAGGAACATAATTAAAAAAAGCCACATGCGGCAATGCCCGAAATACACAAGGGCAAAAGAAGAAGGAAGACAACGATCTGGCTCGCTGATCTCTACTTTCTTGATGCGTTGCTGCAGGCCGCGGGAACTAGTCTCCGCGGCGAGCGGCGATGAGCTCTTTCTTGTCCTAAAGATGCTGCTTGAGAGCATCCACGGATTCCTCCACCAGCCTTCTGCGCTCGATGCGCAACATGGCATTCTTGTCCATAAGTTTCACGACGATGACGCCGATCCTCTTCAACAAGGCAGTGGTCTCCTCCTGCTGCTCCGCACTTCCGACGATCTTCGCCCTCAGCAGGTCGCGCTCGGCCAGGAGCTTTGCATTGCTCTCATTTAGTTGCCGGATAACGCCGGTAGCCTGTTCAAAAGAGGCTTTCATGTTGTCCTGCAATCTCGCCCAGCCGGAGATCTGATCCATCTGGCTATGGACGATCGCATGCATGCGCCTGTAAGAGTCCTTGCCTGCCCGCGAGACATTTTCCCAGGCCGCCGTGGCGCGAGAGGACATCTCTGCTGCATTCACGACGCGGCGGGCCATCTCTTCTGCTTCCGCGGCGCGGCCGAACCAGTCTGCTGCATCGACGGTGCGGAGGGACTTCCGTGCTGCTTCGGCGGTACGGCAGGACCTCTGTGCTAGTACGGCCGCACGGCGAGACATGCCAATTGCGTTCGCGGTGAGGCGGGACATCTCTCGTGCTTCCGCTTCCATGCTCGCATCTCCCTGGTGGAAATCTCTCGACCCAGAACTCACGCTGGCCATGGCAGACGCAAGGGAACGATGATGAATGACTTGTTTATTTTTGTGGATGAGGAGTTGAAGAGGAATGTGCAGTCATCTTGGAGTAGTAGTATTTATAACCGAGTACTAATACGCTCCTAAGTGGGAAACCGTTTAGGTTTTGATCGGTGTGAACAGGTTTGCAATTTGGAATGTGACGGGACGCAGGCTCAAAATTTATTGACGGTTATAAGTGCGGCACTATTCCCGGAAGGCGTAACGTGGGCACGCCTTCTCGGCCGCGTACGTGGCGTTTGCACCATAGGGTGCACCGCAATAGGCAATGTCAGCACACGTCTTGTTACAACAACCGTGCGCGCTCATTATTACCATCGCGCACACTTATTTTAATTAGAATGTGTGTGCCCGTCTAGCGCACACACGTTGGTCTATCTAACTGTTTCTGTTTGTTGTGGCTAATCGTAAACAGTTCATCCGTGTGAAGTGTATGCCATCAATCGCAGACACTTTGATCAGGCTGACCCGTTTCTGTTCTGTTGCCTAATCGCAAACAGTTAATCCTTCTTAAGCGTATGCCCTCAATCGCACACACCTTTATCTAGCTGCCCGTTTGTATTTTTCCTCCTCATCACAAACAGTTCATCCGAGTGAACCGTATGCTGTATATCGCACACGCCTTCATCTGGCTGCCCGTTCCTTTTGTTTTGCCTCATCGCAAACAGTTCATTAAACTGAACCGTATGCCCTGCATCGCACGCGCAGCTAAAATCTGAACCGTGTTTGATGGCTCCGCCATCGCAAACATTTTGCACCTTTTTACCGGTTCTTTTACACCACCGTTTGCGATTATTGCATCGCACACAGTTTCGTCGAAGGGTCTCTGATCGTAGGGTCGCATTAGCAGCATCCTGCAGTAGTGAATCATTTTTTGGGCGGCTGAAGCAAGAATATCCGAGATTGAAGAAGAAGCACGACAACCGTTGGATGGACATCCAACGGCCACTGCTACTACAACCGTGTGTTGACTATAAGTTGACAAAGCCTTGCATACGCGTCAACTTAGTTTTTTTGAGGAGACGCGTCAACTTAGTAGGCCCACAAATGTGTGGCAGAGAACATATAGCCCATTTGCGATTTGTAAGAATGTACATCCCATTTTTGAATTCTAATGGAATTTACAACAGCCCATTTACAGTTTGTTAAAAGTACAACCAATTTTCTAGCTAGGACAACGATTAATAATTTCAACCAACCGCTCAAAACAGAATTCAATAAAATTTCGCACATTTTGATGGGATCCGAAATATTTTTATCCCGAAATTTCTAGTCAGATTAAATATAATTTCAAAATAATTTTGTATTACGTAAAAATCCAATGAAATATTGCGCGCACAACAAGTAATGAAATTAAAATGTTCAAAATCCAAAAATAATATTTTTTTAAAACTAATTACGTGTTTGGTGCATTTTTTATAATTACTGCCCAGTTTTTATAATTACATCCCATTTATTATTTCTTAAGACCCATTTTCTTGTTAAGCCTAATGCATCCCTCCTAGGAAAGATTTGCAGCCCAGTGGGGCAGGGAATAACAAGTTGACCCGGATATTGTGTACAACTGTCAGCCCAGTTCATTCGCAAACAAAAAAAATGTCGGCCCAGTTGCATTGCTGATGTTCAAAAAAAGGCCCGTGTAGTACAGTACAACTTTACATGGCTACTCAGCCCACATTCAGCGATACCGGAAAGGCCCAAACAAGGCTTCTGTACAACTTTTTGAAGTCACTAAGCTCAATTAATAACTTAAGAAAAAAGTTAGAGTACAGTGGAACCTAATTAAAAGCTGTCACGAGCAAAGAAATAATTCAACGGGTCCCACTTGTGCGTGTGTGTGCGTGCGTGTGTATGTGTGTGTATGTGAGAGAGAGAGAGACCCATCGGTCGATGCTCGTAAATACATCTTTCAGCCGTCTGCATTGCTGATGCTCAGTAAAAACTTATATAGTTGACACAATCATATAGAACATCATAGCACACTGAACTTGCATACAAAAATTTCACGCAGGCGACACAATCAGGGTGGAAGCAGTGGATCGCTACGGGTAGGGCTATGTTGAAACGAACGAGCTCGTACATAACGGTTCATCGTCTTTATCAATGACGGGGAAATATCTTGAATGTTGTGCAAAGAAAATAGACAGACAACACAATAAGTTCTGCTAGCACATTAAAGTTACGTACAGCCCTTTCTAAAAAAAGTTCAGGTACAAAAATAGAACAGGTCGCAATCAAATGTACTGGCACATCAGTGCTTCACACCCATAGCTCGGATTTAACTAGTATCTGACAAGATTCAGTTCTTACCTCAAATTAGAGCACATCCAGGCAACCTGCCCTGCCTCTTCTCCCAAAGAAGTAGTGGCCTCCGCCGCGCGATGGAGTAGGCCCTGTGCCATCCATCGTTCCGAGCAACACGGGAAAAGTCTGACGTTGACTGCTGTAATGGACGTCGTCAACGGACCCCGGCACCAGCGGCGGCGGCAGGACTTCGATTGATGGATTGACCCCTTCTTCGACATGCACGAACACTCGATACAGATACATCCCTAACATGGTCCGCGGCGGCCTTGGTGGTGATGAATAGTACAACCCCGGTTCCTGCACCGGTATCTCAACACCAATCACCTTCGGTATGGTGGACGGCTTCTTCATCCATGCCATAACCGTCAGAGCCCAGCTCTCTGGAGGAACAAACATACTTATGAGCTCACCTCCAAGGTCGTTGATAAGCTCATGCATGGACTCGCTGTTCCAAGCACGTCGAGGCATGCCGTGGATGGTAAGCTTTATTAAAAACTCAAGCTCAGAGGGCACCGAGCCCCATCCTGGGTGCCACTGATCAATGCTCACCAGCGCGCCATCGCAGAACAAACGCCGGGAAGATTCGAACACACGACTGCAGTCAAAAGTTGTCCGAAACCTGACGAAGAAATCAGCCGGTGGTGGACAGACATCGACGAGCAAGTCACTTATTTGGATGCCGTGAGCAATGCCAAGAGCTTTGACAAGGTCATCTGGCGAGACGGGAGGCCGGTCGCCGTTGATGGTTACCATCAGCACTTTGCCGACAAACTGGTCATCAAGCGCCGCCATGCCACTGTTGAGCGTCAGCACGCAGCGTCCGAAGGCAGGACGGACCTCAGGATCTCCGGCTCGGAGATCAGTGTTGATCGGCGACATGATAGTGCGCTTGACTACAGGGAGTACAGGAGGGGGATTTGGGGGAACTAGAGTAGGAATCGAGATTCCAGAGGTGGGGGAGGGGCGGGAGATTGGGGATGAAAAGGTAGCATGAATTTCGAACACGCGCCAATATGCTCTCGGCACGCAAGCGCATGAAAACACCGGTGGCGCCCACATGTCGGCCTAAGAGTCCTTATTCTTTCTTTTTTTGAGAGCCCGACCTTTTTTCTGAGGATCTTTTGAGAGCCCGGCCTGAGAGTCATAATTGACCTATTTGGCATTGCGTTACTACTCGGCCCATATTCAACGACACCTCACTGGCCCAAACAAGTGTACATCATCGAAAAGACACTGAGCTCAAATTATAACTTGAAAAAAGGAGATATACTCTGAACACTTGAGAATGGTGATGCCCTCATTTAGCCCACCAGCAGTTCGAGACAATAAACAGTTTGAAACAACGATATATACAACATTCAAACACTGACTACTGACAACTACTGACATAAATAGCAAGACATGATAATTCATAAGAAGTCTTGCTACACCACCAAAACACACCCATCTGTGGCGCTCAGACTCTCGTGATCCAGACGAGAATGAGATTCTAAATAGAAGCAACTATTACATAGTAAGAGTGACATAGACGAGGATGACCAAATGACAAGGAATATGCATAAAAAAGAGAGAGAACTACCCATCCAGAATAAGCAGCAAAGACAACAAGTCATTCGAAGAGCGATGATCCAATACCATCTTAATTTGCAGCCCCGCTTCAGCGACCAGTGATCCGGAGACACCAGTACTCCACCCTTTCGACGCAACAACTCAATTACCTAGAAACCTGAAGGCTTGAACCACATCACTGCCTGTCGGACTTGAGACATCCAAGGATCAAAGTTAAACCAGATGCCTTTGTCATTCTCACCTTCTTTTGGCTGCAGGCTGTATCGTTGACAATCAGGGGAGTTTTCTCCCGAAGTCCCAGGGCTCACCGTGTAGACACAGTTTTCCATAGCAAACAGAGCCTCTCTGCCATCAAGGTCCTTGCCAACGGTGATCTCCTGGCTAATCGGATAATTGAGTCCGAGAAACAAAGAGTGTGAACCAAGGCTGTTTACTCGCCTGCAACTCAAAAATCCTGAAGGCCCCAACAAGCTGGTATCCTACTCATAGACGTAACAGCCACTGTCCGGATACTCACGTATTTCACGGTGCCTGTACACAGTGGGGTTTTTGCAATATAACATTTCCGGCTCATGTGTCCGAATGATCATCAGTCTTTTGTCGTCGTTTGATCGAGCAAGGAACCAGTTGTGCTTCCATGTTTTTGGCAAAGGTGGTGTGATTACAAAGGGCAGTAACTATAGGGACACTGCATCATATCAAAAAGGACAGGCATTGTTAATGTAAGATCAGCATTGTTCAGAGTATGAGTAGGATAATGCAAGAAACAACATTGATATGTCCCTGTTGGAACTGGGAGGAAAATACAGGGAAATGTATACTGGGTTCGAAAATATAGAAGTGCCATGCATGGTTATACTCATGTTATCTCGCAATCGATTCTTCACAGGAAACTACCATGTCATGCATGTTATGTAATCATGTTCTGTCCTCAACAAATTCTTCAAGGAAACTAACAGACCATGCATTGTTATATACTCATGTTCTATGGGCAAATTTTTTGTGAGGATATTATTCTAGCCATTGATTGCTGAAGGGCGAATATAGGTATGTACACATGGTAAGCATTACAGGATTTCACTACTTCCAAATATAGAGTTCTCCATATGCACATTTACATCCCTAATGTATGGTTAGATGAAACCAACAGTGTGATGCATGTTTCTACATCATGAAAATGAGGAAACTAACATGGCCATTGATACACACTCATATTTAGTAGTATATAGATTACTATAAAATAAGGAGAATATCCATATCTTCCTAACCGTTTGATTATTCAGGGGTACAAATTGGTTGTAATGACATGGTCACAATCGCATGAATTAACTCATTCCAAATATAGCTGATTTACAGCGTCTCTAATACATTGCCATAGTTCTACTCAAATTCTGCTCAAACAAGGATATGCCAATCATCACAAAAAGTTCAAACAGTGTCATGGCGTCATCATTAACATCAGACGGAAACAACTTACACGCGCCGTCCCAGCAATACGTGCTGCCATCTGCTTTGTCGACCGCGTAGATGATGCCATTGTGTTCAATAGCATCACAGAAGTGTGTATCAGCTTTGACGATCCACTGCGAGGTGAGCTGTCTCCAGCTAAAGAAGGCACCAGCGGAAAGATAGGCGAGTCCGCGGTGGAACAAGGTAATTACAATCTTCTGCTAAACAAGGTGCGTCCAATTGACGACGTAATCTAAATGACTTGGACCGCGACGGTAAAACCCTATATAATCCAACGTAGGAAGGATAATCTCATGGGAGGTGTGAAAGTTCACGAGAACCAACTTTTTCCAGTCTTCTCTGACGACAGCCATCTAGTGGGAGTTCATGCCGACCCAGTACATACCTGCCAAGAAGTTTCGAGTAATGGTGATCGGATGGAAGTCGAGGGGCATGATGTACGGTGACCCAGTACATACCTGCAAAGAAGTTTCAGCTAATGGAGGTCGGATTGAAGTCGAGGGGCATCATGTACGCCTCCGTATCATGGTGAGCAAATCTCGCAAGACCAGATAGCAGCAAGCAGGGTGTCTTGAAAAGCTTAGGCCTCGCTTCGACGATGGCCGTGTGCATGTCCCTCGAGCATGCATCCAGCCGCAGGGTGCTCACCATATCCATACACGAACAATAGAGGTCGAGGATGTCACTGGGGAGATTGCTCCAATCGTGGCTCAGATGGATGCTGTGCGGTTCGCGTTCGGCCATGGTGGAGTTTGGAAGGTGGGGTTTTTGGGGGCTTGATTTACGGAGGAGAAGGCTCTTGGTGCTGGAGCGGCTAGCGAGGGAATAGTGGTACTAGGGGAGGCGAGCGCGGCGAGGGTACGCGGCACTACTAGGGAAAAGCCTAGCAGTAGCGTGGGTTTTTGGCCTATCGGTAGTGCGGGTTGCCGCACTACTGATATGGCGCTACAGCTAAAGGTTAGCAGTAGCGCGGGCTTGCACACGCTACTGCTATACGTACTGAGTAGTAGCGCGTTTTGTAGAAAGCGCTACTGGTAAGTACTAGCAGCGCGCCTTCGTGCCCGCGCTACTACTATTATTGCGTATTCTATTTCTTTTTATTTTTATGTTGTATTCATACACCATTATACAAGTTTTCATACAGTAGCAATTTAGAGATTGTTTTTACATCATAATCATCATATCATCATCATCATCATATCATTAACAACTTATCATCATAATACATCGTTGTCATATAACAACTCCTCATGATCATCATTGTCATATAACAACTCCTCATTGTCATCATCATCAACTCTAGCTAACACATTGTAGCACATAATAACACATTGTACCTAGGACCTACTCCTCTTTTATAGGACGACCTACTACCTTCTTTTAGGTTAAATAGCATAAAACAAGATAGGCCCCGACTCTCCATTATGGAGAATGGAGATTATCCTGTCTCCAATTCTTGCGCTTCGCTTCCTTTTGCTTCCAAGTAGCTCCCTACTAGTGACCATACATTTTTTCCAACACTTGATTGTCATGTGTTCATCGGTTTTAGAAATCCGGTATGAACAACTGTGATGCGTAGGATGATGACCTGGCCGTAAGTTCATAACATCAAGGCGACCTTTCGGAAACATCAGATGAGGCACACAATCATTCGGGATTTTCTCTTGAAAAACTTAGTAATAACTTCGTAGTTAAATGTAGTTGAGTTTTAGAAGAATTTATGCAAAAGATGCACGGATGTCGTAATAGTAAAAAATCTTACCATGACATCTCCATGGATGTTAACGTAGTTCAACATGTGCACTAGTGGCACGTATTGACCATAATGTGGAGGAGTTTGATAATAGATATTGTAATTCTCAAGATCAGTAATAAGTGAGATCAGATGATTTTTCTCCTGATAAGTTAATTCTGAGCCATCGGTGTAGTAGGTTCTGTCTACCATCTTCCGCACATTCTTTGAAGAATAAAAATAAGCTATCAATGGAAATAAGCTGTCAACTATTTTGAAATAAACAATATAAATTACTTAATAACTATGTTTGAGAAACTCACATAGCGGTAGAATTGGAAGCGTATCAACAAGGACCCAAATGTCCATATTGTCTTGGGCGATGTCAAGATCGCCAAGATCCATGGTGACAAGCATACCCTCATGAAAATCATACATCTTGCAAAGTGCTTCCCAATTCGGGCAACCAAAATGGGTTACGCTCTCAGAATTGTATAGATTTACATCTAAATCCATACCATGATGGGTCCTTAGGTGAATTGTCTTTGTTTCCATACTTTCATGATCTTCAAAATCCATCCTCTGCAAGACATAGCATCTTGCATGGCATGGGATAAGCTAGTCGAATTGTAAAAGACGAAAATTACACGTTGGAGTAGCAGAAGTCTTGCTTAATTATAAAAAAACACTTGTCGTCGTTGCGTACCGTTTCAATATCGAAGGTCTCCTGGAGCTTAATGCTGAAGCGCCGACCTTCTACCAGGTGAGGCCTGTCGCACAGACCCCGGTCGTCGCCACACCAGTCGCACTTCGCCGGCAGACTTTTGTCGTCTGATGACGACATCGACGACATTTCCTATGTTAATAATTCAAAGATTAAACTTGTACAATTAAATATATGTACTACAAAAACTAAATTAGATCATTATTATTCATCACGGGTTGACTATCGGTCTGTCGAGTATTTTCTTGAAAACTCTCAGCTCACGTGGTGTATATATTCGACTGTCGGTGATGGTAGCTCCGCCCTTCGTCCCCGAGTGCATTACACCAAATTGTCTAGCACACTGGAACGAAGGAGAAGCTACCCCCACGACAACAGTCGGGATTCTTCGTCCTATCATATATGGTGGAGACTCTCCCTCACTGATTCCTCTCTGACATTTGCGACCGTCGGTGATGGTCATTCCTCCCTTCCTTCCCGTGCATTACCAAAAGGTCTATCACGAGAAAGAAGAGGTGGAATGACCCCCACGACAACAGTCGGCATTCTTCTTCTCTCATGTATGGTGGAGTCCCAACAGACTTAAAGTCAACCTGAAATGTCATTCAATTATCTTTCTAGAAAATCCATGCCACTCGATATTTCCTACATATTCTAGCACAAGTCATGCCAAAATTCACGGAAAAATCCGGCATGACCTTTGCTAAAAAGGACATATATCGAGCGCCTGAAATTTGCCGGAATGGAAATTAATCAACACTCCGACAAAACATAGGCCACTCCGAGGTGTTCCCTGCAAACATAGGCCACTTGGGCAAGCACATATCCTATTTGAGCAACACAAGATATACATGTTTATATCTACCTCATATGAGCATTCAAACTTGATGGTCATTGCATTTCAATGGTTGAAAATATGAACGAAAACATTTCAAAATATCTTATAGGACTCATATTGACATGGAGATTTGGCTGGTCTCACCTCAAGGTCGGAGGGGGTCGGTGACGGGGACGACGGCGGGGATGATGGAGGGGCTCCTTGATTTCTGCAAAAACAAAAACCCTATAAGCTATCAACTAATCAAATGCATACGCCTTGCATAGTGCTCTCCAATTTGAGCATTCAAAATAGGAGTAGTTCTCCAATTTGAGCATTCAATAAGCCAAACCAAATCGCAAAATATATTAGTATTCAAATTAGCATGCATTCAATAAGCAAAACTAAATCATCTCTTGCATCCGTACATCGTCGAATATTATCGCTAATACATCTTGAATAGTATCAAACATATAACATCACTAATACAGCTAAAACCCTAGCGAACGACGGGTATCGGCGCGGGCAGTGGACACCCAAAGAGAAGGAACCATCATAGGATCATAGCTAGAGTGAGATCCCTGAAGAACCTGCCAGGTATTGGAGAACCTGCCCTCCAACGCAACCATGTAGCGACGGACGTGCTCGTCCTCCTCGCTGACACGGTGACGTACCACCTCCGCGGGGTCCTCAAGCCTCCGCACCGTCACTGGCCCTCGCGACTGCCACCAAAGATGGTTCGAGTCAACGACGGGCTGGCTCCTCGCCAAGTTGCGCCCACCCGGAAGGTAGCACCTCCCAGTACCAGCCCGGCGGAGCCCAGTCCCGGACATCGACGGTGAGGATGCGGGATAGGCATCGTCGATGTCGATGCGGGAATAATTTCTTTAACTAAAAAGATAACAACAAATGTGACATGTTCAAAATATGACATGTCCACTTCAAAACGAATCAACCTAGAATTCTGTAAAATACACCTAAAAATAAACTAGTTCTATTAATTTTCTTACTAAAAATAAACTAGTTCTATAGTAAAATTTTAATTAGATCATCAAATCTCATATACCTAAATTTTCTTACTAAAAATAAACTAGTTCTATTAATTCAACTAGTTCAACTAAACACTTACTATAAATAAAACAAACTAGTTCTTACTAAAAATAAACTAGTTCAACTTGTTCTATTAATTTTCTTACTAAAAATAAACTAGTTCTATTAATTCAACGAGTTCTAACTAAAAATAAACTAGTTCAACTAGTTCTATTAATTTTCTTACTAATTCTATTAAACACTTACTAAAAAATAGTAAAAAAACTATATTGAATTTTTTCTCTAAACTAAACATTACTGCCCTAATTAACATCTAGTTAAACCCTACTGCCCTAGTTCTTAAGCATCTACAAGTACAAACTAATTAGATGAACCCTAGCTAGGTACTTAAGCATCTACAACTACTTAAGCACCCATTGATGAACCCTAGGAATTTGTCCTAAAAACTACTTAAGGATCAACAACTACTGCCCTAATTAACATCTAGTTTACAATTATATTTACTTAACTACATTCGGTGCACAACGACTATATAACTACTTAAGAATCTACAAGTAGTCGCTAATTTGATGAACCCTAACTAATTAGATGAACCCTAGGAACCCTAGCTAGGCAGAGGTTGGGGAGGAGGAGGAGGTGTAGGCGTGCCCACCTCGGGCGCCGGCGGAGTTAGGGAGCGGCCGAGGGAGGGGCACGTGATGTTTGCTTGAACTACGTCGGTATTTCCCCAAAGAGGAAGGGATAATGTAGCACAGCAACGGTAGGTATTTCCCTCAGTGGTGAGACCAAGGTTATCGAACCAGTAGGAGAACCAAGCAACACAATGTAATCAGCACCTGCACACAAATAACAAATACTCGCAACCCGACATAAGAGAGGGGTTGTCAATCCCTCACGGGTAAAAGGATAGATAGTTTTGTAGTAATTTGGATAAATAGATCTCGCGGGAACGCGAGATAAAATAAATAACAAAAAAGTGCAGCAAGGTATTTTTGGATTTTTGGGAATATAGATCTGAAAATAAAAGCAAGGAAAAATAGATCGCAAAGGCAAATATGTTGAGAAGGGACCCGGGGGCCGTAGGTTTCACTAGTGGCTTCTCTCGAGAAAAATAGCAAACGGTGGGTGAACAAATTACTGTTGGGCAATTGATAGAACTTCAAATAATCATGATGATATCCAGGCAATGATCATTATATAGGCATCACGTCCAAGATTAGTAGACCGACTCCTGCCTGCATCTACTACTATTACTCCACACATCGACCGCTATCCACCATGCATCTAGTGTATTAAGTTCGTGGAGAAATGGAGTAATGCAATAAGAACGATGACATGATGTAGACAAGATCTATCTATGTAGAGATAGACCCCATCGTTTTATCCTTAGTAGCAACGATACATACGTGTCGGTTCCCTTTCTGTCACTGGGATCAAGCACCGTAAGATCGAACCCACTACAAAGCACCTCTTCCCATTGCAAGATAAATAGATCAAGTTGGCCAAACAAAACCCAAATATCTGAGAAGAAATATGAGGCTGTAAGCAATCATGCATATAAGAGATCAAAGAAACTCAAATAACTTTCACGAATATAAAAAGATAGATCTGATCATAAACTCAAAGTTCATCGGATCCCAACAAACACACTGCAAAAAGAGTTACATCATATGGATCTCCAAGAGACCATTGTATTGAGAATCATCCGAGAGAGAGGAAGCCATCTAGCTACTAACTACGGACCCGTAGGTCTACAAGGAACTACTCACGCATCATCGGAGAGGCACCAATGGAAGTGGTGAACCCCTCCGTGATGGTGTCTAGATTGGATATGGTGGTTCTGGACTCTGCGGGGGCTGGATGAAAATTTCGTCGACTCCCCTAGGGTTTCTGGAATATTGCGGTATTTATAGAGCAAAGAGGCGGCCCGGGGGGCACCCGAGGTGGGCACAACCCACCAGGGCGCAAACACTAATTAAAACACAAAAAACACAATCATAACAGTAGCATAATTGTGTAAACACTCAAGAACAGAAAGCAAAAGATAAAAATAAATTTTATTCATTGGGTTGCCTCCCAACAAGCGCTATAGTTTTACGCCCTTAGCTAGGCATAAAGCAAGGATCTAAGTTTTGTCATTTTTGTTTCGAGATCCATAGGATGCCCTCATGATTGATTCATATGGTGGCCTAATTCTTGTTCTAGGGAAGTGTTCCATACCCTTCCTTAATGTAAATTGAAACTTAATATTGCCTTCTTTCATATCAATCATGGCACCGATAGTGCATAAAAACGGTCTACCAAGAATAATTGGACAAGATGGATTGCAATAAATATCAAGAATAATAAAATCTATGGGCACATAATTCCTATTTGCAAAAATAAGAACATCATTAATCCTTCCCATAGGCTTTTAATAGTAGAATCCACCAAGTGCAAATTTAAAGAACATTCTTCAAGATCGGTAAGACCAAGCACATCACATAAAGATTTCGGAATTGTAGAAACACTAGCACCCAAATCACATAAAGCAAAACACTCATAATTTTCAATCTTGACTTTGATAGTAGGTTCCCATTCATCATGTAATTTTCTAGGAATTGAAACTTCTAATTCCAATTTTTCTTCAAAAGCTTTCATCATAGCATCAACAATATGCATGTTTAGTAAAAGCTTTATTTTGCTCATAGGCATGGGGTGAATTTATCATGGATTGCAACAAAGAAATACAGTCAATCAAAGAGCAACTATCATAATTAAAGTCTTTGTAATCCAAAAGAGTGGGAACATCACTAGTTAAAGTTTTGACCTCTCCAAACCCACTTTTATCAATTTTCTCAACAAGATTTTCACCCTCCGAACTATCGGGACGCCTTCTTGCTAAAGTTGACTCTTCTCCAGTCCCCTTTTCATCAATCTTAACTTTACTAAACAAGGAATCAATAGAAGAAACACCAATCATTTTAAGGTCTTCATCACTTTTATCCTCTAACGAGATTGGTTTAGCGGCCATTTGATTTACTAGGGTAGCTTGTGCATCGGATATTTTTCCTAGCAGACTCTCAGCAAAAGCATACTTAGATTGGAGATTGCAAACTTCTCTACTAATATCATCAAGTTGTTTTGTTATAGCATCTAGCACAACGGAGTGCTTCTTAAGTTCTTCGGTAAAATATTTATTATGCTCAAATTGCGTAGTCATATATTCCTTGGTACTTTTCTCAATTATAAGAAAAATATTGGGATAAGGAACATCATAATATTTTCTTTGATGCATCATGACTACGCAAACAAGAAAGTACGCAAAAACAGATCCGGCAAGAAAATGGTGAACGGAAAGAGAGGGGCGAATAAAATGGCAAATTTTTCTGAAGTGGGGGAGAGGAAAACGAGAGGCAAATGGCAAATAATGTAATTGCGGGGAGATGAGATTTGTGATTAGGAACCTGGTATATGTTGATGATGTCTCCCCGGCAACGGCGCTAGAAATTCCTTTTGATGTTTGCTTGAACTACGTCGGTATTTTCCCAAAGAGGAAGGGATGATGCAGCACAGCAACGGTAGGTATTTCCCTCAGTGATGAGACCAAGGTTATCGAACCAGTAGGAGAACCAAGCAACACAACGTAATCAGCACCTGCACACAAATAACAAATACTCGCAACCCGACGTAAGAGAGGGGTTGTCAATCCCTCACGGTAAAAGGATAGATAGTTTTGTAGTAATTTGGATAAATAGATCTCGCTGGAACGCGAGATAAAATAAATAACAAAAAAGTGCAGCAAGGTATTTTTGGATTTTTGGAAATATAGATCTGAAAATAAAAGCAAGGAAAAATAGATCGCAAAGGCAAATATGTTGAGAAGTGACCCGGGGGCCGTAGGTTTCACTAGTGGCTTCTCTCGAGAAAAATAGCAAACGGTGGGTGAACAAATTACTGTTGGGCAATTGATAGAACTTCAAATAATCATGATGATATCCAGGCAATGATCATTATATAGGCATCACGTCCAAGATTAGTTGACCGACTCCTGCCTGCATCTACTAATATTACTCCACACATCGACCGCTATCCAGCATGCATCTACTGTATTAAGTTCATGGAGAAACAGAGTAATGCAATAAGAACGATTACATGATGTAGACAAGATCTATCTATGTAGAGATAGACCCCATCGTTTTATCCTTAGTAGCAACGATACATACATGTCGGTTCCCTTTCTGTCACTGGGATCAAGCACCGTAAGATCGAACCCACTACAAAGCACCTCAACCCATTGCAAGATAAATAGATCAAGTTGGCCAAACAAAACCCAAATATCGGAGAAGAAATACGAGGCTATAAGCAATCATGCATATAAGAGATCAAAGAAACTCCAATAAGTTTCATGGATATAAAAAGATAGATCTGATCATAAACTCAAAGTTCATCGGATCCCAACAAACACACTGCAAAAAGAGTTACATCATATGGATCTCCAAGAGACCATTGTATTGAGAATCATCCGAGAGAGAGGAAGCCATCTAGCTACTAACTATGGACCCGTAGGTCTACAAGGAACTACTCACGCATCATCGAAGAGGCACCAATGGAAGTGGTGAACCCCTCCGTGATGGTGTCTAGATTGGATCTGGTGGTTCTGGACTCTGCGGCGGCTGGATGAAAATTTCATCGACTCCCCTAGGGTTTCTGGAATATTGGGGTATTTGTAGAGCAAAGAGGCGGTCCGGGGGGCACCTGAGGTGGGCACAACCCACCAGGGCACGCCTAGGCCTCCTGGCGCGCCCTGGTGGGTTCTGCTCTCCTCGGAGCACCCCTAGGCGCAGCCCGGGCCCATTACATGTCTTCTGGTCCATAAAAAATCTCCGTAAAGTTTTGTTGCATTTGGACTCCGTCTGATATTGATTTCCTGTGATGTAAAAAACATGCAGAAAACAGCAACTGGCACTTGGCACTATGTCAATAGGTTAGTACCAAAAATGATATAAAATGACTATAAAATGATTATAAAACATCCAAGATTGATAATATAACAGCATGGAACAATCAAAAATTATAGATACGTTGGAGACGTATCAGCACGCGGTGTCGAGGTCGGGGTCGGGGCTCGGGCACGCGGCGGAGGGCGGCGACGTACGGCGACGACAACGGCGGCCACCGAGGGCAGCAGAGGGCATGCGGAGCACGACGGGAGTGCGTGCGGCGGCCGACGGTGATGTAGGGCGACGAAGGCGGCGACAGCAGAAGGAGGATTTGGGGGAAGTGGCGGGGGGGGGGGGGAGAAGAACCGCTCGGTTACGTCAAAAATAGCAGTAGCGCTCTCCGGGAAAAGCGCTACTGCTACATTAGCTATAGGTAACTTAACTATAGCGCTGGATAAAAAAAGGCGCTACTGCTACGTTAGCTATAGCGCTTGTCCTGAAAGCTCGCTGCTGCTACTACTTTCTCCTTTATTTTTATTTTTCTTTTATTTTCCTTCACATATTCTTTTTTTCCTTTCCCCTTTTTCTATTTCTTTCATTTTATTTTCTTTTCATTAGCAGTAGCGCTTTCCGGGTAAAACACGCTGCCACAACCATCTTAGCAGCAGCGCGCTTCTCGTAAGCTCGCTACTACTATTCCTAGCCTGCCGAGAACAGTGTGGGAATTATACTAGTAGCGCTTCTTTCTTCTGACGCGCTAGTGCTATAAACTTAGCTGCAGCGCGTAGATTTGACGGGCGCTAGTGGTAACTAGTAGTAGCGCTTCTTTTTGACCCTCGCTACTGGTAAGTTTCTGTGTATAAGGTTTTCCCTAGTAGTGCGGGGGCACAGTGAGATGATGAAGAGTAACCTCAGGATCTCCGGCGTGATGGAGATGGAGATGGAGTGGTGCTAGGGGAGAGGGAGACGAGGCGAGGCATGCTATACAGCGGCGGTGATAGTCACTGCACAGTGCACAAGGTGAGGCTGACTTTGGTAACCTGAACACGCCGCCTGGACTGGTGTCACCTCGGGCGCAGGGTCTTGTCACTTCACTGTGAGGACCGGATGAATAATATTTTGACCATCAAGTGTACCACAATTGTACTACTACTACTAGTAGGAGTAGTAGGAACATGAGTAGTATTGTATAGAGGAAATAGGTCTCCCGTGCTAGCATGCCTCTGGGTTCACTTCATCATCCAGGTATCATCCATCTTGTGAGCAAAACCCAATTCCCGTGCATGCGGAAGCGCGAAGAAGGCTTTTTCTTTTTTGAGGATAACTGCATATTCCTTAACCAGAGAATGTTGTGTCTCCCATGCACGCGCCAATATCCATCCGAACCAGCTATGACACATTTTTTTATATCCGTTTGCATAGGTCCCACCTGTCAGGAGGGATGTAGAAATAAAAAGGACTCATAAAATGTCTCGCCACGGTGATTCGAAAGAGTGACCGCAACTTGCCAGTGGCACATGTAGCTCTAGAAGGATCGGCATGTACACGGACAGGTACCACTCCTCAGTCTCCCCGCATAGCCTTTTCGTTTAGTCTACCTAGCCGTCTAATCAACTGCCTGCAGGCCACTTCTCCCATTTACTTCTCCATCGGGAACCGATTTTCCTCGGCTTCTTCACCTCTCCTTTATCTTCATTTGCATCCAAACCACACTGCATTCACATTGTTTTAACCTCTTCACATACTCCTGGAGTAATTCCGAAGCCCCTTTAAATAATCATCTTCTTCAGTTAGACTAGCCATCTAATCCTAGTTCTCCATACCATAACCCTCCGGTCCAGCAGTTCCAAATGGCGAAAGAGATCGAGATGCAGGTTTTTAGCGTCCAACATGTCCTCGTCGAAGGCTCGTTGAGCATAGTTGCCACCGTCACCGACCACCCAAGGGTTTTTCAAAAGTGGATCAACAATGTATCCAACTCCCTCCAAAAGGTGGAGATGAAGGTCATCGGTCTCGACACAGAGTACACGGAGCGTGCCACTGGGAAGATCCAACGCGCCACCGTCCTTCAGGTGTGCCTCGAAGATGATGTTTTGGTGCACCACATCATACACGCGCCCTCCATACCAGGTGAGCTCCACGATTTCTTGTCTCGGGAGGACATATACTTCTGTGGGGCAGCCATTGCAGGGGACAAATAGAAGTTGGAGCCGTACAACCATGATTTGAAAAGCATCGCTGACGTACAAACCAAAATAACAATTCCTGTAGAAGATTGTGATAAACCGACCCCATCCCTATTCGTCGTAGCAATTTTTGTGCTTGGAACAAATCTTTAGAAGGGTGACAAGACGCTAGCATTAAGGTCATCTGGATGGGAGAATTATCCCTTGACGTACGAGCGGATAAAATATGCTGCCCTCGATGCCCGTGTGAGTTTCGAGATAGCTGCAAGTCCAGAGAGCTTGTTGCGAAGCCGTCTCCCACAGAAAATGAGAACAAGAAGAAGAAGAAGAAGAAGAAGAAGAAGAAGAAGAAGAAGAAGAAGAAGAAGAAGAATAAGAATAAGAAGCTGCACCAGCAGCACGGCATTATGGATGGATGAACTATTTCCTCTCTTGTAAAAAAAATATTTCCTCTCTGTGTATATTGATATAGATGGACTATTTCGATGGTGTGCATGTCTTTGTAACAAGTAGTAGCGTGGGCCTGCTTGACTATAAGGAACTATTTATCCGCCTAGCTTTCTCTAGTACTCCTTCCAGTGATCGGTATGCAATGCATGTGTCCGTAGACATCACAGCTTTTCCATGGAAGATCAACTACGACGACCATCACATTTCATCTACTGCCACTCGCGATTCCCACGACACCGCTCCAACCCATGGCACCATGTCCCCCAACGTGCGCCTCACCCCTCTCGGCCGCACCGCCCCTATTCCTTTGTGTGCATGACATGTGGGCCACTTGAAATGCGGTGAGCATCAAGTTTCTACCACACACACGCGATTCCCACAACGCCGCTCGAACCCATGACACCACACGTCCCTCGACCTGCGGCTCACCCCTCTCGGCCCCACTGCCCCTCTGCCTTCGGGAGCATTACATGTGGACCAGCCACCTATCGGGTGCACATGTTATTGACTCAAAGGCAGGTGTAGTGAGGCGCTGAAGCTCGGTCCCGAGGGCCCCAAGAGGGAAATGTAACTCCTGCACCAGGCCTTGTGGTGCTACCGCTGCACGAACTCATGCCAAACTCAAGATTTGTTTCTTAGGGGATGTTTGGTTTCTAGCCACACTTTGCCACACCTCACTTTAGGCAAGTTTGACTAAGTTAGGTGGGTGTTTGGTTCTAGCCACATCTAAGGCAAGAATTTTTTTATGAGCAGTGAACCCCACATGTCATAGACACAAAAAGTGTGGCAAGATTCCCTTAGGCAAGCCAAAGTGTGGCTAACAATTTGAGCTACTCAAGTTAGTCAAGTGTGACAAATGTGGCAAAAATAATGTGGCAATATAAGGCAAACATAGTCACAATCCAAACAGCCCCTTACTAGTACATGCACGCAACGATTTAATGGACATTGTAATCTCAACATGTGATGGGGAGCTCTAAATTTGATTTTGAAACTTATAAAACGAAAAAATTCAAAACAAATAAACTAGAAGAGAGGGAGTATACCGTAGGATATGTCCCATACGAAACAAGTCCCCTGGTTTGTCACCGCGAAGATGCGGTTAGAAAGGAGCACAGTGTCTTCGTACTCGTACGGCAGCAAATCGGCCGCAGACAGCATGGTCCACCTTTGACCGCCATGTGCAAGGTTCGTGAAAGCAATCGCGATGTCGAACACCGTGATGAGAGTGTAATTTGGGTTGGCGGATGACCTTATCAGGGCTTCCATGATTGCTATCTTCTTCAATCTCACCTTGGTTCCATCATACCAATTCAGGCGGTGGCCTGTTGCATGGCTGATCCCAATGTTGGACAAAGGTTCTACGAGAACGGTGCCACCGTTGTAAATGTTGTGCAAATTGATGTTGGTGCCCTCCCGTACATATGCAAGCCAATCTCCACTGGCACCGAGCCTAACCTGTGAAACAGTGGGCAACGGGAGAATTAGGAAATGGACACGGAAGTAGTCTTTAGAATGCATTTACTACGTGATCAAACTCATCACTTACCTGCTCATAGGAAAAAATCCGAGTGCCCCTCAACATCGACATCTCAAGGGGCGTCAACTTGCAACTACGGCCACGCCGCGCTGGAGAGACCCCCAAGGAAACATCCTCGTGCATTGCACGTAACATCAAGATGCATTTGTACGGGTAGTTTATCTTCTGAGAGAAAAGGATGAATGAGGGAAGGCCTTATTTGCAAATGTGGAGAGGGGTGTGGGTATCTTTTTGCATAATTGCCATAGTTTTCTTCCTATCTGTTAGATATAAATCGGACGGCCTATATTGCATGATGGCAGGCACACCATCATCACCAACTCTGTTTTTTATAAGAGTAGTAGACTAGCAAGATGCCCGTGCGTTGCACGGAACATCAAGATGCATTTGTATGAGTAGTTTATCTTCTGGGAGAAAAGGATGAACGAGGGAAGGCCTTATTTGCAAATGTGGAGAGGGGTGTGGGTATCTTTTTGCAAAATTGCCATAGTTTCCTTCCTATCCGTCAGATATAAATCAGACGCCCTATATTGCAGGATGGCAGGCACACCATCATCACCAACTCTGTTTTTTATAAGACTAGCAATGTGCCCGTGCGTTGCAACGAATCCAAAGTAGAATAGTACTTGTTCACAAACTTGAAAGAAAACACTCTTGTTTTGATATACATATACCACTAAAAATAAAAAATAGAGTTGTTGATGATGGTGTGCCTGCCATCCTGCAATATAGGTCGTCCGATTTATGTCTGATGGATAGGAAGGAAACTATGGCAATTTTGCAAAAAGGTACCCACACACCTCTCCACATTTGCAAATAAGGCCTTCCCTCGTTCAACCTTTTCTCTCACAAGATAAACTACTCATACAAATGCATCTTGATGTTACGTGCAACACACGGGCATCTTGCTAGTAAGAGTAGAGATAGAGACTACTACTACCAATGTGCCGGCCTGTGCGTTGCAATGGATCCAAAGTAGTAGAATAATACTTGTTCACGGGCTTGAAATATAAACACTCTAGTTTCGATATACATATATCAGTAAAACTAAATCATGCTTCACTCAAAATATATTCCTCGGGCTGTTTTGATGAGGTGAGGGATGGGTGTGGCTGGTTTGAAGATAACAGGTTTAAAAAAATTGGAGCTGTTTTTTCTTAACATTTTGTAGCGTGGCACGACATCCGGTGCACCTAAGTGTCTGAAAGAAAAATGAGTTTGGGTCGGTGGCACACCCTGCGGCAAGATGCCCGTGTGGGCTTCTTCTATAACTAGCAAGATGCCCGTGCATTGCAGGGAACATCAAGATGCATTTTTTTACAAAACACCTATTGTGATTGACCCTTGCAGGAGTAATCCCATGTGTAAAAACTAATGATATCTCAAGAATTTTATCGGAAAAATGGTATCTTTGGAACAAGTTTTCTCTACTACTGTTCCTTGTAGTGAGCGGTATGCAATGCATGTGTCAGCAGACACGACAGCTTGTCCATGGAAGTTGAACCACGACGACCATCACGTTTCTACCACTGCCACACGCGATTCCCACGGCGCCGCTCCAACCCATGGCACGACGTCCCTCGACGTGCGCCTCATCCCTCTCGGCCCCACCGCTCCTCTCCCTTTGTGTGCATGACATGCGGGCTAGCTGAGCTGCAGTGACCATCAAGTTTCTACCACAGCCACACCCGATTGGACGCGGTTTGCCTGCTCCGCTCCTGTGCTCCGATCCGTACTCACGCACCATCGAGTTTTCATCCAGCGGCTATGACACATTTTGTCCCAGGCATCAATCCTCAGCTAGAGTACTTCTGTACTACAGGTAGTATCCGCCGGTGTGGCCATCCACGCCTCGTAACGCCCCGACGCCTAGCTGTGGCACCCTCGCCACGCCCACGCCACCACTGGCCGGTTTTATCTCGAATGAGTGAGTCGCGAACCATGCCACCACCATCAGAATGACATGTAGGCCAGCCGCATTTAAGGTCCACATGCCATTGACTCATAGGCCGGTGCACTAAGCCACTGAAGCTCGGTCCCGTGGGCCCCGAGAGGGAAATGTAACTCCTGCGGCAGGCCTTGTGGTGCTCCCGCAGTACGAACTCGTGCCAAACCCGGAATTTGTTTATTACTACTACCAATGTGCCGGCCCGTGCGTTGCAATGGATCAAAAGTATATCTATTTAGGGCTCGTTTGATTCATAGGGTTGGAGAAGCGTACAAATAGGAAACTTACGGGAATAGGGTGTACTGTCCACTCAAATCCTACGTCGGGTAAGCAAAATAGAGGAATTTTTCCATGAAGTCCAACCTCATGCTTGTTTTCCTGTGAAAATGAACTAACAAGTTCCTATAGGATTGGTTCCTGAGGAATGCAATCCTGCGAATCAAACAACATGCAAAGGAAAAATTCCACTGGATGTCAATCCTGCAAAATTCCGATGCAAATCCTGTAAATCAAAGGAGGCCTTAGTGGAATGCACCCTAAACACATTATCTATTTATTTTTCTCTAGCCTTTCCTAGCCATGCAACCAAGCCACATAAGCTTCATGGGTGCCGCCCACATCATATTATTCATACTACATTGACTGAAAAAAAGATAAATCACCCAAAACAAGATCTTCCTGTTTTTTGTTCCTACGATGCTGTGCCGTGCATGTACCTAGTTGTATAGTGGTAGTACTAGTTGTAGTACAAACTTCGTACTAGTAGGAGTAGTAGTACGGAATGCTCCTACTCTATCAACGAGGCCCATCTGACACCAAATATCTTGGCTTCCGTGCTACAGCTAGATCTTCCCCTCCTCGTTTCTGTTTTCCAACTCGGTGGGCGGGGTGCGGTTTGCCAATAGTCGGTTTGCTCAACTGCGGTCCCACATGAAAGTGAAAATGCTAGGAAACACGCCTTCCCTAGCTATGTGGCGTGCCGGACGGGCCGTGGAGTACTCCCGATTCCCGGGCGTGTGGGGGTGCGACGCGAACGCGGCGAACCTTTTCCTTTTACCAGCAATGTGCCTGTACATTGCGATGGATCCAAAGTAGTAGAATAGTAGTACTTGTTCACAAACTTGAAAGAAAAACACTCTTGTTTTGATATACATATATACCACTAAAAATATATTACTTTTCACTCAAAATATATTTCTCAGGCTGTTTTGATGAGGTGAGGGAGGGATGTGGTTGCTTTCAAGATAATAAGGGGTTTTCTGGAAATTGGAGCAGAGAAGTGGGCTATTGTTTCAAAAATGCCACAACTTACCTCACAGCCGTTAGATGTAGATCTAATGGTCGGAAACAACGGATGGCAGACACTCCACCATCACCAACTGAGTCTTTTATAGGAGTAGGAGTAGAGAAACATGTATAAATTGTAACATTTGGTTCTGCTCCTTGGCACGATCGATAGAGAGAAATAACGATTGGAAACGCTAGGGCGGGGCTTTTTCCGCAAAATAAGCAGGGTAGTAGCTAGGTTGGCGCATCGTCGGTTTGGTCACATGCGGTCCGACATGTTCTAGTGTTTCTAGCATGATGCCCATGCGTTGCACGAATTTGATGGAAAAGGTAAGCACAACTTATGAATTGACGGATGGAGTACTAGTTACAGTGATGCATATAATTAAGCAAAGGGATCGCACATGTCTGTATTGACTGGAACGAGAATGCAATAGCACAATAAGAATTAAGGCCGCGATGATGCGATCGCAGTGGTGGTTACAGGAGGCAAGAAGAAAGATACATCCATCAACGTACGACCTCCTCCTCCTCAACTCAATGCGCCGGGCCACCGACCGGCGGCTAAGGAACGGCGGCTTTTGTGGTGAGGTCAAGCTGCTTCTCAGCAAAGGCATCCAAGGATTCCAGCCGGTCGAGGAAGGCCAACGTCGTAGCATCCTCACTGGCCTGGTATATACCTATGTACACAATTTGCTCGTACACGTGGATGTGTAGGTCGACGAATTCTTGCAGGGCGAGGCGCCTCGCGGCGAGCGCGACCTCCAGGTGGACATTCCTCGTGGCGTCGGCGGGCAGTCGCAGGGCCAGCAGTGCTTGAAAGAGGTTCCGGCCATGGAGGCCGATTAGGGTGGCAGGCAATGAGGAGCCCGGGCGCGCAGGCTAGAGGAGTACACTACTAGGGAAAACCTTATACACAGAACTTTAGCAGTAGCGCTTGTTAAAAAAGCATGCTAGTGCTAACTAGCAGTAGAGCGTTTGCCAAAACCGCGCTACAGATATATATGTAGCAGTAGCGCGTCTCACCGTAAAAGCGCTACTACTAAAGTTCCCACTGCTAAGCCGATAGGCTACACATAGTAGTAGCGATCTTAAAGAAATAGCGCTACTGCTACTAGTTTTGTAGCAGCGCGTTTACATAGAAAGGCGCTACTGCTAAGGAAAATAAAATTAAATGGAAAGCAAATAGAAAAGTAAATGAAAATGAAAGAAATAGAAAAAGGAAAAAGGAAAAAAATAAAATGTAAAGAAAAATAAATGAAAAAGGGAAAAAAAGAGAAAGGAAGAGCAGTAGCGCGTGTACTGAAAAGCGCTATAGCTAACTTAGCAGTAGCGCACTTCCTGGAACACGCTACTGCTACTATTGACTTAACCGCACGGTTCGTTCTTCCCCACGGCCACTTCCCCCAAATCCCAACTCCTCCGCTATCACCGCCGTCGTCACCCTGCATCGCCGTCGGCCGCCGCGCGCTCTCCCGTTGCTCTCCGCACACCCTCGACGCCGCCCCGACCCCGGATTCGACGCCGCCCCCGACCCCGACCTCGACGCCGCCCTCCGCCGCGCGCCCAAGCGCCGACCCCGACCTCGACGCCGCCTGCCCCTCCCTCGCCGCAGGCACCCGAGGTGAGCACGCCTCCTCCTCCCCCTCCCCTACCTCTGCCTAGGGTTCTTCAAATTTTAGATTGCATCAAATTAGTTAGGGTTCATCAAATTAGATGGTAATTAGGGCAGTAGTTCCTAGTTACTAATTAGTTAGTAAGAACTAGGGCAGTAGTGTTTAATAGAATTAGTAAGAAATTTAATAGAACTAGTTGAACTAGTTTTTTTTTAGTAAGAACTAGTTGAATTAATAGAACAAGTGTATTTTCAGTAAGAAATTTAATATAACTAGTTGAACTAGTTTATTTTTAGTAAGAACTAGTTTACTTTTATTTATAGTAAGTTTATTTTTAATAAGAACTAGTTGAATTAATAGAACTAGTTGAACATGTCACATTTGTTGTTATTTTTTTAGTTAAAGCAATTATTCCCGCATCGACGTCAACGATGCCTATCCCGCATCCTCGTCGTCGACTCGGCGGAGGACACCTGCTTGACCAGGTGGGCCATGTCCGGGACTGGGCTCCGCCGGGCTGGTACTGGGAGGCGCTACCTACCGGGGGGCGCAGCTTGGTGAGGAGCCAGCCCGTCGTTGACCCGAACCTTCTTTGGTGGCGGTCGCGTGGGCCAATGATGGTCCAGAGGCTTGAGGACCCCGCGGAGGTGGTACGTCACCGTGTCAGCGAGGAGGACGCGCACGTCCGTCGCTACTTGGTTGCGTTCGAGCACAGGTTCTCCAATACCTGGCAGGTTCTCCAGGGATCTCACTGGAGCTGTGATCCTGTGATGGTTCCTTCTGTTTGGGTGTCCACCGCCCGCGCCGATACCCGTCGTTCGCTATGGTTTTAGTTGTATTAGTGATGTTATATGTATGATACTATTCGGGATGTATTAGTGATAATATTCGACGATGTACGGACACAAGAGATGATTTACTTTTTCTTATTGAATGCATGCTAATTTGAATACTTATTTATTTTACGATTTGGTTTTGCTTATTGAATGCTCAAATTGGAGAAGTACTCCTATTTTGAATGCTCAAATTGGACCCCCACTATGCAAGGCGTATGCATTTGATTAGTTGATAGCTTATAGGGTTTTTATTTTTGCAGAAATCTAGGAGCCCCTCCATCATCCCCACATTCGTCCCCGTCACCGACCCCCTCCGACCTCGAGGTGAGACCAGCCAAATCTCCATGTCAATATGAGTCCTATAAGATATGATGTAGATAAAAACATGTATATCTTGTGTTGCTCAAATAGGATATGTGGTTGCCCAAGTGGCCGGTCATGTTTGCAGGAGTGGCCTATGTTTTGCCGGAGTGTTGATTAATTTCCGTTCTGGCAAATTTCAGGCGCTCGATATGTCCTTTTTTAGCAAAGGTCATGCCGGAATTTTCCATGAATTTTGGCATGACTTGTGCTAGAATATGTAGGAAATATCGAGTGGCCTGGATTTTTTAGAAAGATAATTAAACGATATTTCGGGTTGACTTTAAGTCTATCGAGGCTCCACCATATATGAATTTTGGCATCACCGACGGTCGCAAATGTCAGAGAGGAATCAATGAGGGAGAGTCTCCACCATATATGAGAGGACGAAGAATCCCGACTGTTGTCGTGGGGGTCGCTTCTCCTTCGTTCCCGTGTGCTAGACATTTTGGTGTAATGCACTCGGGGACGAAAGGAGGAGCGACCATCACCAACGGTCGAATGTATACAGCACGTGAGCTAAGAGTTTTCAAGAAAAGACTCGACAGACCGATAGTCAACCCATGATGAATAATAATGATCTAATTTAGTTTTTGTAGTAAATATATTTAATTGTACAAGTTTAATCTTTGAATTATGAACATAGGAAATGTCGTACTCGGACGACGAAAGTCTCCCGGGGGAGTGCGATTGGTGCAACGACGACTGAGGTCTATGCGACAGGCCTCACCTGGACGAAGATCGGCGCTTCAGCATTAAGCTCCAGGAGACCTTCGATGTTGAAACGGTACGCAACGACGACAACTGTTTTTTTCGTAATTAAGCACGACTTCAACTATTTCAACGTGTAATTTTCATCTTTTACAATTCGACTAGCTTATCCCATGCCATGCAAGACGCTATGTCTTGGAGAGGATGGGTTTTGAAGACCATGAAAGTTTTGAAACAAAGAAAATTCACCTAAGTACCCATCATGGTATGGATTTTGAAGTAAATCTGTACAATTCTCAGAGCGTAACCCATTTTGGTTGCACAAATTGGGAAGCACTTTGCAAGATGTATGGTTTTTATGAGGATATGCTTGTCACCATAGATCTTGGTGATCCTGACATCGAGCAAGACAATATGAACATTTGGGTCCCTGTTGATACGCTTCCAATTCTACCGCTATGTGAGTTTCTCAAACATAGTTATTAAGTAATTTATATTGTTTATTTCAAAATAGTTGACAGCTTATTTCCATTGACAGCTTATTTTCATTCTTCAAACAACGTGCGGAAGATGGTAGACAGAACCTACTACACCGATGGCTCCGAATTAACTTATCAGGAGAAAAATCATCTGATCGCATTTTGTACTGAACTTGAGAATTACAATACCTATTATCAAACTCGTCCACATTATGGTCAATACGTGCCACTAGTGCACGTGTTGAACTATCCTATCATCCATGGAGATGTCATGGTAAGATTTTTAGTATTACGACATTTGTGCATATTTTGCATAAATTCTTCTAAAACTGAACTACATTGCTAACTACGAAGTTATTACTATGTTTTTCAACAGATAATCCCGCAGGAGTGTGTGCCTCATCTGATGTTTCAGAAAGGTCGCCTTGATGTTTTGAATATACAGCCAGGTCATCCTACGAGTCACTCCTGTTCATATCGGATTTCTAAAACCAATGAAGACATGACAATCAAAGATTGGAAAAAATGTATGGTCACTCGTAGGGAGCTACTTGGAAGCAAGATTAGGCGAAGCGCAAGAATTGGAGACAGGATAATCTCCATTCTCCATAATGGAGAGTCAGGGCCTATCTTGTTTTATGCTATTTTACCTAAGAGAACCTAGTAGCTCCTATGAGAGAGAAGTAGGTCCTAGGTACAATGTGGTACGACGTGTTAGAGTTGATGATGATGAGGAGTTGTGATTATGACTACTGACCAACTTGCTATATGATGTCTCATTGATAAAAATGATGATCATGAGGAGGTGTTATATGACAATGATGTATTATGATGATAAGTTGTTAATGATATGATGATAATGATGATAATGATGATGATGATGATGATGATGATGATGATGATGAGATATTATGTCATTGGGTGAAAGAACCGTGGTTTAGTTTCAAGTGCATGGATCCAAAGTGGATCCTTGGATCCATGCACTTGAAACTAATCCACGGTTCTTTCACCCGATGATGTAGTAACTCATTCTGATGTAAAAACAATCTCTAAATTGCTACTTTATGAAAACTTGTATAATCGCGTACGAATAAAAAATAAAACAAAAAAGAAATACCCAACAATAGTAGTAGCGCGGGTAGGGAGGCGCGCTACTACTAACTACCAGTAGCGCTGTGCACCCAAAGCGCTACTGCTAAGCACGTATAGCAGTAGCGCGGGCAGGCACATGCTACTGATAAACTTTAGCTGTAGCGCCGTATCAGTAGCGCGCCACCCCGCGCTACTGATATACCTAAAACCGGCGCTACTGCTAGCCTTTTCCCTAGTAGTGGTACGGCGATGTCGTCCGCGAGCTTCTTGACGACGGTGAACTTGTTGGTGGTGGCAACGATCATCTGGTCCAACTGAGAGTCGTAGCTGGCGTCTGCGATGGCCATCCCCCAGCCGGTCGCCAACACCATCTGGAGGCGATCCTCGGCGCCATGCCGCAGGTCGGCATTGTGGACCATCTGGCACAGCCGCTGTCCGCTCGCGCGCATCGTTGCCATGGGTCTGGAGTGTGCACTTTTGCGCTTAGTGTAGGTGCTTAGGCAAATGCCTAGGTGCGTACAATGTGGTAGATGCATTGGAATGGAGGGGCGCCTTTATATGAGTGCAAACTATGTTGCATTCACATCGTGCTGCCTCTTTTCCCGGTCCTCCTCCCATTACTTCCCTCATGCATTCATGATGCTATTTGAAGGAGGATGCATCATTGGCCATTCAACATTTCAGGAACCGCTACCCTCTCCCTCGTCTGCATTAAAGCCGTATTGGGAACTGCGCCACCCGCTGTCAAATCGAATAGTCCTGTGCCATCCGCTGCACGCCCGGCTGAACACGCCTCCTCGCCTCCATCAAACGCCCCTGTTAAACCCGCATGCAAACTGAGAAACCTACTCCGGCCACACGTCCGTTCATGAGCGGGCCGGAATTAAACGCAACGCCGGCCGAGCTCCTCCCATCCGCCCTCAGTTTAAATGAGGCCAGACGCTGGCCAAGCTCCTATCGTCCTCCCTCTATTTAAACGAGGCCAGACAGACAGCGGGCAAGAATCACACCTCCGCCGCTCCCCCATCTCCTCCTTCACCATTTTCTCCACTCTTCTGATGGCTTCCGAGGAGCCGTTCTCTAGCATACTACCCGGCTGGGTGGCCCACCGAGGCCTCCGGATACAGGCGAGGCCGCTCGGTGCTTCACCAACCTCGCTTGGCCCGACGGAGCCAGTTGCCGCGCCAAGCCAGCGCGTGGTTCAGCAACTCGCCGCTCCAGTTCAGCTCGATGAGGAGTGGCGAGTTGCTCCACGCCGGCACGGCGGCGAGCACGGCGGCATGGGCGTCGTCGCTGCCGCGTCATACCGCGCCACCAGTGTCTGCGGTGGCCGCGCCTCCCGTGCCTGCGGGCGCGCCTCCCTTGCCTGCGGCAGCACCATGCAGGCAGAGACAGAAGCCGGGTGCGTGGAGACCGATGAGTCGATGGCCAGCTTCTCCGTGTCCACTGCCATCATCGAGGAGAAGTAGAACACGGGAGGCCGCCGCCACTTGGGTCCCATGAAGGCCACCGCCGAGGCAACGACTGCGTATTCAGGTGGTTTTTTTGCTGCTTCGTCTCTTCCGAGGACCTTCGTCGACCCCGCAAGTGTCTGCCGGACATGAGGAAGACAAAGGGATCCGCGGGCGGCCATTTAGATTTGGTAGTATTAATTATACCACGAGAGCCGGATTAGCGCCGCTTAGTTCATGTAAATGTAATGAAATCCATCATGTTTATATGAAGATCCGGCTTTTTTATAGGAAATCATTCATGCTTATATGAAATCAGTCCGTGTTTGCATGAATTTCCTCTGGTTGGTTAGAGTTGTGAAAATGTATGCCGCTGGCATTTGATGTCGTCCACCGCGGAAGGAAGCGGGAGGAAATTTGCCGGCTGGCGTTGGAGATGCTCTTAATGTGGAAATAATAGAGTGACATCCAATCCATTTCAGTTAATTGCGTGCATGATTCTCCCTCTATAAAAAGTTAATTGCATGTACAGTGTACACGTGACTTGCAGGGTGGCTACAACTTCGTACAGAAAGTTAAAAAGAAACAAGTCCATCCTTAATCTTGTATTCTAAGTACTCTGTGGGTTCCAATGTCAGTACAGTAGCGAAAGAAGTATATATTAAATAATATATAATATAAAAATCTAAATTTAAAGACAGAATTCAAACTCAGGTCATCGCGTTTCCTAAATATTTGTCTTTTTCAGATTTCAAATGGACTACCACATACGGATGTGTATGTAGACATATTTTAGAGTGTAGATTCACTCGTTTTGCTCCGTATGTAGTCTACACTCTTATAAAAAACAGAGTTGGTGATGATAGTGTGCCTGCCATCCTGCAATATAGGCCGTCCTATTTATATCTGACGGATAGGAAGAAAACTATGGCAATTTTACAAAAAGGTACACACACACCTCTCCACATTTGCAAATAAGGCCTTCCCTCGTTCATCCTTTTCTCTCACAAGATAAACTACTCATACAAATGCATCTTGATGTTACGTGCAACGCACGGGCATCTTGCTAGTCACTTGTTGAAATCTCTAAAAAAGACAAATATTTAGGAACGGCGGGAGTAGAAAACAGACTTGGTGATGATGGTGTGCGTGCCATCCTGGAATATAGGCCGTCGGATTTATATCTAACGGATAGGAAGGAAACTATGGCAATTTTGCAAAACAATACCCACACCCCTCTCCACGTTTGCAAATAAGGCCTTCCCTCGTTCATCCTTTTCTCTCACAAGATAAACTACTCATACAAATTCATCTTGATGTTCCGTGCAACGCACGGGCATCTAGCTAGTTTCTTTTAAAATAGTTACTATGATAACTGGGTTGAAGTGATATATTTTATGTCTGCCCCGAATGATTTCAGATTCACTAGTAGTAACAAAGAAAACGTTGCCTTGTTAATTAACTGAAAACAGGGTGAAAACTATCACATGAGGCCGGTAAAAACAAGGCACACTGGGTTCAGCGTCATCGTCACTATAGTTGTGCACGCGCGAGAAGTCTACATATCGAGGGGGCTACGGAGAGAAAGACGTATCGAGTGTGTCTGAGCGAGGCACAAAGACACAATGTTTGAGAGAGAAACCAATTGACAGGTTAAGATCAGATCGAGTTGTCACCCTTCTGCTGTCATTGTTGGCGGGGGGAGGGAGAGAAAGATGTATCGAGAGTGTGCGTGGTAGGCACAGAGGCACAACTAGCGAGTGTGTGTGTATGTGTGTGTGTTTGAGAGAGAAGTAGTAGATAGATTACTATCAAGATCGAGGTGCCACACTACTCCTTCGGTGTCGGGTAGTGTGTGTGTGTGTGTTTGAGAGAGAAGCCAGTAGATAGATTAGTATCAAGATCAAGGTGTCACCCTACTCCTTCGGTGTCGGGAAGTGTGTGTGTGTGGGTGTGTGGGGGGGAGGGGGTGGCAGTTGACCCTAGATATAGGGAGAAGGAGTTTGTGTGACACATTTCTATATTAAGGGATAGATAGATAGCATGTGTGCGAGGCATACTTAAAGCATCACGGAGATAAACAAACAGTGTGCATGCAAGTGCCGGAAAAAATGAAGCGAGAAACAATGTCTACGCGCGCGCGCGTTTGTGTGTGTGTGTGTGTGTGTGTGTGTGTGAGAGAGAGAGAGAGAGAGAGAGAAATCTCAAAACAAAAGGTGTTGTGCTGGAATCCCATTGTATGTATTCATATGGTTCCGAAACTCGAGTTAACCTTAGGCATATGTGTGAGAGACATAATTATACTTTGAGACATTAGTGGCGGTGGGTGGGCGGAATTAAAGGGGTGGGCGTGTTCGACAGAGAGAGCGTGTGTGTTTCTGCGTGAGAGATTTGTAAGATGGGGTAGAAAGACTAATTCTAGCCTTGACGGAGGGAGAGAAATACATGAAGTATGCATGTGTGATTCCGATGCCCACGGAGAAATGAGATATGTATGCGTGTGAGAGAGATTGCATAATTCATTCACGTATCACTATCTAGCGATCGTGGACGTGCATCGCTTGAACATAAATCAATATCTACTTCGTATCGTAGCCAAAGATACAATATCGATTCAACGCTATAAAGATTGGACACTCACATATCACATTTTCTTTCTTTCTAAATAATCCTTTTCAATTGTGCATGCCAAAGTTACCATGATGTTTCTTCAAACAACCAATGTAGCTACCATGTACATGCACCATTGTTAGTCTTGCATTTAAATTCATTAGTCTTGGATGATTTAAGGTTCTATTATGAAGTAATATATGTAATATTCAAATATGAATTCAACGGGTACGCAATTTATGAAATGGAGGCTATGTAATCATATGAGGTAACACTTTTAAGTAGCAGACTACAATATCCATTTCTTTTGTGGGACTACAATATCCATTTCTTTTTGTGCGCCTCTACAAGAACACGTCAATGCATTATGTTTAAAGTAAATAGCCAATGGCACTAAATTATCTATTTACACAAGAAATACATAGGCTGAGCGTTTGATCACTTTTTTGTGAACGCGCCTCTACACCCGTACGATTGGCCGCGCCCATGTGAACGTCCAAGTTATCGGTGCATCATCCCGAGTTATTGCCTTTTTTTCTGGGGTGGACATCACACCAGTTATTAACTGCTGACGCGTGCCCCGTGTACACAGTCTCGCATGACCTTCCCGCTAGCACTGTCCAAAATTAGTTGAAAGTGGATACGAACGATCCCGCGGGCGGCAAAATCTCCCGCCTCCTTCTAAAATTTCCGCCACCTAGTCTTTAGCATGTGAAATTCCCCTTTTGTCCTCGGTGCACAGAGAACAACAGTTACAATACCGCCCTCATCTACATAATAGGTCGGGGCTGCTTTGGTAACTTCCGGTTCCCCCCACCACACGGCACCCCCATTATCTCTCCCCCTCCCGCAAAAACGACTAACTCCACAGCACGAGAGCATCTTACATCACGCCGTCCGTACTTCATCGGCCTTTCTACCCCTCCCCTCTCGAAACCCTAAACTGCTCATCCACCGGCGTACCAGAGCCCATTCACTGCCAGCGGCGTCCACCTTGCCGGATCTGCTTCTGCGGCCGCATCTACCCCTCCAACCTCCCCTAGAAACAAGTAGACTGCTCATCCACCACTGTACCACAGCCCATTCAGTGCCGGCCTTGTCCACGGCGCCGGATCTGCTTCGCCGGTACTCTCGTCAACCGCAGCGCATCTGCAGCGGCTCCTTCATACTCCCCATCGGAGACGCTTCGTCCACACCCCCCCGGAGCCGCCCAACCGACGCCCCCGTCGACGGCCTCTGATCCTCTTCGCCGACACCTTTCTCAACCCTACAGGAGCCGCTTCGCCGACACCATCGTCAACCCTACCGGAGTAGCTTCGCCTATACCATTCTCAACCCTACCGGGGCCGCTTTGCCAACTCACAAGTCCACGGCCTCAGATCCGCTTCGTCGCACCCTCGTCCAACCTGCCGGAGCAGCTTCTGACGCCCCGTCCATGGCCGCTGATCCGCATCTTCGACACCATCCTGAACCCAACCACCGGAGCAGCTTCACCGACGCCCTCGTCCACAGCCTCAGATCTGCTTCGCCCACACCGTAGTCCACCCTACCGGAGCCGCTCCACAAACACCATACTCGGCGGTTCTAGATCTCCTTACCGGACCCCGACAGCCAGCGCAGCGTCATCACCCTTGACGTTTCTAACCTGATTCCCACCGTCTGGCAAGATGCCAAGAACACGCCACGGTAGGTACTTGTCACCTTTAAACCCGTCCAGCATCACCTGCCCGATGTACTTTAAATATACTAACAGGTCGCTGTTACATGTTATGCAGCTGGCAAAAACTACAAGGACGATTTTTCTTCTGGATCTAACAGCTTGGCCAACCAAGATCCTGGACTGAAGCATTGCTATGATCTTGTAAGTGCGTCTCTCTCTCTTGTATTGTTGTGTGCCTGCCAGCGTGCTTTGCTAGGATTTTCGACCAGTAATCCCTTTGTGCAGACAATGATTTCTACTACTGGCTGCTAAATTAGATATGCAGATGTCATACATGATACTACCTCATACATCCGTTCCTAAATATAAGTCTTTCTAGAGATTCCACTATAGGCTACATACAGAGCAAAATGAGTGAATCTACACTCGAAAATGCATCTATATACATTTGTATGTGGTCCATACTGGAATCTCAACAAAGACATATTTAGGAACAGAGGTAGTACAATACACAAAATCGTAGGTGGCATGTAGGAATTCAAGTGCACTACATTAGGCTCCCTTAGAGTGCCTGCTAGTCCAGCACACAGAGTCATGGCTAGTTTATGCTACGCACACAATCGTTAATTGGTGGTATAAATATGCGCAAGGGATATGCAATGTATTATCATGTAGAGATGTCTGAAATTAGCTGTGTCAACTTGCAGATAGGGTTACGCAATGAAAAAGTACAAGATGTATGTGGCAATTTCATGGAACATCGCAAAAAAAGAAAAGGCAGCGGTGAGCCTATACAGTGTGCTATGGTAGGTCACTCCTCCATTGCAATCATCGTGACATGTTATTTGTATGTCAGTTCTATTGGCCAAGTTTCTTAGGGACAGTTATTACGATTTATCCTAAGAAAATAAGCACCTGTGAATATAAGCTTTAGGTAATAAGCCAACCAGTTCTTTTCATTACCTTCCTTTTCAGCTTATCTTTGGTATGATCAGAGAAAGTTCTAGATTGCATTATATTTTGTCATTTTGCTTCCCATATGAAAATTAATTTTACTTGCAAACATCACAAATTGAACCCAGTGCAGTAATTAATATGATAGGAAAACAGACCATCACTTTGTTCAAAATGCAAATACAAAGATACCATCTACTTGGCACAATCTACTTTGGTCAATGTCTTTCATAGAGATCCCATTGCCTAATTTAAACGAAGAACGCATGACCCAAATTTAAATGAAGAACAATTATTTATCGAAATTAGATGGTCCAAGTGGCTGGTTATTATCATATAGCAGCACCACCTGAAAGAATCATATAGCAGCAGCAGCAGCAACTCATAGCAACTCATCATACATCAGCAGCAGCAGTGTGCAATTCATCATATACCAGCAGCATCTCATAGCAATTCATCATATAGCAGCAGCAGGAGCAGCTCATAGCAATTCATCATATAGCAGCAGCAGGAACAGCTCATAGCAATTCATCATATAGCAGCAGCAGGAGCTCATAGTAACTCATCATATAGCAGCAGCAGCAGCTCATAGCAATTCATCATATAGCAGCAGTAGCTCATAGCAATCTATTATATAATTAAGACAAAAGCAAAACGAGCCTTCGCGTTCGTCCACATATGCTAATATTATTTCAATCATCTGATAAGAAAAATAACGGCTGAGATGTAAACGTTTTTACGTAACATATTCACATGTGCAAAACAACAGATTAAGTTGTCACGTTGTCACGTGTATGTCCATAAGCATATATAATAAAGGTATACTATATATGTGCGAGAGACATGTAGTACAAATAAAAAAATAATAGACACGTAGTAGTCATATGGGTCTAACCGGACTGCAAAGAAAATAGGACTCTCTTTTTTTTAGCATCCAAATAGGACTCTTTTTACGTCAAGAATGTCAGGTGCCTCTTTCCATGGCTTACCCCCGGCGGCTAGGGTTTCAATTTTCTCACGATACAAACATTGGCTCATGCACACAGCTCTCGACGACTAACAAGTCGGAGCCAGCTTTGGTGCCAGCGAAAACTGCTGAAGATCTCGAAGAAGCAGGACGAGGGGTGGTGACCATCAAGCACGACACCAAGGAGCACTATGTGGGCGGTGCCTCGTCAACACCCTGCTCATGGACGACGATGCGGACGGCGAGACCAGGCACATGGTATTCAGCACCAAAGCTCCACATCATGGCTGATATGTTAGATCAAGGACGACTGAGGTGAATATTCGTGACTGGGTTCATGCCGATGGTTCTATTTGCAGAGTTGAAGGAGTCCATCGAGGTGATCATGGGGACATGAATGGCTTGGACAAGAATGAGAGGCCGTACAAGCTGCGCTAGAGGTAGTCTGTTAGACTTTGTAGATGCAGGGCATGGCCACCAGCTCCCTATCTATGCGGCCGTTTTCTGAATATCAATCCTTGACGTCTCTCCACCATCTGCCTTGCGCTTGCCCTCTAACAGTACTACTGCTTCTAGGCGATGATGCATTGATGGAACCATGTTGCCGGCGGCAACGACGTCTATACACATCTGCCAACTAGGTCACCATGGGCAATGACGAATATGATGTGCGATGGCTGCCGTGCTGTAGGTCCTGATGCATCTATGCTCCATCCAGTATCAGGTTTGGTCATCCATTACTTACATACCTTTATCCCATATAGTTCTAATAGGTTTTACGGATGGATTACTAGATGCTAGAACAAATGGATTCATTGTTGGGGGAGTTGGATTCTGGATTAGTGCGCCCTGATTGTACAGAATTTAAAGTTGGACAGAACATGCATACACCAGCATGTACGGTTCATAATCTAGCTAATTGCTTTCCTCACATCTTTTTGCAATTCGAGCTAGCCAATCTGCCAATTCATCATCCACTTATGTTCTCTGTATATCCACATTAATATTATTTTCACACCCATAGTAAATTATTTGCACAGCCATTTTAATAATTCAGTCAATACGCCAGTATGTGTCAAAGGAAACATTTGTTCGTATAGTTGCCGTACAGTTTATTAGAGAGAAACCCACCTTTTGGTAACACGGACAGAGGAAAACACCCAGAATGAATACGCCCCTTCAATTATTTTTTCAGAATTTTTGCACTAACATGTGGCTATACCTTTTTCAATGTACGCTCCACCGTGTAAAATAATTGTATAATCCAAACAATAGAAAACCGAGCCACCATGTAATTCCACACAGACTAAAAAATATGATCGACTAATTTTGTGTTTGGTCGACATCATAATAGTCTATAGTAAATCTAAGGGAACATGTTGAATGTATGGAAAGTACAAGTGTCCGCAACATGAGACTCAAAAGCTGCTGTAGGTCCTGATGCATCTATGCTCCATCCAGTATCAGGTTTGGTCATCCATTACTTACATACCTTTAATCCCATATAGTTCTAATAGGTTCTACGGATGGATTACTAGATGCTAGAACAAATGGATTCATTGCTGGGGGAGTTGGATTCTGGATTAGTGCGCCCTGATTGTATAGAATTTAAAGTTGGACAGAACATGCATACACCAGCATGTACGGTTCATAAGCTAGCTAATTGCTTTCCTCACATCTTTTTGCAATTCGAGCTAGCCAATCTGCCAATTCATCATCCACTTATGTTCTCTGTATATCCACATTAATATTATTTTCACACCCATAGTAAATTATTTGCACAGCCATTTTAATAATTCAATCAATACGCCAGTATGTATCAAAGGAAACATTTGTTCGTATAGTTGTCATACAGTTTATTAGAGAGAAACCCACCTTTTGGTAATATGGACAGAGGAAAACACGGACATATATATTGCATGCTCGATCATCAGGTAGCAGCAGCACCCATGAATAAGAACTACTTAGCCGGCTTTGATTCCCTTGGATTCCCTATCAGCCGCATACTTTGATAGATAGTGAATCTGGTAAGCATCCATGATGCAATTGTTTGTTTGTTTTTTGCCCTTTAGCAATCATCGATGGTAATTCCAATATTTCTCATGCAATTCGATTGGACTACATTCAAATTTGCTATTTACCGGGTGTTAATTTCTTATTGCAGAAGCATACGCACGCGTGGAGATTTGTCAGATTTTCAGAAAAGAAGCCAATAGAGTACACATGATATACATGACTAATTTGGAGAATCTGCATGTTATCCATGCTCATGCACGATTGTAATTTTTTAGGAACTTAACTTATCATCCCACCATCTAAGCTTCACAACCTGCAGTTGCCTATTCCATTCATCATGATATCAGGATGCTGGGTTGATGGGGGTAAATAAAATTTTCGTACTGAACCATAATTTGGCAAGGAAAAAGAAAACTACACAAGAGGCATAAATAGACCATCCCATGATGACAAGATTACATATTAACAATACTAGGTTCACTAATTTTTGTCCCATTACCATGATAGCTGCCTTAGCATATATTCATCATTAATTGTCTCATTTTTCTGAAACAAGCAAGTGTCTGCCTATGAATGACAGTGATGTGTTTCCAGAAGTAGTATATAAAGCTGGACTTTATCCCTTCTACGTGACAATATCTTATATATATTTACCAATTGGAGGTACTTTTCGAGTTCTCATGTTAGTTCTTGGAGAAACTAATCAACAGTCGTCAGATCGAGATCAAGGGAAAATAAAAGTTAGAATTGTGAATTACTCTCTTAATCAGTCATGAAGAGCAGACAACTTTGCTTTTGTTTCTCCAGGCAACAACCTCTCTTCACCTCATAGTACTGCATTTGCATGTCACAGATTTGACCTAGCTCGAGTGTGAGCATCACCTCCATCAAGTAAATGTGCTGCCTTGATTCCTTTAGTATTTTTTTCCAATATATTTGTTTTTAATTAGATCCTGCTGTTAGATTATCCACAATATCAGAATCATGGCGGAATCGACCAGGGTTTTTTCTGTTGTTGTACTCCTTATACTGTATGAGGTGCGGAGTATTTCTGATCCACTCTTCCCCTGCACCTTATAGTGTTGTATCGTTTAGTGCAGGCCAAGCAGGAACGCCAGTTGGAGGGATCATCCAATTCCTTAACGCTGCACTGATTATGTGGATCAGCGCATGGAGTCCTAACGATTTAGTCTATACATTTTTAGGGAGAGAATATCCAAATTAATAGCAACAAAGCGCAATCATGAATTGTGAAAGGTACCAAGTGTTCCGCCCTAAAAAGTAAAATAAAGCAAGCGTACGTGTGCATACCACTGTACTTGCATGTATTGAATATTCGTGCTACCTCAATTGGTTCTTGGTTTGTTATGGGGAAAATTGAAAACTCCGCAAAATGATTCTAATTAATCTGTATAGTACCTGTAAATTTTAGTGGTTATTGTCAGCAACTTGCAAATTATGAGTTCTAATAGCAGTCTATTTCTTCAGTGTATACACTTTGATCTAATTTTGAGTCGTTGTTATGAGCACCACTAGATGTAAGAGAACCAAGTTGACCACCCCACACTGATATGATGTTATAGATTTCTTAATGGGGAAACTAAATCATTCTTATGAAGAGAACCTCGGACTTACATATGCACTATTATATATGGAAGAAGCTACTATTGTACATGAAAGAGCACATATATGCATAACCCTTATGTAATAAATGCAGCTAATTTGTGTTTGTGACACTCCAAATCTGTCTTCTCTTCAAGATTTTCAGTATTTGCTCACACTTATAAAGCAAGAAACAGAAGATACATGAGTGTGCTGACAAGGTAAGGGCATCTACTCTTTCCATATATCCGCTTCACTTTTCCATCTGTAGCAGCTTCCATGTTCCTGTCAAGTCAAAGTATGGTCGACTGAGATTTACAGTGCTCCACTAATTATGTTACCAGCAAAGTTGCCTTTGCCATACCCAAAAATACCTGCTTATTTTCCCAGCAAAGTATGATCCCGTGAAAGATTACTGCCTACTTAACAAGGCACATCCAATACACCAAAGTGGGAAAGCTCACATAACAAATTGCTCATTAGTAGGTTGGCTAGAGGCAAATATTTTGTTTTCAATTTTATTGGTACCATAATCTAAATTTCTACTTCAGTGCACCTAAGAAGTTATTATTATTCACTGTTTGGCAACTCAAGTATATGTATCTTACTCCATGAATTACTTATCTATTTCCACAAGGATTGGATCGTCAAATTCCATTATAATTGTTCTAGCAAGGAACCACGAATCTATTTACCATTGGTATTCATTCTCATGACAAAATAAATATATCTTCTTGCCAAGAGAAAAATGTCATATCTTCAATACTAATATGTAATTGGAGGATTTCTATTGTTTTTATTCTTTTTTTTGCGGGATTATTCTTTTTATTCTATAGGGCAATAGAAAGATTATTCTCACATTTTTCCAAAATAACTAGACGTACATTGGGATAGGTGGGAAGATGAGATGAGCAACACAACTACTACGAATATGTGTCTCTTCAATACTAATATGTAATAGGAGGATTTTCTATTCTTTTTTATTCTATAAGGCCATAAAAAGATTATTCTCACATGTTTTCAAAATAACTAGACGTACACTGGGATAGGTAGGAAGATGAGATGGGCAACACAACTACTATGAATATGTGTCAGATTCTCATGGGGAGATAGAGCAATCCGGATACATATATGAGTGGATTATTATATTATTTCCAGCCATGAAATCCTTGTTGTTATTAGGAATCAAAACTTGATATAGATGTTTGGCTGCAAAATTGAATAAAAAATTAGATGAGTATATACAATATATAATGAAAATACGTATGAGGTAAACAAACAATATATTTGTGTTTGGCCTAGCCGCGCAAATGCACGGGTCACACCGCTAGTTCATCATATAGCAGCAGCAGGAGCAGCTCATAGCAATTCATCATATAGCAGCAGCAGGAGCAGGTCATAGCAATTCATCATATAGCAGCAGCAGGAGCAGCTTATAGCAACTCATCATATAGCAGCAGCAGCAGCAGTTCATAGCAACTCATCATATAGCAGCAGCAGCAGCTCATAGCAATTCATCATATAGCAGCAGCAGCTCATAGCAATTCATCATATAGCAGCAGAAGGAGCAGCTCATAGCAATGCATCATATAGCAGCAGCAGAAGCAGCTCATAGCAATTCATCGTATAGCGGATCAGAATGAAAATTTGGCAAAAAATCAGAGGAGATCATCAGCTTGTTGGATGAGCTCATCCTTCAACTGCACCTCAAGGCCACGGCCTGGGAGGAGGGGAAGGGGAATGAGGTGCCTTCTGCCGTAGTTTTGCGTCGCCCGCCGGAGTAGTGCGTTGGACGGACCACAGTGGAGCAGCTGCTGGAGACCATGAGAATGAGGGGCGGCGCCAGAGGGAGGAGGAGCCGGGGAGATTTGGCCCTACCAGCCGGCCATATAGCCTAACTGGACAGAGCATCGTCGAGGACCAGGCCAGATGGGACCAGTGGCGACGGCTCGCTGGAGGAACCCTAGCACTGCAGGCAGGGGATCAAGGTAGAGGGAAAGGGGAGAGGAGATGCAAGCGGGCAGGGTAATGAATGCTTGCGTGTTTGTTTTTACTTGAGGGTCAGGTGTGACGTGGGCGTGAGCAGTGGCATTTTGAGTGTAATATAGGCAGACAACAGAGTCATTTCACTATTCCCCTTCCCTTCAATTTTTAGTGAGCTTCTACCCGAAACACCCCCCTCCGAAGCTAAATAAGTTAATCCCAAGCCCATAACTCAAAAATGACTTCTTTACATTGCTTACTAGCAAGATGCCCGTGCGTTGCACGGAACATCAAGATGCATTTGCATGAGTAGTTTATCTTGTGAGAGAAAAGGAGGAACGATGGAAGGCCTTACAAGCAAATGTGGATAGGGGTGTGGGTATCTTTTTGCAAAATTGCCATAGTTTCCTTCCTATCCGTCAGATATAAATCGGACGACCTATATTGCAGGATGGCAGGCACACCATCATCACCAACTCTGTTTTTTATAAGAGTGTAGATTTTGACAATAAGCTCTGAAAAGGCGGCATAGAACTGGCCCTTAACCTGCAATTCAATTGTGCGTGCAATGATGAATCACTCCTCACTACAAGAAATATGTCAACTTGTGACCTTCTGTCAGTGACCCTGGAAGAATTGGTCATAAATCTACGACCATTTGAGACCAATTGGTCAAAAGCTGTTCAGGGGGCTCCAAACCCTAAACTATATCGACAATTTTGGTCAGAAAGGTCGTAATTTTCTTACACGAAATGGTCATAAAGCAGACAGCACTGGTCCGCTGCCTTATTGCTAGCTAATCATGACCAATATAGATGGTCATAACCTTGTAAATTGTGGTGGATTGCTATGACTAGGCGCCACCTCATCAGTTTTGCCTATGTGTCATGTCCATGTGTCAATTTTTGCCCTAGGTTGTGAAGCAACCTATATTTCTGTCATTCCCAAAATTCCCAAATAAATCTCATAAATTCTTTGGGTCATATCTTCATCAAATATGTAAAAATCCTTCCTTGCCTAGTTAAAAATAATTCAACAATATTCATTTTCCTATTCTGTTCAGAACAGCACTTTGTGAAGGAAGTGCTATTTATATATTCTTGATTGCCCTCAAAATTTTTGGGCACTCTTTCCTATCCAAACCATTGCCTCATGACAAAATTCAGCTCCATTCGCCCAGTAAATCTTCCTCGGCAAATTTCCAAAGTTTTTGTCCACCTAGAAGCAATGTGAAGGAAGTACAATTTTTATATATCCAAATTACATGAAATTTATACAGTTCATTCATATGCCCAGATTATCACCCTCCTCCAAATTGCAGCTCAGTCAAATCATCTATGTGAGCCCAGGTTCAATTTATATTTTATGGCAAGATTGGCACATTGCAAAGCAAGTGTTATCTAGACCCCTCCTATACCCTCAAACTTTTTGGGCACTCTTCCATACCCAAATCATTGCCACATGATAATATTCAGCTCCATTTTCCTGGTAAATTTTTCTCAGAAAATTTCCAAAGTTTCTATCTCGAGAGAAGCTTTGTGAAGTAAGTACTAGCTAGGCTTACCCAAATGATCTGAAATTTACCAGGGCATGACCATACCTATGTAACTTACCTACACCAAATTTGAGCTCATTTCATTTATCCAATTACTCTCGCTAATTTTCCTAAGTTTCTGTCCAGAGAAGAGCATTGTGAAGGAAGTACCACTTTGGCATGTCGAAATGGTATCAATTTTCTACAGTACTTTCCTATGCCCAAATAACCATCCTCCACCAAATTCCAGCTCAATCCATTCATTATTTTGAGCCCAGCTTCAACATTCATATTTTTGTCCAGTGTGGTACTTTGCAAAGCAAGTACCACCTAGGATCCTCCTTTTGAGCTGAAAATTTGTGAAGACATTCTTCTTAGTAGATGATCATCCTCAGCCAAAACTCACGCCCATTGGCCATGTGCATTTCCCGTGCCGCTAATCAAACACTTGGCTGCTAATTCATCTTTGAGCATAGTTCGGTCTCCTCATGAGAATATTATGTTGTAATTTTCTTCTTAGCACCTACCTGGGGAGTGCCCAACCCACTAGACATGCCTAGGCCGCCTAGAACGCATGGCAACGCCATGGTCATGCGGTGACCACGCGTCGGGCATGCGAGTTTACGCGCTCTAGAGTTGGGGCCCTCGACCACCGTCCAAACCTCGATGTATCGCCACCAAACCGTATATTTCTGATTAAATAGATACTTATGTAACTAGAAATGATTTTTGGAAAAAATAAAGAGCATACTATAAGGCAGCTGCAGTTCAAATTTGACCCATTTCCTGTTGAATCGGCAGAAATTTGTCTTTTTCACGAGAGGTGGATCAAAACTTTTTACACCCAACCATTTTGTCAATTGTGCATCACATATGGCCTAATATTTTATAAAATTGATTAGGTCCAATTTTGCAACAAATATATGGCAGGTCCTTCACAAAAAAAAACTCATTTCGGGCACTCGAAAAATGGAAAATGTATTTTCCGTGAAAAGAAAATGAAAACATCCTTAGGCAACATTGTTTAGAATTCCAAGATGCACCCTTGTGCACAATATGAGATCATTTGAACAAATTATGCCATGAATGTGGCCATAAGATTGATCATTTGGCTTGAAAGCCATGAATCTTCATGCATGATAGCTCATTTCTGAGAACACTTTTTTAAAATAATTGCCGTATTACAAGTTTGTTATTTTTCCTGGCAACTTGGTCACATATAATGACACAATGCAAAGGTTTTCTAATTTTTTGATTTTTTTATGAATTTTTTATGCCCGTTTCAAAATGCGGTCAAAACGGCGGGCTTGACTGTTCCTAGTAGTGGTTGAATCTTGGAAAATTTTTGATGTTTCTCTGATTAAATAGATACTTATGTACCTAGAAATGATTTTTGGAAAAAATAAAGAGCAAACTATGAGTCAGCTGCAGTTCAAATTTGACCCGTTTCCTACTAAATCGGCGAAAATTTGTCTTTTTCATCAGAGGTGGATCAAGGCTTTTGACACCCAACCATTTTGTCAATTGTGCATTAAATATGGCCTAGTATTTTATAAAATTCATTAGGTCCAATTTTGCAACAAATATATGGTAGGTCCTTCACAAAAAAAAACTCATTTTGGGCACTCAAAAAATGAAAAATGAATTTTCCGTGCAAAGAAAATGAAAACTCCCTTAGGCAACATTGTTTGGAATTCCAAGATGCACCCTTGTGCACAATATGAGATCATTTGAACAAACTATGCCATGAATGTGGCCATAAGATTGATCATTTGGCTTGAAAGCCATGAATCTTCACGCATGATAGCTCATTTCTGAGAACACTTTTTAAAAATAATTGTCGTATTACAAGTTTATTATTATTCCTGGAAACTTGGTCACATATAATGACACAATGGGACGGTTTTCCAATTTTTTTATTTTTTTTTAATTTTTTATGCCCGTTTCAAAATGCGGTCAAAACGGCGGGCTTGACCGTTCCTAGCTAGTGGTTGAATCTTGGAAAACTTTTGATGTTTCTCTGATTAAATAGATACTTATGTACCTAGAAATGATTTTTGGAAAAAATAAAGAGCAAACTATGAGTCAGCTGTAGTTCAAATTTGACCCGCTTCCTACTGAATCGGCGGAAATTTGTCTTTTTCAACAGAGGTGGATCAAGGCTTTTGACACCCAACCATTTTGTCAATTATGCATTAAATATGGCCTAGTATTTTATAAAATTGATTAGGTCCAATTTTGCAACAAATATATGGTAGGTCCTTCACAAAAAAAAACTCATTTCGGGCACTCAAAAAATGGAAAATGAATTTTTCATGCAAAGAAAATGAAAACTCCCTTAGGCAACATTGTTTAGAATTCCAAGATGCACCCTTGTGCACAATATGAGATCATTTGAATAAACTATGCCATGAATGTGGCCATAAGATTGATCATTTGGCTTGAAAGCCATGAATCTTCACGCATGATAGCTCATTTCTGAGAACACTTTTTAAAAATAATTGCCATATTACAAGTTTATTATTATTCCTGGAAACTTGGTCACATATAATGACACAATGGGACGGTTTTCCAATTTTTTTATTTTTTTTGAATTTTTTATGCCCGTTTCAAAATGCGGTCAAAACGGCGGGCTTGACCGTTCCTAGCTAGTAGTTGAATCTTGGAAAACTTTTGATGTTTCTCAGATTAAATAGATACTTATGTACCTAGAAATGATTTTTGGAAAAAATAAAGAGCAAACTATGAGTCAGCTGCAGTTCAAATTTGACCCGCTTCCTACTGAATCAGCGGAAATTTGTCTTTTTCACTAGAGGTGGATCAAGGATTTTGACACCCAACCATTTTTTCAATTGTGCATTAAATATGGCCTAGTATTTTATAAAATTGATTTGGTCCAATTTTGCAACAAATATATGGTAGGTCCTTCACAAAAAAAACTCATTTCAGGCACTCAAAAAATGGAAAATGAATTTTCCGTGCAAAGAAAATGAAAACTCCCTTAGGCAACATTGTTTGGAATTCCAAGATGCACCCTTGTGCACAATATGTGATCATTTGAACAAACTATGCCATGAATGTGGCCATAAGATTGATCATTTGGCTTGAAAGCCATGGATCTTCACGCATGATAGCTCATTTCTGAGAACACTTTTTTAAAATAATTGCTGTATTACAAGTTTATTATTTTTCCTAGCAACTTGGTCACATATAATGATACAATGCGAAGGTTTTCCAATTTTTTGATTTTTTTTGAATCTTTTATGCCTGTTTGAAAATGCGGTCAAAACGGCGGGTTGACAGTTCCTAGCTAGTGGTTGAATCTTGGAAAACTTTTGATGTTTCTCAGATTAAATAGATACTTATGTACCTAGAAATGATTTTTGGAAAAAATAAAGAGCAAACTATGAGGCAGCTGCAGTTCAAATTTGACCCGCTTCCTACTGAATCGGCGGACATTTGTCTTTTTCACCAGAGGTGGATCAAGGCTTTTGACACCCAACCATTTGGTCAATTGTGCATTAAATATGGCCTAGTATTTTAGATAATTGATTTGGTACAATTTTGCACCAAATATATGATAGGTCCTTCACAAAAAAACTCATTTTGGGCACTCAAAAAATGGAAAATGAAATTTCCGTGCAAAGAAAACGAAAACTTCCTTAGGCAACATTGTTTGCCATTCCAAGATGCACCATTGTGCACAATATGAGATCATTTCTTTGAATTTTTCATGTGAAAAAGTAGAAGAAAAACAAAAGAATGCTGAGGTAGATTCTTTTTTGAAACATAATTTGTTTTTTTATGAGAGGTGGATCGAAAGCATTTTACATCTAAAAGATTTGGTCAACTGTACATAAAATGTTGTCTTATAGTTTTGGAAAATGGAGTGGTGCTGTAAACATTTTTGGCACTCCGAAAATAGAAAATGATTTCCCCCCCTAAAAACTCATTTCTCATAACAATTTTTAAAAGATATTTGTCTTATTGCAATTCCAAGTTTGATAGTCTTCCTAAAAACTATGTCACATTTGGTGACACAATGAGAATGTTTCTTTTTGAATTTCGCGTATCATAAAACTGTTTATATGATTCAACACATTTTTTTGAAAAAATATGGTTCAACACCTTGTTTTTAGTCGATTACGACCAATTTAGAAGGTCATAACGTGTACTGGGTTCTGATTGGTCCATGGGCATGTCACGTGGATCGTGCTCAGACGCCGTCGGATGCTCCCGGATCTGACGACAGCGCTTTCTCCCTCACCCCCACTCTTTGTCTCAAACAAATTAAAATAAAAAAGAAAACTCCCTCACCCTCTGACCCCACGAACCCTAGCGCTCCAGATCCGCCACCCACCTCACGCGATCCCTTGCAGCCGCCTCCCACCGTCGCTCCAGATCCCCTCGCCGCTGGTCTGCACCCTCCCTCTCCCCCACCTTTGCTGCCCATCTTCTACCCACCCCACCCACCCCGATCCCTCTCCTCGTCTCCCACATCGCCGCCGCCACCCACGCCGATCCCATCCCTCCCCTTGTCTCCCTCCCGATTCAGATCCAACCCAGCAGCAACTCAGGTCGAACCCCTACCCCGCGGCCATGGCAGGGGGAGCCCGAAACCCTACCCGTGGCGGCTAGGGTTTCAGTCGGCTCCAACTCCGGCACTGCTCTACCTCCGGCGACTCCCGAGCCCTCAAGCGCCACTCCGTCTCCTAGATGGCCTCGAGGACGGCAGGTTCTTCCTCAACCTCGAGGACACACGCCGGCAGCCGGCCATCTCTACCGAGCCCACCGATGGTGACCTCCGGATCTGGTATGAATCCCCCCTCTCTCTTGATCTGTGTGTGTAGGCGCTTCCTCACCTCACCTTGTCTCCTTCCCAGAACGACCAGAACACGTCCGCCATGGGAGAGGAAGGCCTCGGGACGCCATGCTAGGATGCTTCTCGGGACGCCATGGCCCTTCCTCACGCTGGTTCTCCTCGCTCCTCAAGGTCCGCACATCTCCGGTCGATGGAGTCAGCTCCACAATCAAGGACACAACGACAACAGCAGCAAGGTTCGCCCCGCCTCTCGATTTCATCTTCTTCCACTCCATTGCCTGCTGATGCTCGTGGACTCCTTCTTCTACAACTTCTCATCATCTCCTATTGATGTGTGTTCGTATTGTGTCAAGGAAAGGAATTCAAGGCCATGGGAGCTGCTTCTAATATAGGACGTGCTGGACCTGCTGCTGCTGCCGGTTGTGTTCCTCGACCACGTCCCCAAGCTGCATCCTGCTGCTCCTGCCCCGGCCGTCCTCAACTTGCTCCTGGACAGCTACTGCAGGTGAGACAATTGCCTCCATCTACTGCAGGTAGAACTACTATGTAGTTTGGTTGTAGCAGCAACTGTTGTAGGTTGGGTGAAATCTTAGTTTGCCTGCCTTCAGATAATGAGATGGATATAGCGCATAACATTGCTTCAGACATTTGCAATACATCTCTTAATTTAACATCCATTGGAATAAATTAGATGGGAATATATATGTGGTTTCATAAGCTGGTGCTGCTAGTTGTTATGGGAATATATATCTTAGTGCTTTTTCATTTCCTCACCTTGTTTCAAACTGCTCTTAACATGATCTGTGTTTGAAAGCTTGGATGCTGCAAGATCTGGTTTAAGTATCAAATTAGTGCAGGTTAGATGTGTACATATCTTTTGCTTGTGCCATGATTACGATTAAAAAAGGAACCTATTCATAAATCAATATCCAAATAATGTTCCTTGCTCCTGCATCTGTGGATCATGGTGAAAATTATTGAGTAAGCTGATGTTTGTTTTTGGACAACATTAAAAAATCTGCCACCATTTTGTTTCATTTTGCTAGCACATTCTTCTGTTTCTAAAATATTCTGATCTTGCTCCAGGAAGGTCGAATGCGGGCCTCCTTGCAGTTGGAGGGCTTCCTGCCCCATGCCCCTTGTCTGCTCTGGCGGTGGGTTCCTCTTGGCCGCGATGATGCCCGAGGCCGGCCGCTGCCCCCACAAGAAGGACGACGACATCTGCAACAATAATGTCTGCAACGAGGTGAGCCATTCCCCTCCCCCTCCTCTCTCCAGATCTGCTTTGTTCGCTGCGAGGGGTTTGATTCCTCGGTCCCTGAGATGCGTGCTTCCATTGTCGGGATGCCGAGAGCATTAGGTCTAGGCCGCATGCTTGCCGTCTTGTACCTCGATTCAGTCCTCATGACGTTGTCGATGCGTGCTGCTGCTTTATACATGTTTAATCAAATCTATCAAGAAGCTGTTGTCATGTCATGCTTGCTGTATTAATAGCTAATTTAGTTGGGTATTACCAGTTCAAGTTGTTTAGTATATATCATGTTCTGTTTTGCTACTGAAAGCTTTAAACTTAAATGTTGAATTGCCTTGTACACATAATTGTTTGTAATCTAAGGGAAAGCCCTTAATAGTCAGCTAACCTTATGAACTATATAAATATATCAAAATCTTGTGTTGTTAAATCGAGCTTATTGTCAATTGGCAACCTCTTATTGTAGTAGCTGGACCTTCTTCCACCATCCCTCTAATAAAGAATAAATCATGATGCTTCTGCTGCCATAACTTGTTTTCTTGTTTACCATCCAGGTACAATGGGACCAAGCTCATCCTCCTCATCCCTAGCTACTACACGACTGCCATCCTGCATATTCCCTCTAGTTTATGGAGCATATGGACCTCTTACTGTAGTAGCTGGTATGCCTGCTGCGTGTATCCCCATCTATTTGATGTTTTGCTAGAACTATAAATCCTGATGCATGGTGATCATGGTCTGGTTTGGTATATCTGTTCTACTGGTGCTTAAAATTTCACATCCTGGATTTTGATTGAACTCGTTCTTACAGGTCAATTTAGTTTCTCATGTGTACTGTAAATATTATGAATGAATTTTCACGTCTTCTAATAGTATAGTAAGTTAAGAGTTGCACATGTCAGTATACTATTCACCATCAATCAGGTGATTTGGTGTTGGATCAGGAAAAGAAAGAAAATGTAGGTGGTGCACATCAGTATTAGTATATCTGCAATTCATTGAACACTCTGCTTGCATGATACTCCTATATGCTACTGTGGTGGCTGCTTTGTAATTACTAGTGGGGTGCTTGGTTGTCCACCTATTTATGTGCTGCTTTTTAACCAACCTGTAGTGCTAAAACATTGTTGCCAGTGATGTTATTATCTACTCTAATGGCTGATGAATCTGTACCTGCCATACAATGTGGAATGACTAATGAATCTGTACCCGAATACCATGTGTAATTACTATTATTTTTTGCATCGTCTGAACATTTTTTTTGCTGCTATATAGTTTTTCACTCATGATTGATCTACTGCCAGGTGAATGCAGTTTTCAAATGTTGAAGGAGGAGGATAATAGGAACTTCTGTTATCTCTATGAAGTTTTCAAATGTTGAAGGAGGAGGACAATAGGAACTTCTGTTATGTCTTATCGTCTAAATTTCTGTTCTAATATTCTTTGTCGTAGAATAGTTTTGTTTGGCACTTACTGTTCCTGGGAAGTAAAGATATGTATTGCTAGAATGAATGGTTGTAATATTATAACATTGCACGTTGCTTTGAAAATGTATCAGAACTGGGCTAGGCCCAAGATAGCTTGTGGTGTGATGTGTTGTAATGTCAATGGCATAATTTTTTTTTTTGGATTGGATCAATTTTTTCGGAACTGGGGTAGGCCCAAGTTATATTTGACAATTATTTTTGAGGTAAAAACATGAGAGGCCCAGCAAAGAAATGGCCCAGAAAAATACATGATCAAAAAGAAAATTTGCTGTTAAAAGGGCCACACAAAGAAATTAATAAGGCTTAATTGTTTGGGCCAGGCCCATGTAGCTAATAAAAGCACAGGAAAAAAATACATTAAAAAGGCTGAATTAATGGGCTCGGCCCATGTAAAACACCGAATTAGACCGGGCTGATTCTTATCCACGTCAGCTTGCCACGCTGGATCCTACGTGGCCTGGGGAGGCTGCCAGTGACCAAAAATTTGGTCGTGGAACCAATGACCTTTTACGTATCACAAAGAAGGTCGTTAATTTCAGTTTATGAGCGCCAGCTTTTGACCATCTATTTTTGGTCACAAAAAGGTCGCAAATGAAAAACAATGCCCATTCAGCGACCAATAGTGATGGTCGCAAGTTGACATATTTCTTGTAGTGCCTGCCTGCTATAGTGTACATTTAGGCATCATCATACATGGCATAACCTAATACATGTGCATTCCATTGTAGAATCTGGAATATGCAATCTTTATGTTAGTTCATACGTTGCACATGATGTTTAAATGCCCCATAAATCTCGTCAGTCAAGTGATGGTCTTTAAGCCTCCTTTGCTTCTTTTCTTGATATGTAAGATTTGTTCACACATCTGTTCAATTGCTTGTTTGTATTAGCCAGCCATACTAGGACTGTTTGCTTTGATTATTTGTTGTTCTTGACCTAACACTCCGACAGAGCTTGTCAATGATTTAAACACTAAGGGCTGCTGTAGTGGGGGCTTGTATAACTCATAGGTGACATAAAGGTTTGGCTGTACACTAAAGTAGGCTCTCCAAGAGTACCTAGAGATCCAGTTTGAAGGTATGCCTAGTTTTTACATTGTGCACACATAGTAAATGCTCATTTCATTGTGTGCAAGAGATGTGGCATGTTTCATTATGTGGTGTTGTTTTGTTATAATCTCATCCTTTTGTGTTGTTCACAGACTCGAAAGTATGCATATTTATATTCCAAGGAGACGAGTAACTAGTTTGTGTTACCTTGCAGAGGGGGTGCAATGAAGATAAGATTGAGGATTTCCATGTACAAGATATTAGGAAGGAGCCTTGCAAGAGAAGGAGGAGTAGTGCTGAACCTGTTCAACCAGCTAAGGTAAGTCACTGTATCCAACTCAATAGTTCAATTTATTGTTTGTTTCAGGCATAGTTAAATTGCTCTTTTCAATTGCTTTATTTGTCCTCAGTTAATGAGATGCCCAAACAATGATGCCTGATGTTGGGTACTTGTATAACTATTAGTTGACATAATTAAAGGCCTTACCATTTAATTACTCTGGCGAAGTGTGCCTGAAGCTTTGAAGTCTATTAACCAACTATTACTGCATGAGGCTCACAATCTAGTTTATACTAGGCTAACGATTGCATAGTTTTGCTTACCGTAGTAGGTTTGTATGAATCCCTCTGCTGTTCATTATGCTCCCTAAGACTTTAATTGAGCTACAGAATGGCCAACTGCTTGCTTACTTATACGCAATGTGTTGTCTAAATTTGTAACCTGTCTGTGTTTTGGATTTGGCCCCAAGATCATGCTCCTCTGGTGAGCTAAGAGATATTTCTGTATGCGGGCTGCACAGGCTACCATTTTTATAATTTTTAAAATATCACCTGCTTATGCTTCATGACGTGTAACATTATTGTTAGTCCTGTTTTGCCATGTACAAAATAGTCTGTCTTGCTCGCTTCACTGTTGTAACTATATTTTTGCACTAGTTATGTGTACTTACAGAAACATTTCAGGATGAAGTGACATCAACAAAAAGATCTGCGAGCAGTGCGGCATGGCCGTTACCCAATGATTATGGATTGGAATTAGAATGTGCTAATGTTCTCGAGCATCAACTAGAGGTGGTAAGACAACGTGTACATGATTCTCAACGTACAATCAACAAGTTTAGACTATACTTGTAGGTATTAGATGCAGGAGTCAAAAAAATAAAACGAGACACTGAGGTAACCACGAAGGAATTGGAGATTTTGCAGACTGAAATTTGTGCTATCTGAATCCGGCCAATCCTATTTTCTGAAGAGATTATAGTTCAAATTGTAAGTTCTGTTGATGCGTGTCCATGATGTATGAGCTTTATTTGTCTAGTGTATATAATTTGCTGTTTCTGTATACTTTATTATCACTGGTGCCGAACTATAATGCCCAGTGGGTATATTCGGCTGTAATTTCTTTATTGTATAGTGTAGGATTATTCTACGTTTCTATGCCTTAGTCTTTTTATTGTATAGTGTATGTTTATTATAGGCGATAGTATAGAGTAGGATAATTCTTGAATATGCTATATCATTGAAACGGGGGCCAACACGCCCAAACATTTTCTGGACGCCATACAAACGAACAAACATGTGTAGTCGAAGCGGGCCTTAATTGGGCTGGTCAAAATAATATTTAGTGGATCCCAAATGATGTGGCCCACCGTAACAACGGCTCTTAATTAACAGGCCAAAAGCTCGATAGGGCCGTATAAATGGAAATGGCCCGCGGGCCTCTAGCAGGCCGAAATAAATGTCAATTTTGTCTTGGCCCTTTTACTTTACGGGCCAGTAAGAGGCCGAAATTGTTATGGGCCAGAGGAGGCCCAATTTGCAAACTAGGCTTTTAACAGGCCGAAAGTCGCGTCGGGCTGAAATTTTGCCCTGCGGAACGTGGGCGCTTAATGGACCCAAAGTCAAAGGCCCAACTATAGTGCGGGCCGTTAACAGGCTGAAAGACAAAATGGGCTAGGAATTGGCCCATTGACCGAATGGGCCGAGGACAGGTCTAAAGTCACAACGGGCTAGAATTGGCCCATTTACCGAATGGGCCGAGGACAGGCCTAAAGTCTCAACGGGCTAGAATTGGCCCACCTGCAGAATGGGCCGAGAAAAGGCTGAAAGACGTTCCGGGCCGTTAACGGGCTGGAACTGACGATGGGCTGCTAACAGGCCGAAAGAAGCTCGGGGCGTAATTGGGCCCAAAGACGTAGCGGGCCGTTAACGGGCTGAAATTGACGATGGGCTGGAAATTGTCAAATCCAGAATGGGCCTTTGATGGGCCGATTCTGTGTCACTTGTATGGGCCATGTTTGTCAATGGGCCTGACTCATGTAGGCCGTTAATGGGCCGGCCCGCTTATTTTGATAGGCCCGGCCTTTTAACCTGAATGGGCCATTGTTGGGCCGAGACACGTGTCGACGTATCATAGGCGCGTTCCGTCCATTCGCTGGATGACAACTGTCCGAACGCCGGGCTGACGCGTCGATCTGCCGGCGAATGAGAATTTTACACGTGGAAAATCCCCATTGGTCCGCGCTGTTAACGGGCTATCGGATCCAAACCAGAACCCGATAGCTTAACGGCGACCCGTTACGGTGGATGCCACGTGTCGGTTACCCTTGACGAAAGCACTTTCTATGACGCGCAATTTATCGTCATGGAAGTGGACACTTCTGTGATGATAATTTTTGTAATGTCATGGAACACTTCTACGACAACACAGGTATGACTATCTTGATTCTGTCATACTGTGACCTACTGTGACAAACACGTATCATCACGGAAGTGTATTTTTTTGTAGTGCGACCTTGGGAACGCCTATCTTGACGACATACCAGAGGTCAATGTCAATGGCTTCAAGATGCATGCGCATCTTATTCCTCCAGTAGGGGTAATCAGTGCCATCGAGGATTGGGCACGCAGCGGAGACTTTGATTATCCCTGCAGTCGACATAGCTAAAACTCCAGGTGGTTAAACCGAATCACACAGAACAAAGGAGCACCTTGCTCTGATAACAATTGAAAGTGCTAGTTATCGACTAGAGGGGGGTGAATAGGCAATTTTTGTGAAAGTCTTCAAAGCACAAGGTCTTTGAAGACAAACAATCAAATTGAACCTATATGATATGCAGCGGAAGATAAACTACACTAGACAAACCATAGTCAAATGAGCATAGTAATGAAAGCACGAAGACTAATGGTAGCTAGATAGTACAGATCGGAATGGAAGACAGAATGAAGCCAAAAAGGTAATAGTCTTCACACAGTGAAGTCAATCAGATCAAGCAAGCAAGCAATGACTTCACGAAGACAAACTGAAATGTAAAGAAGGTGGGGGATAGAACCAGTAGCTCAGTGAAGACAAGGATTTGGTAGACCAGTTCCAGTTGTTGTGGCAATTGTACATCTAGTTAGGGAGCCTGAGATTGAACTCAGAATACCACATCTTCACATTATTCCCCTTGAGCTAAGGACACCCAGTCCTCCCCCAATCATTCTTGTAAGTCTTCATGGTAGACTTCCAAACCTTCACAGACTCCGTTCACCGGCGATCCACAATGACTCTTGGATCATCAGAACGTGACGCCTAACCGGCTGGAGGATGCACAGTCCTCAAGTGTAACAAGTCTTCAGGTCACGCGGACAGAAAGACTTCAGTGATGCCTAACACTCTTTGGCTCTGGGTGTTTTGGGCTTTGTCCTCGCAAGGATCTCCCTCTCAAAAGCTTCGAAGGTGGGTTGCTCTCAAACAACAAAAGCCGTGCACTAATGAGGGAGTCCTGGATTAGGGGGTCCTCGGGTGTTCGGCCTATTTGATGTGGGCCGGACTGATGGGCCGTGGAGATAGAAGCATGAAGACTTTCCCTCATGTCCGGATTGGACTCCCGTATGCGTGAACGGCAAGCTAGGTGTTTGGCTATGTACTTTCCCTCCGTCTGCTAACCGACTCTGTGTAACCCTAGGCCCCTCCGATGTGTATATAAACCTGAGGGTTTAGTCCATAGAGGCTATCATAATTCCCGTAGGCTAGACTTGTAGGGTTTAGCCATTACAATCTCGAGGTAGATCAACTCTTGTAACCCCTACACTCATCAAATACAATCAAGCAGGACATACGGTTTTACCTCCATTAAGAGGGCCCAAACCTGGGTAAACATGGTGTTCCCGTTGTCTTCTGTTACCATTGATCTTCAGACACACAGTTCGCGACACCCTACCCGAGATCTTCCAGTTTTGACACCGACGTTGGTGCTTTCATTGAGAGTTCCGCTGTGTTGTCGACAGAAGAATCGATGGCTCGCCTCGTCATCGGTAATGATGCGGTTTCCGGGGAGACTTTTCTCCCTGGCCAACTCTTTGTGTTTGGCGGTTTTGCTCTGCGTGCCAGTTCAACTGGTCACCTCGAGCAGATCGACAGCTACGCCCCTGGTCATCAGATAAGGTTTGGAAGCTTGAGCTACATCGCTGATATCCGAGGAGACCTAGTCTTCGAGGGGTTCACAGCCTCGGCCGCCACTCCCCACTCATACGAAGAAGGCCCTTCGGATCCATCGTCGGATCCTGTTCAGGGGTCGACCACCACTTACACCCTGGCCCCAGATCCAGAGTGGATCACTTTTTCTGAAGATAGGAGGGTGTACTCCGCCGGACTCTCTCCAGTCAAGGAGCTTCTAGCCGGAGACCCAGATGCATCCATGTCAAATCCGGACTCAGATCCGGACATCAACTTCAGACTTTCAATGACTGCGGAACCCAGTCCCGCAGATCCGCGGACTCCTGTCCAGTTTTCACTGCTAAACGAAACATTGGACTTAAAATCTCTCTCCATCACGGAGGTCCTATCTCCGAACTGCGCCCGGCTTGGACTAGGGGCTAAGAGAAGGGAATTTTACGTCCCACCCACCACCCACTTAATAGCCACCGTCGAAGACTTAACCGACATGCTAGATTACGCCTCCGAGGACATCGACGGCATGGACGACGATACCGGAGCCGAACCGAGCCAAAACCCGCCTATCACTGGGCGTTGGAAGGCCACCTCAACCTACGACGTATATATGGTGGATACGCCCGAACAAAAGGACGACGATGGCACTCAGGATCCAGATGAGGACAAGCCCATCGATGAACCACCAAAGCATCGGCGCCAGCGGCGCCGCTCTCGATCACGTCAGGCGAAGGACAGCAACACCGGCACCGGAGATAATGACACTCCGGACAACGCCGAAGACCCCGATCACCCCGCCGAACCTGCGGTCAAGCAGGATGACAGGGAAGAAGGACAAGTCAATCCAGACGAACTTACCGATCACGAGGATTAGAAAGATCGTAATTATCTACCGGCCTCCGAAGAGGATGTTAGCCTCGGCAACGAAGATTTCATCGTGCCAGAGGAACCCTTCGAACAAGAACGGTTCAAGCGACAGCTCATCGCCACCGCGCGGAGCCTGAAAAATAAACAGCAGCAGCTTCAAGCCGAATAGGACACACTGAATGACAGATGGACCAAACTCCTGGCTGCACAAGAATACGGCCTTGAGCGCCCAACAAAGAGTTACCCAAAACGCAGGCTACTGCCACAATTTGATGATGAGGCCCTTGAGCCAATACCGTCAAAATACAACCAGGCTGAGCAGCCGGACCGGCCACCTCGTGGGCGGGATAAAGCGGCAAATTACGCCGACACCAGCCCGCGCCACCATGACGAAAAAATAAGGATACAGTGGATCCAGGCTACACACACAACCTACGTCAGGACCTGGACAATAGAGCCAGCCAGACAAGATCAATCTACGGCTCAAGAGGACGCGCCCCAGCGCGGGATGACGGCCATCAGGCCTGGCACAATCAAACCCGGCGCCAGCACTGGACACAGATGCCATCCGAGCTCCGTCGCGATGTTGCCCAGTATAGAGGCGCCGCACACCCCATGTGCTTCACCAATGAGGTAATGGAGCACCAGTTTCCGAAAGGGTTTAAACCCATAAACATCAAAGCCTACGATGGTACAACAGATCCCGCTGTACGGATTGAAGACTTCCTTCTCCACATCAACATGGCTCGTGGAGACGATCTCCATGCTATCAAATACCTCCCCCTAAAGCTAAAAGGACCAGCACGGCACTGGCTGAATAGCCTCCCTGAGAACTCTATCGATAGTTGGGAGGACTTAGAGGACGCTTTTCGGGATAACTTTCAGGGTACTTATGTCCAGCCACCGAATGCCGATGACCTGAGTCACATAGTCCAGCAGCCCAGAGAGTCAGCCCGCAAACTCTGGACTCGGTTCTTAATTAAAAATAACCAGATTGTCGACTGTCCGGACGCCGAAGCCTTAGCAGCATTCAAACACAGCGTCCGCGATGAATGGCTTGCCCGACACCTCAGTCAGGAAAAGCCGAAGACTATGGCAGCTCTTACAGCACTTATGACTTGCTTCTGTGCGGGCGAGGATAGCTGGTTGGCTCATAGAAGCAACAACACTAGTGACCCTGGCACCTCTGACGCCAGGGATGGCAATGGAAGGCCACGATGCAACAAAAATAAGCGTGGGAACAACAATGAAGAAACCGAGGATATGGCGGTCAACGCCGGATTCAGTGGCTCTAAACCCGGTCATCGGAAGAAGCCATTCAAAGGAAAAAGAGATGGCTCATCCAACTTGGATAAAATACTGGATCGGCCCTGTCAGATTCATGGCACCCCCGACAAGCCTGCCAATCACACCAACAGAAATTGTTGGGTTTTTAAACAGGCCGGTAAGCTAAATACCGAACATAAGGGGAAGGGACCTCCAAGCGAGGATGATGATGAACCTCGCCCTCCGAACACTGGGGGACAGAAGAAATTTCCCCCCGGGGTGAAAACAGTGAACATGATCTATGTCACGCATATCCCCAAGAGGGAGCGCAAGAGCGCACTAAGGGACGTTTATGCCGTAGAGCCCGTCGCCCCAAAATTCAACCCATGGTCGGCTTGTCCGATCTCCTTCGATCAAAGGGACCACCCAACCAGTATCCGTCATGGAGGTTCGGCGGCCCTGGTACTCGATCCCATCATTGACGGATACCATCTCACTAGAGTCCTTATGGACGGCGACAGTAGTCTTAATTTGATTTATCAAGACACTGTCTGCAAAATGGGTATTGACCCGTCAAGAATCAAGCCCAGTAACACTACCTTTAAAGGAGTGATACCTGGCATTGAGGCCCGCTGCATGGGCTCCTTAACATTGGAAGTGGTATTCGGCTCGCCGGACAACTTTCGCAGTGAAGAATTAATCTTCGATATTGTCCCCTTCCACAGTGGTTATCATGCACTGCTTGGATGAACTGCTTTCGCCCGCTTCAACACCGTCCCGCACTATGCTTATTTGAAACTCAAAATGCCCGGACCACGCGGCGTCATCACTGTAAATGAAAATATGGAGCGCTCCCTCCGTACTGAGGAGCACACCGCGGCCCAAGCAGCCGAGGTACAGAACGGCCTCATCAAGCCGAATAGCTCATCGGTCGTCAAGACCCATGATACTGCCAAGCAAGTCCGACCCGCATTACAGAGTGATAGCTCGGCGGGGCCGGACCTTGACAAGCAGTTTTGCCTCCACAGATCGCCCTCTAAGGTCGTCGCATACGTACCTCGCGTACATAATTTCGCACTTGAGATACCTTGGGCATCACCGGAGGCACACCATGGAAAAGCTCCACAGTCCGGTTCGACCCTATTTGGACCTTAACATTCTTTTTTTCCACTGCAGGTTCATTAAAAACCTGCCCACTCTACGGTTGGACAAGGGGTTCTTTTCTAGGACCTCCTCTCTTACAGGCAATCATTAACCTCTCCTTTTGAAGGATTTCTTACCAAGGCAAAATGGCGCAGACGTGCGACAGGGTGTCGTTGGGATCTTCGCACCACTACTTCAGGCCCTGTGTACATTTTCGGCATGTAAAATAGCCTTGATATCTATGGCATCATCTGTAATGACACATGATATAAACGAAACAGTGGATCACCACCTTTTGCATGGTACCAATTTACTCCATATTGTTATCCATATTCCCTCCTTGCGTCAGATTGCTATACGTATTCTAGCCCGGCCTAAAAGTGTCGGGGGCTGCATTCGGCCTTTCACATTCCTAAAAGCCCGAACTCCTAGGAGGTACATTTCGGCGTCCCGGATACTGCATTATATGCATCAGCTCTGAATCATGTCTTTGGTCTATAGTTGGGTTGCCCGGCTCCTATGCTTACCACCTTACGTTCCGCTCTATCGGCTAAGGTAGTAAAGGGAGAACTACTGCGATTGTACTGCTGGTTCGTTCGGTCAAGTACCTCAGTAGAGAAAGCCGAAAACTGACTGTCATGATACAGTGTGAGCTGGTCGGCGATTCGAGTTTTACACTACCAATCGTTCGCGATTCATTTCATGTTATACGGGGGGCTGGTCTTCGTTCGGCCGCGTGGACAAGGCACCATAGTTCGGTTTGCTGCTCATGCACAAGGGGCTCCTACTTCGCCCCATATTCAAACTCCAATGGCTAAGTAAAAGTACTAAAGCCGCATAGTCTGATTGCCTGGTTCACCTTGCGGACACCTCCTTTACGGACCAAGACATTGGACAATGTGGTCACGCGATACAATGAACACCCCTATAGCATCTACGAGGGGGCTAAAGCGATGACTGGCCACTTTTATAAGTAAAACAGCCGCACAGGAGGAAAAAATGCTTGAAATAAACAGTGCAGCACATAGATAAATTACAAACATGGGTCCCTGACATAGTTTTTTCAAACCCGAATACATCTACTCAAAAATGACATCGTTGGAACACTGACCCTCTATTAGTCGGGCTCCTTCCAGGATGTCATCAAAGTACCTCTCTGGCTTCCGATGCACCTTTCCTTCGGGCAGGCCCGCGGTCGCCACGTCGGTGGCCTTCATCTTCGCCCAATGCATCTTTACGTGGGCGAAGGCCATCCGAGCACCCTCTATGTAGGCCGAGCGCTTTATAGCGTCAATCCGGGGCGCTGCATCCACCAACCGCTTAACCAAACCGAAGTGACAGCTGGGGATGGGTTCGGCTAGCCAAAGCCAGACTATTAAATACTTCATGGCCAGGCCCACCACCCTATGTTACTCCATGAGCTGCTTCAGCTGGTTACTTAAGGGCGTCGGATGCTCCGGCGTGAGGAACTGCGACCAGAATAGCTTCTCGGTCGAGTTCCCCTCCTGGGCTCGGAAGAACTGTGCGGCATCCGCGGCACTCCTCAGAAGATCCGCAAACGCATCTGGAGAATTCCATACTCGTGTGAGCAAAGCATACCTCTGACCTCCAAAAATACTTTGCAAATGAAAAACCTTACCAACCGCTATCTGCTTCGCCTTATGGATCTCCTTGTGAGCACTCTGAGACTCGGCTCGCGCCTCCTTAGCTTCCTACACGGCCTTGGCAAGTTTGGTCTTTTGGGCCGAAGACTTCTCCTCCAAGTCCTCGCATTTGCCAATGGCATCTTTGAGCTCCTGCTCAACCTCGGCCACCCGGGCTTCATGTTGGCAGCGAGCGGCCTGCTTAGTTTGCAGTTCTGCAGCCGCTTTGTCAGCGGCTGCCTTATTTGCCTCCGCCTCCTTCTTGGCCTGGGCAAGGGTGCCCTTGAGGGTCTCCACCTCGGTTGCGTCCACTATAATCACAGCATTATACGAGTTAATCTCCATACATGCATTATACGACTTAGCCTTTTTCAACAACATACGCATACCTTGCGTCTCGTCGAACCGCTTATTAACGCGGTCGAGCTCTTCATCGGCCAACTGAAGCTTCTGATTCAGTTCGGAAACTTCCGCGGCCTGGGCGATCGCCGCCAACAGGGAAGCGTGTCGTATCAACATAGCAGTATATTAACTCTCCCAGATAAAATGCGGGTCCTCCGCCCAGTTTCTTTCAAAACCAGACAGAGCCCCAGGGGCTACTGTCTATATACAGGTATATTCTCTAGACAACACAAAAATGTTAGAACATTACATCGCATACCTCAAAGCCAGTCAATAGGCTGGTAAAGGCTTCGTTCAGTCCGCTCTTCGCAGACCGAACCTTCTCAATCACCGCGCCCATCATGGTGCGGTTCCTCTACGATGGAAGCATGTCGCAGTGCTTCCCTTAGAGTGTCCGGCGCCTCTGGATTAGTGGAGGTCGCCGATGGAGTTGTTGCTCCTCCCCCTTCTTGCGAAGAGGGTTGTTCACTGGATCCCGGAGCCGCATTGGTCTCTGGAATGGTGTCCGGCTGGGGCCCAGATTGTTGGGGGACCCCGCTGTCAGTTTCCATAGGGATCTCCTCCCCTATCTTTTCGGCGACCGAGGTATTAACCTCGGGCGCCTTCTCCGCATTCTCGCCTGCCCCTCCTCGGCCAGGAGAGATCCTTCGGGACAGCACCTCGGTGCCATCCATGGTGACAGGCGAAGGGGCTCGCGGCGGTGTCTTGCTCTCCACCATCTCTGGATCCAGGGAGTTTCCTTCTCATGACGGGGTGTTCGGACGACCGCGCGGAGGGCTGAAAGGCACATATCAAAATGGTTTACATATTGGAAAAGGTAAAATTGAAGATAAACTGGGAATGTTCGAATACTTACGATTCGGCCAAGGGCTTTACCCTGAAAGGCCTCTTTTGGACCGGTTCGGCATCAGAGTCCTAACTGTCCTGGAGGACCACCTTCCCCCTCTTGGGCGCCTCCCCCTTCAGGTCTTTGAAGTCCGCCCTCTTCTTCTTCCTCCCTTTGAGGGGAGAATCACTCTCCACCTCCTCCTCCTCTTCCTCCTCATCTTCTTCATGAGAAGAGACGGCTTTGGTCTCTCCGGACGCAGTTTCCGGAGGACCCTTAGTGCGGGGGCCGCCCTTGGCCTCCTTGACCTTCAACTTCTTGGGCTTCTTCTCCGGTGCCTGGTACGGCACCGGGACCAGCATTCCTACTAGCTGGGGGAAGATCGGCTCCTCTGGTAGCTGCGCCAGACAGTTAATCCGCTCCGCCTTCGCTGTCCAGCCCTGTGTAGAGAGACAATAATATGAATCTTTGTTGAATCCGAAGTAGTGACCAAATAAATCTTCGGAAAGAGTATGCTTACCGGTGAGGCCAGATTCGCACTATCGAATCCGATGTCCTCGGTCTTCATCGGCCAACTCATCTGGGCCTTGAAAATCAGCTTCCACATATCTTCGTGTGTGGTGCCGAAGAAGCGCTTCAGGGTCTGTGGTCCCTCTAGATCGAACTCACACATGGGGGAAGCCCAGAGTTGGCACGGAAGGAGACAGCAGAAAATCATCACCTAGATCACATTTGTGAGGCCGGTGTCTTTTCTTAACACGTTGGTGATGCACTTCTGCAGCGTCGTCACCTCTGGCTGAGATCCCCACTCTGGGCCCTTGGCAGTCCAAGAGGTGAGTCTAGTGGGGGGTCCGGATCTCATGTACGGTATGGCTGCCCACTTAGCGTCGCGTGGTTCGGTGATGTAGAACCATTCTTGTTGCCAGATCTTAACTGTCTCCACGAAAGCCCCTTTGGGCCAGACGGCGTTGGGGAGCTTGCTCACCATGGCCCCGCCGCAGTCCGCGTAGTGTCCGTCGACCACCTTCGGCTTCACATTGAAGATCTTGAGCCATAGGCCGAAGTGTGGGGGACGCGGAGTAGAGCCTCGCACACGACGATGAACGCCGAGATGTGGAGGATGGAATTTGGGGCTAGATCATGAAAATCTAGCCCGTAGTTGAACATGAGGCCCCGGACGAAGCGGTGGAGGGGAAACCCTAGCCCTCGGAGGAAATGGGGGATGAATACAACCCTTTCGCCGGGCGCTGGAGTGGGGATGACCTGCTTCTTGTCAAGGAGCCTGTGTGCGATGTTCGCGGACAGGTAACCCACGCTCCGTAGGTCTTCGATGTCCTTCTCAGTGACGGAGGAGGCCTCCCACTTGCCTTTGGAACCGGATCCGGCCATGGCTGGGAAAGGTGGTGGCGGTGGGAGAGGTTGGAGTCTTTGGGCGCTGGAGCTCGGAGATGGGAAGGCAGGAGCTGGAAGAAGGTGCGGGTGAAAAAGGAGAAGTGATTGACCTTTTATAGATGGTAGAATACCAAACGCCCCCCCCCCTCTCAAGCCTTAAATCTCGCCTATTCCCAAAGAGATTGTGCGAAGAGCGCGGTTGGATTACCCAAAACCGTATTGATGAGGATCCCGCAATAAGCGGGCACGATCTCTATTTTAACAAGACATGCCAATGGAGGATAAGCCTCGAAACGCGAAACGGGGTGTGAAAACGGTTCGAAATGTTAATGGGCCAAACATGACGTTTCGCCAAAAAAGTTGTCAGTAAAAAGATACTATCTCTTCGAGCATCTTGCCCTCATGGCCAAGGGTTGTGTTAATTGTGCAGAGCCGAATACAGTTCCTTGTGCAGGGAATTATCTTAAGATGTTCAGAAGGAGGAACCCGCCTTGCGACGCCGAAGACAATCCCTGTGCCGAATGCATCGTCATCGAAGACTGGTTCAGGGGCTACTGAGGGAGTCCTGGATTATGGGGTCCTCGGGTGTCCGGGCTATTTGATGTGGGCCGGACTGATGGGCCGTGGAGATAGAAGCAAGAATACTTTCCCTCATGTCCGGATAGCACTCCCGTATGCGTGAACGGCAAGCTAGGTGTTTGGCTATGTACTTTCCTTCCCTCTGCGAACCGACTCTGTGTAACCCTAGGCCCCTCTGGTGTGTATATAAACCAGACGGTTTAGTCCGTAGGGGCTATCATAATTCCCGTAGGCTAGACATCTAGGGTTTAGCCATTACGATCTCGAGGTAGATCAACTCTTTTAACCCCTATACTCATTAAATACAATCAAGCAGGACGTAGGGTTTTACCTCCATTAAGAGGGCCCGAACCTGGGTAAACATCGTGTTCCCGTTGTCTCCTGTTACCATTGATCTTCAGACACACAGTTCAGGACCCCCTACTCGAGATCTGCCGGTTTTGACACCGACAACTAACTCTGAGCAGCCACCAATTTATGGTGTAGGGTTGGGCTATTTATAGCCAGGAGGCAACCCGACATGTGATACGTCTCCAACGTATCTATAATTTTTTATTGTTCCATGCTGTTATATTATCATTCTTGGATGTTTTACAATCATTTTATACAGTTTTTTGGTACTAACCAATTGACATAGTGCCCAGTGCCAGTTGCTGTTTTTTGCTTGTTTTTTACATCGCAGAAAATCAATATCAAATGGAGTCCAAACACCGCAAAACTTTTTGGAGAATTTTAATGGACCAGAACACCCAAGATGGGCCAGAGCAGCACCTGGGGGGTGCCCTGAGGGGGGCACAACCCACCAGGGCGCGCCTGGGCCCCCAGGCGTGCCTAGGTGGGTTGTGCCCACCTCGGTGGCCTCCCGCACCCCCTCTTTGCACTATAAATTCTCAAATATTCCAAACCCCTCCGGGGTTACCCTAGATTAGAAGTTCCGCCGCCGCAAGGCTCTGTTTCCACCGAAAACCAATCTAGACCCCGTTCTGGCACACTGCCGGAGGGGGGAATCATCACCGATGGCCATCTTCATCATCCCGGCGGCCACCACGATGAGGAGGGAGTAGTCCACCCTCGGGGCTGAGGGTTTGTACCAGTAGCTATGTGTTTAATCTCTCTATCTTGTGATCTTGAGATGTCACAATCTTGATATATCATGGGATTTGTTAACATAGATGGATCATATGATGTTTCTCCCCTCTATACTCTTGTTGTGACGAATTGAATCTTTACCATTTGAAGTTTTATCTTGTCGGATTGAATGTTCAGATCTGAGAACACATGATGTATGTCTTGCGGTATGAATACTTGAGGTGACAATGGGGTATCATATTGATTCACTTGATGTATGTTATGGCACTCAACTTGCGGATTCCTGAGGTGACATTGGGGTAATCTATGCATAGGGGTTGATGCACGTTTTTATTATCTTTTCTCCGATAGAAACTTTGGTGTCTCCTTGTAGTTCTTTGAGTGGATTGAATATTATGATCATGAAGTTGTTTGATGCACATCGTAGAATTAACACACGGATACTTGTAGTGACATTGGAGTACCTAGGTGACATTAGAGTTTGTTGATGTGTGTCATATGGTGTTATTTTAGTACGAACTCTTGGTTAGATTGATCGGAAAGAACAACTTTGTGTTATTTTAGTACGAACTCTAGGATAGATTGATCAGAAAGAATAGCTTTGAGGTGGTTTCGTACCCTACAAACAATTTCTATCTTTTGTTCTCCGCTAATAGGAACTCGGGAGTGATTCTTTATTGCCCTTTGAGGGATAATCATATGATCCAATTATGTTAGCATTGTTGAGAGATTGCACTAGCGAAAGTACGAACCCTAGGCCTTGTTTTCAAGCATTGCAATACCGTTTGTGCTCACTTTTGTTACTTGTTACCTTGCTGTTTTTTATTGTTCCTATTATAAAAGCCAATATCTACTACCCATATTACACTTTTATCACCATCTCTTTGCCGAACTAGTGCACCTATACAATTTGCCATTGTATTTGGTGTGTTGGAGACACAAGAGACTTTTTGTTATTTGGTTGCAGGGTTGCTTGAGAGAGACCATCTTCATCCTACACCTCCCACGGATTGATAAACCTTAGGTCATCCACTTGAGGGGAATTGCTACTGTCCTACAAAACTCTGCGCTTGGAGGCCCAACACGAGTCTACAAGAATAAAGTTGCATAGTAGACATCAAGCTCTTTTCTGGCACCGTTGCCGGGGAGGTGAGTGCTTGAAGATATATCTTTAGATCTTGCAATCAAATCTTTTAGTTTCCTGTGTTATCACTAGTTTGGTTTTGTAAAAGAAAACTAAAAAATGGAATTGAGGTTGCATCATATTATTGATCATCTTAATAATATCTTTCTTGGAAATGATGGATCGGAAAGTTGTGCTCAATTGTTAGAAGGAGAAGTCAATAAAATGTTTGGCACAAAATATTTGAGTGATGAGCATGATTGCAATGTTGTTAGTATGAAGTCTTTGAATATCCATGATGCTAATGATATGAAAAGCCATAAGCTTGGGGATGCTATGTTTGATGAAGATGATATTTTTAGTCCCCCAAGTTTTGATGAGAAAGTTTATTATGATGATTGCATGCCTCCTATTTATGATTATTATGGTGATGACATGTACGCTATATAGAGTAATGATAACCAAGAAACTTGTCATCATGATTTTAATTTTCAATCTCATGATAGTTATTTTGTTGAGTTTGCTCCCACCACTATTATTCATGAGAATAAATTTGCTTATGTGGAGAGTAATAAAATTTCTTTGCTTTTGTATCATAAAATAATGCTTTATGTGATTGCTATATTGTTGAATTCATTCATGATGCTACTGAAAATTATTATGAGAGAGGAACATATGCTTGTAGGTATTGCAATAATATCAAGTTTCCTCTCTATGTGTTGAAAGTTTTGAAGTTATGCTTGTTTTGCCTTCCTATGCTAGTTGATTCTTGTTCCCATAGGTTGTTTGCTCACAAAATCCCTATGCACAGGAAGTGGGTTAGGCTTAAGTGTGCTTTCCATGTGATTCATGATGCTCTTTTTCATGTTTCAATTCTTATCTTTTATTCGAGCATCATTGAAATCGTCATGCTTAGCCAAAAGGCATTAAAGAAAAGCGCTTGTTGGGAGATAACCCAACACTTTTACCTACTGTTTTTGTGTGTCCACATGATTATGCTACTGTAGTAATCATGTTTTATTGCTTTTGTTTCAATAAAGTGCCAAGTAAAGCCTTTGGGATAGTGTGGATGATAGTAGACTTGAATCTGTGCAAAAACAGAAACTTTTGCGCTCAGTCCAGGAAATTTAAAAATTCACTGGAACATGCTTTCGATCAGAAATTTTTACAGGTGATAGATATACAAATTCCCTATGTTTTCCTAATGTTTCAGAATTGTTAGAGTAGCATAAGTATGGTTGGAGTACAGATTACTACAGACTGTTCTGCTTTTGACAGATTCTGTTTTCAATGCATAGTTTGCTTGTTTCCTAGGTTCTATGGCTTATATTGCTCAATATAAATTGTGGAAATGATATGGTACAGCATTTATTGTGTGGAAAAAATTATGAATCTTGTATTTGACAGTATCAAAGCGAAACGGTTTGCTCTTTATCACACTAACCTATCTCACGAAGTTCCGTTAAGTTTTGTGTGATTGAAGTTTTCAAGTTCTGGGTGAGTTGTCGATATGAGGAGAATAAGGAGTGACAAGACCCTAAGCTTGGGGATTCCCAAGGCACCCCAAGTTAATATTCAAGGAATATCCAAGCAACTAAGCTTGGGGATGCCCCGGAAGTCATCCCCTCTTTCGTCTCCAACATTATCGGTAACCTCACTTGGAGCTATGTTTTCGTTCGTCACATGATATGTGTTTTGCTTGGAGTGTCATTTTATTTTGCTAGGAGTTGTTTGCTGTTATTCGTAATAATGCTTTGTATCTTTTATTTCAATAAAAGTGGCAAGGGTAGCCTTTGCCATGCTTATTTTGCAAGTTTATGAGTTGCTGTTTCAAAACAGAAAGTTTGTCGCTGTTGCAAAAATTCCTTAGAAAAGTCAGAATATGATAAAATGTTGAAACTTTTTGCAAAATAAGCTCTGATAAATTTTCTACAGTGTTTTAAATTGTCAGAAAATTTTAAGTTTAATAAGTATTGATACTCTTGCATTCTTTACAGACTGTACTGTTTTGGCAGATTGCTGTTATGTTTGCATATGTTTGTGTGTTTAATGATTCTATTTGAGGATAGGAGTATTAAATATGGAGAGGAATTTATTATTAAATGTTGAATAATAATTTTAGTGGTTTGCTACAGTAGAGAATGATAAGGTTTTTGCATTGGTTTATACTAACTTATCTCACGAGTTCTTGTTGAGTTTTGTGTGGATGAAGTTTTTAAGATTTAGGGAAACTGTGATATGAAAGAATTAAGGAGACACAAAAGCTCAAGCTTGGGGATGCCCAAGGCATCCCAAGGTAATATTTCAAGAAGTCTCAAGCATCTAAGCTTGGGGATGCCCCGATAGGCATCCCACCTTTCTTCATCAACAATTATCGGTTAGTATCGGTTGAACCTAAGTTTTTGCTTCTTCACATGAGTTGTGATACCCTTGAAATGTCATTTTATTTTCATTTTGCTTTCTGTTTTAATAAAATACTTAGATCTGAAAGTTTTAAATAAGAGAGAGTCCTCACATAGCTATCTATTCACTTAACTACTCGATTGTTCTTCACTTATATCTTGTTGGAGTAGTTTGTCATTTGCTCTAGTGCTTCACTTATATCTTTTTTAGCACGGTGTGCATTAGTATTTTTGAAGAAATTCTCTCTTGCTTCACTTAGATTAATTTGAGAGAAAGAAATATTATGCTCATGATCTTCACTTATATTTGTTTGAGCTTATCAAAACCAACACATGAAAATTAGTTCCAAAATGATAGATATCCAAGAAGGATATAATAAAAACTTTCATGAAGATCATTGGACAAAATAAACTTGATTCCTCGTAATAGTTTTGAGATATGATGATGTGATATGTGAGTCATGTTGATGAGTAATTATGCTTTAGTAAGATTATTCGTGTTAAGGTTTGTGATTCCCTATGCAAGCACGAAAGTCAATAGTTGTGCAATGAAATTACATCCTACTTGTGGTGCATTATTCGGTTTTAATTATGCTCGCTTATGAGATTATTCGTTTCTTGGTTGGTCGCTTCTCAATCTTTTGCTAGCCTTCATTTTGCACTAAGTATGATCACTACTTGTGCATCCAAAATCTTTAAACCCAGTTTTGCCACATGAGTCCACTATATCTACCTATATGCGGTATTCTTTTGCCGTTCTAAGAAAATTTGTATGTGCCATCTCTAATTTTCAAAATAAATTTCTCTTTTGTGTGCTCGTACCGCTCGCGAGGCGGTGAGGGGTGGCCGATATTTTCCATGCTAGATGTGTTATTCTCACGATGAGTGTTTATTCACTTGTCATTGCACGAGAGTAAGGCAAAGGTATTAGGGATGCCCAGTCCCGAAATGAAAAATAAATTTACTTTATGTTGTCAAATAATAAATTCCTTGGAAAGTGTTGGTATGGAGGGCACCCGTGGATACGGTTAGCCATGGAAAGTGAAAGTATGGTGGAAAAAGGAATAAACTTTATTTTCTGTTTGGGAACCGCCTATGATATATCTAGCATGGAAAGTGTGGGGAGCTCTAAGTGGTTTTCATTGGTGGGAAAGGCATACCTCCCAAAATGTTTTTATCTATAAGTTTTTTTGCTTTGAGCTCTGGCACCGCTACAAATCCCTACTTCCCTCTTCGAAGGGTCTTTCTTTTACTTTATGCAATTTTATTTTTAATCTGAGTCTCAATCTTCTCTTATAAAGCACCAACTAGGGGGCACTATGATCGTACTTGAGTATTGGGTGTAGCAAATATGTGAATGTGTTTCATGAATGGATCAATGACTAAGCATGATGGGCTAGGGATAACTTATTTTAGCGTTGATATTTTGAAAGACATGGTTGCTTGTTGATATGCTTGAGTATTTAAGTCTCATGTCAAAACTGGACTATTGCTTTGAACCATATAAAAATTTCAAATGTCCATTCTATAAAGAAAAGAATATGAGATGACATGTTAGGCAGCATTCCACATCAAAAATTCTATTTTTATCATTTACCTACTCAAGGAGGAGCAAGAATTAAGCTTGGGGATGCTGATACGTCTCCAACGTATCTATAATTTTTTATTGTTCCATGTTGTTATATTATCATTCTTGGATGCTTTATAATCATTTTATAATCATTTTATATCATTTTTTGGTACTAACCTATTGACATAGTGCCTAGTGCCAATTGCAGTTTTTTTTGCTTGTTTTTTACATCGCAGAAATCAATATCAAACGGAGTCCAAACAACGCGAAACTTTTCGGAGATTTTTTATGGGCCAGAACACCCAGGATGGGCTAGAGCAGCACCTGGGGGGTGCCCCGAGGGGGGCACAACCCACCAGGGCACGCCTGGGCCCCCAGGCGCGCCCAGGTGGGTTGTGCCCACCTTGGTGGCCTCCCGCACCCCCTCTTTGCACTATAATTTCTCAAATATTCCAAAACCCTTCGGGGTTACCCTAGATCAGAAGTTCCGACGCCGCAAGGCTCTGTAGCCAAGGAAAACCAATATAGACCCTGTTCCGGCACCCTGCCGGGGGGGGGGGGAATCATCACCGGTGGCCATCTTCATCATCCCGGCGGCCACCACGATGAGGACGGAGTAGTCCACCCTCGGGGCTGAGGGTTTGTACCAGTAGCTATGTGTTTAATATCTCTCTCTCTCTCTCTTGGTCTTGAGATGTCATGATCTTGATATATCATGGGCTTTTTTAACATAGATGGATCATATGATGTTTCTCCCCTCTCTACTCTTGTTGTGATGAATTGAATCTTTACCCTTTGAAGTTTTGTCTTGTCGGATTGAATGTTCAGATCTGAGAACACATGATGTATTTCTTACGGTATGAATACTTGAGGTGACAATGGGGTATCATATTGATTCACTTGATGTATGTTATGGCACTCAACTTGCGGATTCCCGAGGTGACAATGGGGTAATCTCTGCATAGGGGTTGATGCACGTTTTTATTATCTTTTCTCCGATAGAAACTTTGGGGTCTCCTTGTAGTTCTTTGAGTGGATTGAATATTATGATCATGAAGTTGTTTGATGCACATCGTAGAATTAACTCACGGATACTTGTGGTGACATTGGAGTATCTAGGTGACATTAGAGTTGGTTGATGTGTGTCATATGGTGTTATTTTAGTACGAACTCTTGGTTAGATTGATCGGAAAGAATAGCTTTGTGTTATTTTAGTATGAACTCTAGGATAGATTGATCAGAAAGAATAGCTTTGAGGTGGTTTCGTACCCTACAAATAATTTCTATCTTTTGTTCTCCGCTAATAGGAACTCGAGAGTGATTCTTTATTACCCTTTGCGGGATAATCGTATGATCCAATTATGTTAGCATTGTTGAGAGATTGCACTAGCGAAAGTACAGACCCTAGGCCTTGTATTCAAGCATTGCAATACCGTTTGTGCTCACTTTTGTTACTTGTTACCTTGCTGTTTTCTACTGTTCCTATTATAAAAACCAATATCTACTACCCATATTACACTTTTATCACCATCTCTTCACCGAACTAGTGCACCTATACAATTTGCCATTGTATTTGGTGGGACACAAGAGACTTTTTGTTATTTGGTTGCAGGGTTGCTTGAGAGAGACCATCTTCATCCTACACCTCCCACGGATTGATAAACCTTAGGTCATCCACTTGAGGGGAAATTGCTACTGTCCTACAAAACTCTGCGCTTGGAGGCCCAACACGAGTCTACAAGAATAAAGTTGCGTAGTAGACATCAACATGATATGTCCGAAATGACCATGGGTCACTAAGGAACCGACACATGTCCAACGGTCGGATTTCAAACACACGCGGCAGCTTGGCTTGGGCTACAAGCAAAGCTGACTCATCCAACTCTGGATAAGATTTCCTCTCATTGTCTTCACTCGAAGACATAGGTTTTGGTTGAGCATCACGTCAATCTTTCGACTTTGTTCACTTGGACCCCACTTAACAGTATGGTGGTTCCTATGACTCAATAAAGAAGAAAAGTAAACTACGAAAGAAACTATGTCTTCGCACTCCATAGTCTTCGAGTGAATGTCTTCACACGTCATTATCATCAATCTGAATGTCTTCATGAACCACCATTGTCTTCAATGTCTTCATACATTTTTAGGGGTCGTCTTTGGTGGGTAAACCGAATCAATGAGCACTAAAAAAAAGACACATCCGTGACATTTTGGGCCAAACGAAAAAAAATTCTGTCATGCTTATGACACTTCTACGACGATAATTGTGACAAAACCCGGTATCATCATAGATGTGGTGGGCTCCTACTTCTATGACAAAAAATAATGACAGAAAATGGGCTTTTCGTCCTGGGCGGGCCAGAGACGCAGCTGCATGACATTCTTTGGGCCGTCCATGACGAAAAAAACCATGGTAGAAGCGAGGGCGAGGAAAATATGGGGGAGTTCCCGGTTACGGTGGGTGGTCGGGGCCGAGCGATGCACGGAGGGATTGCGCGTTTCTCTTGTACACGTACGCGCGTGGGTGCGTGGCATTGGGCTCTAACTGAACCCGAGTGAGGCATTCGCCTACTGAACCCGAGCAATTGCACTGCAGGCTACGCATTACTGAACCCGAGCGATCGATCGATGGCTGTTAACTGAACCCGATCGAGCGATTCCTTCGCTAATACTGCTAACTGAAGTCGATCGAACCTGCAGCATCTTGATGAATAGTGAGCGTTGTTGTGGGGTTGGATGAACAGTTCCCGGTGGGGGTTGGATGAACAGGACCCCGTGGTAGTAGAGGCCGTTGCCGCTGGATGAACAGGACCCCGATCGATCGAGCCGGTTGGGGTGGATGAACAGGACCCCGTGGAGGGCTGGATGAACAGGACCCCGTTGAGGGCTGGATGAACAGGACCCCATGGAGGACTGGTTGAATAGTAGCCGGTGGAGGTTGATACGTCTCCAACGTATCTATAATTTTTTATTGTTCCATGCTATTATTTTATCCATCTTGGATGTTTTATATGCATTTATATGCTGTTTTATATGATTTTTGGGACTAACCTATTAACCTAGAGCCTAGTGCCAGTCTGTTTTTTCCTTGTTTTGAGTTTTACAGAAAAGGAATACCAAACGGAGTCCAATTGACGTGCCAATTTTTGATGATCTTTTATGGACCAAAAGAAGCCCCCGGAGTAAAAGAGTTGGGCCAGAACAGTCCCGAGCCATCCACGAGGGTGGAGGGCGCGCCCTACCCCCCTGGCGCGCCCCCCTATCTCGTGGATGACTCGTAGACCCCCCTGACGTGAGACCGACGCCAAAAATTCCTACAAATACAGAAACCCCCAGTAAGAAACCTAGATCGGGAGTTTCGCCGCCGCAAGCCTCTGTAGCCACCAAAAACCAATCGGGACCCTATTCCGGCACCCTGCCGGAGGGGGAAATCATCACCGGTGGCCATCTTCATCATCCCGACGCTCTCCATGACGAGGAGGGAGTAGTTCACCCTCGGGGCTGAGGGTATGTACCAGTAGCTATGTGTTTGATCTCTCTCTCTCTCGTGTTCTTGATTTGGCACGATCTTGATGTACCGCGAGCTTTGCTATTATAGTTGGATCTTATGATGTTTCTCCCCCTCTACTCTCTTGTAATGGAATGAGTTTTCCCTTCGAAGTTATCTTATCGGATTGAGTCTTTAAGGATTTGAGAACACTTGATGTATGTCTTGTGTGGGATACCCGTGGTGACAATGGGGTATGCTATTGATTCACTTGATGTATGTTTTGGTGATCAACTTGCGGGTTCCGTGACCTTGGGAATCTATGCATAGGGGTTGGCACACATTTTCGTCTTGACTCTCCGGTAGAAACTTTGGGGCACTCTTTGAAGTTCTTTGTGTTGGTTGAATAGATGAATCTGAGATTGTGTGATGCATATCGTATAATCATACCCGCGGATACTTGAGGTGACATTGGAGTATCTAGGTGACATTAGGGTTTTGGTTGATTTGTGTCTTAAGGTGTTATTTTACTATGAACTCTAGGGCTGTTTGTGACACTTATAGGAATAGCCCAATGGATTGATCGGAAAGAATAACTTTGAGGTGGTTTCGTACCCTACAATAATCTCTTCGTTTGTTCTCCGCTATTAGTGAATTTGGAGTGACTCTTTGTTGCATGTTGAGGGATAGTTATATGATCTAATTATGTTATCCTTGTTGAGAGAACTTGCACTAGTGAAAGTATGAACCCTAGGCCTTGTTTCGAAGCATTGCAATACCGTTTCTGCTCACTTTTATCGCTTGCTACCTTGCTGTTTTTATATTTTCAGATTACAAATACCCATATCTACCATCCATATTGCACTTGTATCACCATCTCTTCACCGAACTAGTGCACCTATACAATTTACCATTGTATTGGGTGTGTTGGGGACATAAGAGACTCTTTGTTATTTGGTTGCCGGGTTGTTTGAGAGAGACCATCTTCATCCTACGCCTCCCACGGATTGATAAACCATAGGTCATCCACTTGAGGGAAATTTGCTATTGTCCTACAAACCTCTGCACTTGGAGGCCCAACAACATCTACAAGAAGAAGGTTGTGTAGTAGACATCAAGCTGTTTTCTGGCGCCGTTGCCGGGGAGGTTAGTGCTTGAAGGTATATCTTTAGATCTTGCAATCGAATCTTTTTGTTTCGTGTTTTATCACTAGTTTAGTCTATAAAAGAAAACTACAAAAAATTGTAATTGAGGTTGCCTCATATCACTACTGGAATCAGCTGCTTTGCCGTCTGCCATAGCAGACGGCAAAGGCATGCTTGGCGGACGGCAAAGGCTTTGCCGTCCGCTAGCAGACGGCAAACACTCCGGCAAAGCTGATGCCGGTAAAGGCCGCTTTGCCGTCTGCTGGCGGACGGCAAAGAGCTTGCTTCTTTGCCGTCTGCCAGCAGACGGCAAAGAGGCCAAATAGGTCAGCCCAAGTTGCACAAGCTGCTGCCACGTGGCCACTTTGCCGTCTGCTGGCAGATGGCAAAGAGCTTTGCCGTCTGCTTGCAGACGGCAAAGTGGCTATATAGCCCCTTTTTCTTTTTTTCCTATATCAATTCATTTTCACAGAAATTCAAACACACACACACACACACACACACACACACACATATATATATATATATTCAGAATCACATAATAAGGCAAACATTATGCTTATCCACCACATATATATTGCATAGGGTAAACATCAAACATAGTTTCACCATGTTCATCCATAATAGGGCAAACATCAAACATCCAATACATATATATTGCTGTCTCCACGCCGCCTGTGTTTGCCATCTCTAAATGCCAACAGGTCCAGGTTGTGGTCATCAGCCTTCTTCATGCCATCAGCATGATCACCATTGCCTCCCGCACCCCGTCATCATCAGGCTGATTTGCTGCTGCTGCTGCTCGTCCTCGTACTCCATCTGCATGGACAAGAGCAAGTTAGTTGAATGGCATGCACGATAAAACTGCAAGGCATATATATTCATCTACAGTAATTCTACAACAGTACAGATTTTGCATGGATGGGTTTGACTTCAACAGAGACTGAAAGAAGAGCATTTTCATCCAGGTTAACGACCAGAAGAAGGAAAAAGAATGGAATATTCATTCATGATCGACTATTTAATTGATTGAATTCGTCGTTCAATGGAACAAAACTAAAGATTGTGTATGTAGCAAACTAAACAAATAGTAGGTTAATCACATTCCACAAATGGTACACGTCTCACTAATGAAACAACACTATTTTGGCATCACTCGGTGCAAAATATGCATGCCAAATTGCCAATTAGACATTATTCAGATGTTTCATATGGCCACATTCTACGGAGATATGTGGATTGTACTAATGCGCTCGCAATCGCAGGTTCCATTTAAGCGAGCTATGTACCAAATGGTTCCAGACACAACAAAAATATCTATAAAACTATTTGGCGGTTCGTCTTTTCAGAATACTCACAAAGAAGTTTTAAGAGCAAGATACTACACTGATTCATAGAAGGGCAGTGTCCATCCATGACAGAGGCCGGAGGTAATATATCTTCCATTTTCTAAAAGAAAAGAAGGGCAAGTGAAGCTTCAGGGAGAATTAGGATGACTTGATTACAGGAAGATGAACAGGTAATAAAATCCATATTCAACTAACACGGACAATAAAAGTTATCTGGATATGCACATCTCCATTCATGTTGAAAGAAATCAAAGAGAAGTGATATTCACCTTATGTTTGATGTATTACAAGGAGTGAAGTGTGTTGATGCCACAATTAGTAATCTGGATATGCACATCTCCACTTTGGCGGATTAGTTTTTAACCTTGCTGGGTTAACATCCAGAATGGAGGCGAACTTTGTTATAATAATTTGCTTGAATTCTTACATGACTTGCACTTAGTGATCAATGTTTTGAGAGACCACAGTTAACTATTATTCTATCGCAATTATAAAGTACACCATACTTTCTCTTCCATTAGTCATTTCTAATTGTAGAATTAAAGCGGACATCTGTCATGGTATCCTGCAATGCAGCTAATTATCTATTAATGAATAAAATAGAAGAAAATAAAATAGAACTATAGAGGACAAGAGGAAAAGCCTCTAAATCTGTGTAAAGAAAATAGAACTATAGAGAAAAATTGCAATGTAGAATGACCATCCAATCCAAGTGATAACTATTCGTTTATCCTCACATAGTTTTCACTACCAAGGAGAGGAATTTACCCAGCAACAACCAACAAAACTGATATGAAATCCTAAACTGAACACTGGTGTGGTCCTACATGGTGGCCGCCGCCTTAGAGAACTCTGGGATGTCGCTCCGCTTGAAACCATTTACCCAATTTCTCCTGTCGGCCTTCTTGTACTAAACCTGCAGCAGGCTACCCGGGTCGACAACAAGAGGTATGAAAGTCATCCTTTAAGCTCTACGTACAAACGGCGAATGTTGTACTCCTACTTATTTAACCTTCAAACATCCGTTTATACCACTGTACTTCCCCAAGAAGATTTTCATGCTACTGCACAATGATTAGAAAGTGAAGGATCAGAAGCATGGATGAGTTGTATAATCCTAGAAAACAGCCATCTTGAGGAAATATTACAACATGTCATAAAAAAAAGCAGAGTTGTTTCAGCAGGCTAGTTGAATCTGTGGTATTATGTGCTCCACTATCTACTGCACGTTTTGCAGGTAGAAACAGCAGGAGTTTTTCATCCTTGCTCTTAACAGTAACAATTGAGTTATTCAGTCCAAGCTAAAAGGTAGATGAATATTAACACAAGCATACCTGAACCATCGAAATAAAGCGCTGCTTATGCTCGAGGTTAAGTTTGCTGCTACTGAAGCCCATCGCTGCATCCTCCTCGCCACTACCACCTCCATGGCCGTCCTTGCTGTTACCTCTTTTTCCTCATCCCCAAGGAGGATGTCCCCGTGCCTAGTCTTATGCTCATTGCCATGGACTCCCTAGGCGCTGTGCTGGCGCTGCTCGCTGAGGCAGGGCTGACGACGCAGGGTCCGCGTGCGGGAGCCCCTGCTCTGCTGCCAGCGTCTGTAGCAACGTTGCCTTGACCGATTTTGATGACTAATTCACCTCCCATATGGGCGCCCACCCCTCGACCATCTCCGATGAGCTGCCAACGGCAGCTGCGATGGCCAATGGCTCCTCCTGCTGCTGCGGAGGCGGTTGGGGCGCGCTTGCGGTGGGCGTGTTGGCGGCGAAGAGGGCGAGCACCGGCTCATCCCCGGCGGGAGGCTGCGGGGGAGGCGGCGGTTGGGGCCCGTTTGCGGTGGGCGTGGCGGCAGCGGACAGGGCGCGCACAGGCACATCCGCGTCGGCGCTGGCGCCGGGGGGAGGCGACGGAGGATCCTACGGCGGATCCGGCGGGGGCGCGACGGCGGGGTCCGGATCCGGGGGCCGGGAGCGGGCGCGCTTGGCGGGCGCCGAGTCCGATGGGCGGGCGCACTTGGAGGAGCGGGAGGGCTTGAGATTGGGATTGGGTTGGTGGCGGCCGGGGTGGATGAGAGGAGGAGCAGGTGCGGCCGAGGGAGGGGGCGGCGGGGGCGCGGTGGGGGTCGGGGGCGCGGTGCGGGAGAGAGAGAAGAGAGAGAGAGAGAGAGAGGAGGTGGGGGCGGTGGGGGTCGGGTGCGGGAGAGAGAAGAGAGAGATGAGGTGGATAGCCCCACCTCTTTGCCGTCCGCCAGCTGACGGCAAAGAGGTCTTTTGCCGTCTGCTGGCAGATGGCAAAGAGGCACCTCTTTGCCGTCTGCCAGCAGACGGCAAAGAATCCTTTGCCGTCTGCTGGCAGATGGCAAAGAAATCTTTGCCATCTGCCAGCAGACGGCAAAGAAGTGGCCCGTGTGACCTAGCCAGCGTAGTACCCAGTGGGGCCCACTTGGGTCTTTGCCGTCTGCTGGCAGACGGCAAAGAACTCTTTGCCGTCTGCCAGCAGACGGCAAAGAAGTGGCAGATGGCAAAGACCCTCTTTGCCATCAGCTGGTTCTTTGCCGTCTGCTTTGACAAGACAGACGGCAAACAACCTCTTTGCCATCAGCTGGCAGACGGCAAAGAGCTGGCAGATGGCAAATACCCTGATTCTAGTAGTGTATGCTTCATCTTTTTAATGTCTTCCGTGAAAATAAGGATTCCGATAATTGTGCGAAAGTGTTAGAAGAAGAATGCAATAAAATGTTTGGCATACAATCTTTGAATGATGAGCATGATTGCAATGTTATTAGTATGAATTCCTTGAATATGCATGATGCTAATGATATGCAAAGCCACAAGCTTGGGGATGCTATGTTTGATGAAGATGATATTTTTAGTCCCCCAAGTTTTGATGAGAAAATATATTATGATGATAGCATGCCTCCTATTTATGATGATTATATTGATGAAAGTGGGTTTGGAAGAGTGCCAACTTTAGGAAGTAATGATCCCACTATTTTGGAGGGTGTTGAATCTTATTGTGATAATTATGAAAGTGGATTTGGAGAGGTCATGACTTTATTTAGTGATGATTCCACTATTTCGGAAGAGGTTCCAATTGATTATGAGAACAAAGTTGCTATCTATAATGATTATTGTGATGACATGTATGCTATAAAGATTAATGATAACCATGAAACTTGTCATCTTGATTTTAATTTTCAATTGGATTATGCCTCACATGATAGTTATTTTGTTGAGTTTGCTCCCACTACTATTCATGAGAAGAAATTTGCTTATGTGGAGAGTAATAAAAATTCTATGCTTGTGCATCATGAAAATAGTGCTTTATGTGATAGTTATATTGTTGAATTCATTCATGATACTACTGAAAATTATTATGAGGGAGGAATATATGCTTGTAGGAATTGCAATAATATCAAGTTTCCTCTCTATGTGTTGAAAATCTTGAAGTTATGCTTGTTTTGCCTTCCTATGCTAGTTGATTATTGTTACCATAAGTTGTTTGCTCACAAAATCCCTATGCATAGGAAGTGGGTTAGACTTAAATGTGCTAGTCATATTCTTCATGATGCTCCCGCTATGTTTCAATTCTTATCTTTTATACGAGCATCATTGAAATCATCATGCCTAGCTAAAAAGGCATTAAAGAAAAGCGCTTGTTCGGAGACAACCCAATATTTACCTTTACCGTTTTTGTGTGTTCACATGATTATGCTACTGTAGTAATCATGTTTTATAGCTTTTGTTTCAATAAAGTGCCAAGTAAGACCTTTAGGATAGCTTACGGTGATAGTTGTGTTGATCCTGCTGAAAAACAGAAACTTCTGCGCTCAGTAAATTAGTTTTGATAATTCACAGAAACGTGCTTTTGATCTGATTCTTTTTGCTATGAATTGGTACACATATTTCTCAGGTTTTCCTAATTTGGATGGATTTGTGGAGTTACAGATTACTACAGACTGTTCTGTTTTTTGACAGATTCTGTTTTCTATGTGTTGTTTGCTTATTTTGATGAATCTATGAGTACTATCGGAGGGTATGAACCATAGAGAAGTTGGAATACAGTAGATATTACACCAATATGAATTTATAATGAGTTCACAACAGTACCTAAGTGGTGATTTATTTTCTTATACTAACGGAGCTTACGAGTTTTCTGTTAAGTTTTGTGTTGTGAAGTTTTCAAGTTTTGGGTAAAGATTCGATGGACTATGGAATAAGGAGTGGCAAGAGCCTAAGCTTGGGGATGCCCAAGGCACCCCAAGGTAATATTCAAGGACAACCAAGAGCCTAAGCTTGGGGATGCCCCGGATGGCATCCCCTCTTTTGTCTTCGTTCATCGGTAACCTTACTTGGAGCTATATTTTTATTCACCACATGATATGTGTTTTGCTTGGAGCGTCATTTTATTTTATTTTGTTTTGCTTGCTGTTTGAATAAAATCCCAAGATCTGAAATTCTTAAATGTTAGAGAGTCTTCACATAGTTACATAATTATTCGACTACTCATTGATCTTCACTTATATCTTTTGGAGTAGTTTGTCATTTGCTCTAGTACTTCACTTATATCTTTTTAGAGCACGACGGTGGTTTTATTTTGAAGAAATAGATAAACTCTCACGCTTCAATTATATTATTTTGAGAGTCTTAAACAGCATGGTAATTTGCTTGGGTTATAAAACTAGTCCTAATATGATGGGTATCCAAGAGGGATATAATAAAAACTTTCATATAAAGTGCATTGAATACTATGAGAAGTTTGATTCCTTAAGATTGTTTTGAGATATCAAGATGGTGAGATTAGAGTCATGCTAGTTGAATAGTTGTGAATTTGAGAGATACTTGTGTTAAAGTTTGTGATTCCCGTAGCATGCACGTATGGTGAACCGTTATGTGATGAAGTCAGAGCATGATTTATTTTTTGATTGTGTTCCTTAGGAGTGGCGGTCGGGGATGAGCGATGGTCTTTTCCTACCAATCTATCCCCCTAGGAGCATGCGCATAGTACTTCGTTTCGATAACTAATAGATTTTTGCAATAAGTATGTGAGTTCTTTATGACTAATGTTGAGTCCATGGATTATACGCACTCTCACCCTTCCACCATTGCTAGCCTCTCTTGTGCCGCGCAACTTTCACCGGTACCATACACCCACCATATACCTTCCTCAAAAAAGCCACCATACCTACCTATTATGGCATTTCCATAGCTATTCCGAGATATATTGCCATGCAACTTTCCACCGTTCCGTTTATTATGACACGCTTCATCATTGTCATATTGCTTTGCATGATCATGTAGTTGACATCGTATTTGTGGCAAAGCCACCTTCATAATTCTTTCATACATGTCACTCTTGATTCATTGCACATCCCGGTACATCGCCGGAGGCATTCATATAGAGTCATATTTTGTTCTAAGTACTGAGTTGTAATTCTTGAGTTGTAAGTAAATAAAAGTGTGATGATCTTCATTATTAGAGCATTGTCCCAGTGAGGAAAGGATGATGGAGACTATGATTCCCCCACAAGTCGGGATGAGACTCCGGACGAAAAAAAAGAGGCCATAAAAAATGAGAAAGGCCCAAATAAAAAAAATGAGAGAAAAAGAGAGAAGGGGCAATGCTACTATCCTTTTACCACACTTGTGCTTCAAAGTAGCACCATGATCTTCATGATAGAGAGTCTCCTATGTTGTCACTTTCATATACTAGTGGGAATTTTTCATTATAGAACTTGGCTTGTATATTCCAATGATGGGCTTCCTCAAAATGCCCTAGGTCTTCATGAGTAAGTGAGTTGGATGCACACCCACTTAGTTTCTTTTTGAGCTTTCATACACTTATAGCTCTAGTGCATCCGTTGCATGGCAATCCTTACTCACTCACATTGATATCTATTGATGGGCAACTTCATAGCCCGTTGATACGCCTAGTTGATGTGAGACTATCTTCTCCCTTTTTGTCTTCTCCACAACCACCATTCTATTCCACCTACAGTGCTATGTCCATGGCTCACGCTCATGTATTGCGTGAAGATTGAAAAAGTTTGAGAACATAAAAAGTATGAAACAATTGCTTGGCTTGTCATCGGGGTTGTGCATGATTTAAATATTTTGTGTGATGAAGATAGAGCATAGCCAGACTATATGATTTTGTAGGGATAGCTTGCTTTGGCCATGTTATTTTGAGAAGACATGATTGCTTTGTTAGTATGCCTGAAGTATTATTGTTTTCATGTCAATATTAAACTTTTGTTTTGAATCTTATGGATCTGAATATTCTTGCCACAATAAAGAAGATTACATTGATAAATATGTTAGCTAGCATTCCACATCAAAAATTTTGTTTTTATCATTTACCTACTCGAGGATGAGCAGGAATTAAGCTTGGGGATGCTTGATATGTCTCCATCGTATCTATAATTTTTTATTGTTCCATGCTATTATATTATCCATCTTGGATGTTTTATATGCATTTACATGCAGTTTTATATGATTTTTGGGACTAACCTATTAACCTAGAGCCCAGTGCCAGTTTTTGTTTTTTCCTTGTTTTTGAGTTTTACAGAAAAGGAATTCCAAACGGAGTCCAATTGACGTGCCAATTTTTGATGATTTTTTATGGACCAAAAGAAGCCCCTGGAGTAAAAGAGTTGGGCCAGAAGAGTCCCGAGCCATCCACGAGGGTGGAGGGCGCGCCCTACCCCCTTGGGCGCGCCCCCCTATCTCGTGGATGACTCGGAGACCCCCCTGACGTGAGACCGACGCCAAAAATTCCTATAAATACAGAAACCCCCAGAAAGAAACCTAGATCGGGAGTTCCGCCGCCGCAAGCCTCTGTAGCCACCAAAAACCAATCGGGACCCTGTTCCGGCACCCTGCCGGAGGGGGGAATCATCACCGGTGGCCATCTTCATCATCCCGGCGCTCTCCATGACGAGGAGGGAGTAGTTCACCCTCGGGGCTGAGGGTATGTACCAGTAGCTATGTGTTTGATCTCTCTCTCTCTCTCTCGTGTTCTTGATTTGGCACGATCTTGATGTACCGCGAGCTTTGCTATTATAGTTGGATCTTATGATGTTTCTCCCCCTCTACTCTCTTGTAATGGATTGAGTTTTCCCTTCGAAGTTATCTTATCGGATTGAGTCTTTAAGGATTTGAGAACACTTGATGTATGTCTTGCGTGGGATACCCGTGGTGACAATGGGGTATTCTATTGATTCACTTAATGTATGTTTTGGTGATCAACTTGCGGGTTCCGTGACCTTGGGAATCTATGCATAGGGGTTGGCACACGTTTTTGTCTTGACTCTCCGGTAGAAACTTTGGGGCACTCTTTGAAGTTCTTTGTGTTGGTTTAATAGATGAATCTGAGATTGTGTGATGCATATCATATAATCATACCCGCGGACATTTGAGGTGACATTGGAGTATCTAGGTGACATTAGGGTTTTGGTTGATTTGTGTCTTAAGGTGTTATTTTACTACGAACTCTAGGGCTGTTTGTGACACTTATAGGAATAGCCCAATGGATTGATCGGAAAGAATAACTTTGAGGTGGTTTCGTACCCTACAATAATCTCTTCATTTGTTCGCCGCTATTAGTGACTTTGGAGTGACTCTTTGTTGCATGTTGAGGGATAGTTATAGGATCTAATTATGTTATCCTTGTTGAGAGAACTTGCACTAGTGAAAGTGTGAACCCTAGGCCTTGTTTCGAAGCATTAAAATACCGTTTCTGCTCACTTTTATCGCTTGCTACCTTGCTGTTTTTACATTTTCAGATTACAAATACCCATATCTACCATCCATATTGCACTTGTATCACCATCTCTTCGCCAAACTAGTGCTCCTATACAATTTACCATTGTATTGGGTGTGTTGGGGACATAAGAGACTCTTTGTTATTTGGTTGCAGGGTTGTTTGAGAGAGACCATCTTCATCCTACGCCTCCCATGGATTGATAAACCTTAGGTCATCCACTTGAGGGAAATTTGCTACTGTCCTACAAACCTCTGCACTTGGAGGCCCAACAACATCTACAAGAAGAAGGTTGTGTAGTAGACATCAGAGGTCTGGATGAACAGTAGCCCGTGGAGGGGTGGTTGAACAGGACCCCATGGAGAGGGCTGGTTGAACAATAGCCGATGGAGGAGCGCGCGGTGGAGGCTAGATGAACAGGAGCCCGTGGATGAACAATCGCAGGTGGAGGCTGGAGGAGGTCGACGGTGGATGAATACTAGCTCGTGGAGGCTGGAGGAGGTCGACGGTGGAGATGAATAGTAGCCCGTGGATTCTTGTTTTGCGTATGCCACATCCCTCCCGATGAACAGGACCCCCATTTCGACCGTAGCGCTCCAACACAAGTCTGTTTCCTCCATTTTACGGTACGCCACACCCCTCCCGATGAACAGGAAGCCCGTTTCGACCGTAGGCACTCGAACACAAGTCCGTTTCCTTCGTTTTGCGGTACGCCACATCCCTCCCGATGAACAGGAGCCGTTTCCTCCGTTATGCGGTACGCCAATCCTCGTTTCGATCGGTGTTTCCGTACAGTACGCCAGGCCTTGTTTCGGTCGGCTGTTCCGTCCAAGCCGGTTGGCTCCCGATGAACAGCACGTGTTTCGTTGCCTCCCGATGAACACGACGACGAAGTTTCTCCGTTCCGACACAGACGGTTGGCTGCCAATGAACAGGACGCCGTCACTTCCTCTCCATGTACACGAGCCCTGGCCATACGTATGCGTGAGTAGGCGTTCGAGACCCCGCCCGTATGTACGTACGTGGCCGTATTTACTTTCTTGCACCCTGGTTGTATGTAAGTGTACATGCTATGTGCGCGCCTCTACTACGACACGTGCCCTTCCTTACTCGGCCACGGTTCATCGCTGCAGCCTGCAGATAGACCGATCGTATGTACGTACATGTTCGCGACTAGAATGACAACGCTACGTACGTGATACGTCTCCAACGTATCTACTTTTCCTAATGCTTTTCCTCTTGTTTTGGACTCTAATTTGCATGATTTGAATGAAACTAACCCCGGACTGACGCTGTTTTCAGCAGAACTACCATGGTGTTGTTTTTGTGCAGAAATAAAAGTTCTCGGAATGTAATGAAACTTTGCGAGGAATTTTTATATGGAATAAAAGAATTTCTGGAGCCAAGACCTACCGAAGGGGGGCACCTGGGTGGGCACAACCCACCAGGGCGCGCCCCCCTCACCAGGCGCGCCCAGGTGGGTTGTCCCCACCTCATGGCCCCGCAGACGATCCCCCGGATACTATAAAATCCTATTTTTCCACGAGACGGAGCCGCCGCCACCTCCTGTTCTTCATCGGGAGGCCAGAGCTGGAGTCCGTTTGGGGCTCCGGAGAGGGGGATCTTCGTTCTTCGTCATCACCAACCCTTCTCCATCGCCAATTCCATGATGCTCCCCACTGGGAGTGAGTAATTCCTTCGTAGGCTCGCTGGTCGGTGAGGAGTTGGATGAGATTCATCATGTAATCGAGTTAGTTTTATTAGGGCTTGATCCCTAGTATCCACTATGTTCTAAGATTGATGTTGCTATGACTTTGCCATGCTTAATGCTTGTCACTTTGGGCCCGGGTGCCATGATTTCAGATCTGCACCGTTTATGTTATCACCATTATATCCATGTTCTAGATCCGATCTTGCAAGTTATAGTCACCTACTACGTGTTATGATCCGACAACCCTGGAGTGACAATAATTGGGACCACTCCCGGTGATGACCGTAGTTTGAGGAGTTCATGCATTCACCGTGTGTTAATGCTTTGTTCCAGTACTCTATTAAAAGGAGGCCTTAATATCCCTTAGTTTCTGATATGGACCCCGCTGCCACGGGAGGGTAGGACAAAAGATGTCATGCAAGTTCTTTCCATAAGCACGTATGACTATTTACGGAATACATGCCTACATTATATTGATGAACTGGAGCTAGTGCCGTATCGCCCTAGATTATAACTGTCTCATGATGAATATCATCCAACAAGTCACCGATCCAATGCCTACAAATTTATCTTATATTGTTCTTGCTAAGTTACTACTGCTGCTGTTACCATCACCACCGCTATAAATCTACTGCTATCACTGTTACCATTACTATTGCTGCTGTTACTGCTATCAAAACTATCATATTACTGTGCTACTGATCACTCTTGCTGCAAATAATTAATCTCTAGGTGTGACTGAATTGACAACTCAGTTTCTAATACTTGCAAATATTCTTTGGCTCCCCTTGTGTCGAATCTATAAATTTGGGTTGAATACTCTACCCTCGAAAACTGTTGCGATCCCCTATACTTGTGGGTTATCAAGATCTTTTTCTGGCGCCGTTGCCGGGGAGCATAGCTATATTTGTTGAGTCACTTGGGATTATTATCATATTATCACTATGAAGAATCTGAAGGATGCTAAGACTAAGATTTTTCCCTCTAAGACAAGGGGAGGTAAGGAACTGCCATCCAGTTCTGCTTTAGATTCCCCTTTTGTTATAAGTAAATTTGCAACACCGCCACATGCTATTAATCCTGATATGTCGCAAGTTATTGATGATGCTACTTCTCCTATGAATGATACTTATGATGATGCTAGTACCTTGCTTGATAATGATGTGCCACTTGGTGACTTTCTTGATGAACAAATTGCTAGAGTAATACAACATGATGTTGTTGAATCTGATGATGAACTTGAAACTGAAACTCCTGAAACACCTGCTAGAACTAGCCTTCCTAGATATGAATTGCCTAAGGTACCGGAAGGTTATGTCATGAATGAGGAGACAACTAGAGATATTCTTGCTCGTAAGGGTCGAGCTGATCTAGAGAAATTACTATGCAAGTATAAAGAAAAATCTCTGAATGCTAGAATGCAATATGATCCTAAATTTGCTACCTCACCTATCTTTATTACTGATAAGGATTATGAATTCTCTGTCGACCCAGAGTTAATTACTTTGGTTGAATCTGATCCTTTCCATGGTTATGAAACTAAAACTGTTGTAGCACATCTTACTAAGTCGAATGACATAGCCACCCTTTTTACTCATGATGAGAAAACTCGCTATTACTATATTCTCAAATTATTTCCGTTCTCATTAAAGGGTGATGCTAAAGCTTGGTACAATACTCTTGCTCCTGGTTGTGTGCGTAGTCCCCAAGATATGATTTATTACTTCTCTGAAAAATATTTTCCTGCTCGTAAGAAACAAGCTGCCTTACAGGAAATATTTAACTTTGTGCAAATTAAAGAAGAGAGTCTCCCACAAGCTTGGGGGAGGCTTTGCCAGTTACTTAATGCTTTGCCTGATCATCCTCTTAAGAAAAATGAAATACTTGATATCTTCTATAATGGACTAACCGATGCTTCTAGGGACTTCCTAGATAGTTGTGCTGGTTGTGTTTTCAGGGAACGAACTATTGGACAAGCTGAAGAATTGTTGAATAACATATTGAAAAATTATGATGATTGGACTGTTCCTGAACCATCGCCTAAACCTACTCCAAAGAAGAGGGGTATATTATATCTCACTCCTGAAGATATGCAAGAGGCAAAGAAATCTATGAAGGAAAAGGGTATTAAAGCTGAGGATGTTAAAAATTTACCTCCTATTGAAGAAATACATGGACTTGATACACCACCACTGCCTAAGGTGGTAGAGGTAAATTCTTTAATGAAGTTCAATGGTAATGATAATCCTCACAATATGCATCCTAGCCAATGCCTTTATGAGTTTGAGAATTACATTAGAAAACAAGATCACTTCAATGCAAATGTTATGAAACAATTGAAATACAATTCTAATAAGATTGCTCGCTTGAGGGACTTGTTATTTAGAATTTCAAATGATGTTAGAGGTGTAGGAAAGCATGCTTCTATGGTACAAACCCTGTTAGAACAAGTTGCTAAATCTCAGAGAGAATTGCTTGATGAAATGAATAATAACATACATGACTTTGCTGTTAGAGTTGCAACTAGAGGAGGTAAAATGAATCAGGAACCACTTTATCCTGAAGGACACCCAAAAAGAATTGAACAGGATTCACAGAGAAATAACACTGCACCTAGTCCTTCTAGAAAGAAAAAGAAAAAAATGATAGGACTTTGCATACATCTAGTGAACCTGAAATAGAAAAACCTCCTCATAATGATAATGATGTTTCTATTTCTGATGCTGAAACTCAATCTGGTAGTGAACACTCACCTTCTGATAATGAAAAAGATAATGATGAGGTTCATGAAGATACTCAACCAAACAATGAAAAAGAACCAGATAATGATGTTGAAATAGAACCAGCTGTTGATCTTGATAACCCACAATCCAAAAATAAAAGATATGATAAAAGAGACTTTGTTGCTAGGAAACACGGTAAAGAAAGAGAACAGTGGGTGCAAAAGCCTATGCCTTTTCCACCGAAGTCAACTAAAAATAAAGATGATGAAGAATTTGAATGCTTTGCTGAAATGCTGAGGCCAGTCTTTTTGCGTACTCGCTTGTCTCATATCTTGAAAATGCCTCCTTATGCAAAGTACATGAAAGACATCATCGCTAATAAAAGAAAAAATACCGGAAGCTGAAATCTCCACTATGCTTGCTAATTATACTTTTGAGGATGGAGCACCTAAAAAACATGGAGATCCGGGAATACCAACTATACCTTGCTCCATTAAAAAGAATTATGTGAAAACTGCTTTATGTGATTTAGGGGCTGGTGTTAGTGTTATGCCTTTCTCTCTATACAAAAGACTTGATTTGAACAAACTCACACCTACTGAAATATCTTTGCAATGGCTGACAAGTCAACTACCATACCTATCGGTATCTGTGAGGATGTGCCCATTATTGTTGCTAATGTTACTATTTTGACTGACTTTGTTATACTTGAGATGCCCGAGGATGACAACATGTCAATTATCCTTGGTAGACCCTTCTTGAATACTACAGGGGCTGTTATTGATTGCAATAAAAGCAAGGTCACCTTTCATATCAATGGTAATGAGCATACGGTTGTGGCACCCCGGCTCAGAGCAACCGGTTTACCTTGCATTGCCAACCCAGAGATCATGTCTTCTGGCAACACACAACATCTTGGTACAGAAATCACCGCTTTATTGAAACTAGCGGAAGCATAGAGTGACATTACATCAAGTTGTGAGGCCAAGCGGCACACTCGGTGCGGCTGAACAATATGTACATTATTTAGTGAACATAAAGGGGCCTCGAGCACGACATCTACTCGGCAGCGGAACAACAACGTAGCGGGACTCCATAGCACAGGGACACCGATGTGGACACGGTCTAGACACGGCAGCACTCCGATCTAGTTAGACTTTCCTGAAATCTGGCATAACACGCCAGGTCAGTACATTGAATGTACTTGCAAGCTCACAGCAAACATAACCAAAATGACAAACAATATCATGACATTTAATCAAGTTAAATGCAAACAACATCATGCTACTTATGCAGTGAAATCAAACTTGTGCCTCGAGTCACTTGGACTCTCTTACCAACCGGCTGCCTTGCAACCGAACAGTGCTCACGACAAAGCACGAACGGAACCATACTTGGTTCAACTGGTTACCTCCTAACCAAACAGTGATCACTCCCGGATCATAAGTGATGCCAAAACAGTCAGTCTCACTGACAGTATTATGATCCAACCAGTGCAATGCAATTAAATTAGTGTGCAAGAGATATTATTAACAGTTGATCCATGGTGTGACTTACTTACGAACTGGGCCCTTATCCGCAGGCGCGGCTATCGATAGATTAATACACTCTGCAGAGGTAGCGCACTTTACCCACACCACGGAATCCATGGCCTCGCACTCCCATTCGGGTGGACCAACGGCATTCCGACAGAACCCTCCCATTGCCATGACACTCTCACGGCCACTCCGACCAACTCCCCACTGGGCTTAGTCTTGGGTGACCCAGCCTACCAAAGGCAAAACAACCACCGTCGTGGCAAATAAACAATCCCAAACGGGGACACGGTACCATAAGAACAACGGGTCCACAAGGTTATGTCTGCTTTACCGGGCCAGGGTAACGCATGCCCATAACCTTCCCTCGTTGGAGGCACCGACAAATGGCATGACAACAGGACGACTAACGGCCTCCCCATAAAGGCAAATGTGGTTGCACTTGTCAGCCCGATTCAGTGGCACCATGACCCAACCAACTTTATGTTCAAGTTCAATTATCATCAGGTTTAACTTGAAATAAAATGCTCGAGTCAATATATGCCATGCTTATGCAACCATATATCATGCATCACATATCACAACAGATCAACTTCATTCAAAGTTCTACTTGCACAAACTTAACTTTCAACATTTCTGGTCCTTTCTAACTTGTTATGTATACTCATCTCTTTAGTTGGCATTAAACAAATAAAACTTATCTTAGCATGTATATAGGAAAAATAAGACCGATAATCATATCACCATAGTCATGACAAATTTACTTAGATCAACTACTCATGCTATATCTCACTAGTTCAAGCATTCACTTCTGTTAACTAAGCATTTTGATCATGACAAACTAAATAACACAAGCATTATTTATTTTAATACTATATGCAATGAATAACATATAAATTCAATTACAAAATCATGAATTTTGCCAAGACACCATGATAATGTTGTTGTGGCTTGCCTTAGTGCAGAGGAGCTTCACACTCCTCCTGGATGCCTTCAAGACAAGCTTCACCTTCTGAAAATAATTCAAATGACAAAAAGAAAATATCAAGAACACTTCTGAAAATTACCAGAAATTCTAGGCAGCAAAGAAAAATCCCATCTTGGGTGTGCTGCTAGGATTTTCCAGTAAGAACAGAATGCAAAAAGAATCAACTCATTTGGACTTGTAGAATAAGAGTTATAGCTGGTCAAAGTTCTGGTCAAAATTTGAACTAAATTCGAAAAAAAGAAAAACCAGGGGGGGTGACGTCGAAGGCGTAAACTGCCTGGGCGCCACCACTCATACCGCTTCGGCGCAGCCTGAGTGGCTGACAGCGGGCCCCGCTGGTCAGGTCGGAGGGGGAGGGGAAGAGAAGCAGAGCACGGCGAGGCTCCGCCGGAGCTCACGCCGGCGAGGGGGGCTCTTTGGCCAGATCCACGAGGATAGGATTGAAGAGGAGGTCGAGACGCACCTGCCCGTACCCGTAGCATGGCTAGGGGTGGCCGGACGGGGTCGGGATGGAGCTCTCCAGCGGCGGCAGCGGGCAGGGCTCGTCGGAGTTGGTGATTCCGGCGAGGCAAGGCCGGTCCAGCAGCTCCAACGGCACCAGCACGCACCAGTGAACCACCACGAACACGTCGGAGTGGTTGGTGGAGCTCGAGCGGCTCTGGAGAGGGAGGGGGCAGAGGACGGGGATCGCCGGCGAGCTCGTGATGGGGACGGCGGCCAGAGGCCTGCCCGGCCGGGCTGCGGCCTCCTACGGGGTCGTGGAGATTAGCTGAGTGTGTGGGTGGAGAGAAATGAGCTCGGGGAAGCTCTATTTATAGGCGAGGCCGAGGCGGGGATCGAGAGCTCGCCGAAGCTCTCTGGAGTGTCGCCCGGCGACGAATGGCGTCAGTGAGAGAGGGGGAAGATGCCGGGGATCACGCGGAGGCTGTAGACAAGCAGCGACGAGCACAGGAGCGCGGTAAGCAACGAGCACAGGGACACGGGCGCACTGTTACCTTGGCCGCGCCGTGCCCGTGCCCGCTGCGGCGAGCTTCGGCATCGGCGAGCGCCAGGGTGGAGTTATGGAGGTTCAAACAAAGATGGTGGTGCGGTTTGGCAAGGTGCGGCAGCCGGGGAAGCGAGCACGCGATGAACAGAGCGTTCGGCGGCATCCAGAGCACGCCGACTGCATGCCAACCCCCTTGGATTCTCGTGGTCACCGCGTGAACTATGGCATCAGGCTGAGCTAAGCGTAAACACCATGTCTGGCAGCTAGTCCTTAGTGGTTTTGGTCATTTTGCACTACTGGCTGGGTCACAGGTGAACTGTGGGAGTGGTTGTCTTCCTGGCAAGTTTCTGGACAGAAACTTGTGAGCTTCACTGAGGAAAATTTAGTGAGATCTAGAGGCTGTGCTCTGGGGTTTAGTAATCTCTTAGGAGGGTAATCAAGCTCAGAAAAGATCAGCCCCAAAAGATCAAGCAAAAATATACTTGCTGTACAAAGTGATCATTCTGTCCAGAACAGAAATGATTTTCTGTAGCAAAAATATTACAAAAAGTTAGGCAATATTTTTGCTCAGGAAGGTGCCCTAGGGTTCAAAGAATATTTGTGAATTTATTCAGGATTTTTGGAGCAAGAAATCTAGGGGTTGCTTTGGAGCATACTTCTCTGAAGTGATTTTCAGGGAAGAAAATGAATATTTTTCTTTTATGAAAAATATTCCTTGGGCTTTTGTTGGAGTTTTTCAGAGAAGGAAAGGTGAGTTAGAGGTGGATGGGTCACTTGGGTGAAAATCAAGGGTAGGCCCAGGTGTTCAAGTCCATTTGAATTGACTCAAAACTCCAAATCCAAAGCAGATGCAAATGAAAATCCGGAAAAAGAGAGAAGGCAAAAACCAGGCTGTCACAAACCTCCCCCACTTAAGATGAATCTTGTCCTTGAGATTTGGTTGCTTGGGAAAACAATTCTGGGTAGGTTGTCCTTAAAAATTCCTCTCTTTCCCAGGTTGCTTCTTCTTCGGTGTGATGCTCCCACTGGACCTTGTAAAATTTGATCGCTTTGCTGCGTGTGACCCTTTCTGCCTCATCCAAGATTCTGAATGGTCTCTCCTCATAAGTTAAATCTTTGGCAAGCTCAATTTCTGACATGTCAGTCCTCCTCTCGGGTGGTGAAATACACCTTCTCAGCTGTGATACGTGGAACACGTTGTGTACTTCCGACAATTCTGGTGGCAATTCCAACTGATAAGCAACTGTGCCAACTCGTGTCATGACCAGGAACGGACCAATGTACCTTGGTGCCAATTTGCCTCGGGTCTGAAATCTCTTGACTCCTTTCATGGGTGTGACTCGGAGATACACGTGTTCACCGGGTTCAAAACTGACTTGCCGATGTTTGGCATAATAACTCTTCTGTCGTGACTTAGCTAGTTGTAGTCTATCTCGAATTTCCTTGACTTGTTTCTCTGCCTCTAATATCAGATCAGTACCGAAGATGCGGCTGTCTCCGGTTTGGGACCAATTTAATGGAGTGCGGCACTTACGGCCGTATAAAGCCTCAAAGGGTGACATTTTCAGACTGGTTTGAAAACTGTTATTGTATGAGAATTCTGCATATGGCAGACAATCTTCCCATTTGGGTCCATGGGCTAAGGCACATGCTCAAAGCATATCTTCAAGGATTTTATTTACCCGCTCGGTCTGACCGTCTGTCTGTGGATGATAGGCGGTGCTATATTTGAGAGCGGTCCCCAAAGCTTGATGGAGTCGGGACCAGAATGCGGATGTAAACAATGAACCTCGGTCTGAAGTGATTGTTTTTGGCACTCCATGCAAACTGACAATACAGGATACATATAATTGTGCAAGTTGATCAGCGCGAAAGGTGGTGCGGATGGGGATAAAATGAGCCACTTTAGTCAACGTGTCCACTATGACCCATATAGCATCATTGCATCGGTGAGTTCTGGGTAGACCGGTGATAAAGTCCATGCAGACATCGTCCCATTTCCATTGCGAGACGGGTAGAGGTTGGAGAAGTCCGGCGGGTTTTTGGTGTTCCGCCTTTACTTTGTTGCAGATGTTGCAACAAGCGACAAAATATGCGATGTCCCTTTTCATTCCATCCCACCAAAATACCTGTCGAAGGTCTTCGTACATTTTAGTGCCACCTGGGTGTATTGAATGAGGATTCGTGGGCTTCTGCCAAAATTTTCTTCCTCAGATCTGCTTGCTCAGGTACGCATATCCTTCCTCGGAACCTGAGGGTACCCAGTGCGTCCCTTGAGAAATCCTGAGTCTTGCCTTCTTGCAGATTTTTGATATATACTTGCAGACTCTTGTCTTCAGCTTGTGCTATGTGAATCTCCTCTTCTAGAGTAGGAGTTACTTCCAAAATATTCGCAAGGCCGGCATCTATAATTACCAAGTTGAGCTGAGCGATCTCTTGCTGGAGTTCTAGAGGCAAAGACTCCATCATGGCATTTAAGTTGGCAGGCTTGCGGCTGAGGGCATCAGCAACCACGTTGGCTTTTCCCGGATGGTAATTTATTTCCAAATCATAGTCCTTGACCAACTCGAGCCATCTTCGCTGTCGAAGGTTTAAGTCTGGCTGGGTGAATATATATTTGAGACTCTTGTGGTCGGTAAATATTTGACATCTCTTTCCAATGAGGTAATGTCTCCAAATCTTTAGAGAGTGCACAACAGCGGCCAGTTCCAAATCATGTGTAGGATAGTTTCCTTCATGAGGCCATAGCTGGCGAGATGCGTAAGCTACCACCTTGCGTCTTGCATAAGCACACACCCAATGCCCTTTCTGGATGCGTCGCAATACACATCAAAGCTGCGGTAAATTTCTGGAGGAGTCAGTACTGGTGCTGATGTCAATCTGGTTTTTAGCTCGTTAAAGCTCTGCTCGCAATCCTTAGTCCATTCAAACTTCTTGTCTTTCTTGAGGAGTTCTGTCATTGGCTTGGCAATTTTGGAGAATACTTCGATGAACCGACGGTAGTACTCAGCTAATCCAAGAAAACTCCGGATTTGGGATACTGTCGTGGGTGCTTCCCAATCGAGCACATCTTTCACTTTGCTAGGATCCACTGCGATACCTTCTGCTGAAATAACATGCCCCAGAATTTTGCATAAAGCTGATGGTCATGGAGTCTCTGTAAGACTGCTCGGAGGTGTTCCGCATGTTCTTCGTTACTTTTAGAGTATATGAGAATATCATCGATGAAAACCACCACAAACTTATCCAAGAATTCCATGAACACCTTATTCATCATATGCATGAAGAAGGCGGGGGCATTTGTGAGACCGAAAGACATCACCGTATATTCATAGAGAACGTAACGGGTAGTGAACGCGGTCTTAGGAATATCTTCCTTCTTGATCTTTAGTTGATGATATCCGGTCCTTAAATCAACCTTGGAAAATACTTTTGCACTACTGAGCTGATCGAACAAGTCATCAATCCTTGGTAGCGGGTATTTATTCTTGATTGTGACATCGTTCAACTGACGGTAGTCAACGCACATTCTGAGACCTCCGTCTTTCTTGTCTACAAATATTGCAGGTGATCCCCATGGTGACGAACTTGGGCGGATATATCCTTTCTGCAGCATTTCATCCAACTGCTTCTTTAATTCCACAAGTTCGGAGGAAGGCATCCGATAGTACTTCTTGTACAACGGTGCGGTTTCGGGCACAAGATCAATTGCAAACTCAAGCTCTCGGTCCGGTGGCATGCCTGGCAATTCTTCTGGGAATACATCGGGAAACTCACTGACCACAGGAATTAATCCCAACTCGTTGGCCACAGCGGTGAAGACCATTTCTTTCTTGGGTATACTTCTGCGGGCATAGAATTTTGTAGTCTGCCCTTCTTGACTTGTCAAGGTGACTTCTCGAGTCGCACAGTTTATGCATACTTGATATTGAGTCAACCAGTTCATTCCCAAAATAACATCCAACTTGGCAGACTCAATGACTATCAAAGCGGTTGGAAAGCGGACCCCCTTAATATCAATTTCCAAATTCTGGCAGACCAAATTGCTCTTGAGCACGGATCCCGGGGACAGAACCAGCATAGTTTTTCCCAAAAGCGAGCAAGGAAATTTGTTTCGGGCAACGAAACTTCGAGAAACAAAAGAGTGGGAAGCCCCAGAGTCGAATAAAATTATTGCGGGTATGCTATTAACAGAAAACATACCAATGACGACTTCGGGGTTTTCCTGAGCCTCGTCTGTGGAGAGGTGATGAAGTTGCCCTTGGACGCTCTGCTGGGTATGATATGGCCCCAAGTGATTGACTTGCGGTCGGAACAGTGCATTTGACTTCTTTGGACACTGCCTGCATAATGTCTGGTCTGTCCACAACTAAAGCAGGCGTTGTTTCGTTGGCGCTCCTCATGTACTGGACTGGTCACGACATTCTTGACTTGAGTAGTGGTCTTGGTCACATTCTGCTGCCAATTGGGTTTGTACTCCACTTGAGTCTGTTGCCAGGTACGGGCCTTCTGTATGGGTTGTCCATCCTTCTTCGGCTCAAATTTATGCTTGTGGTCATTGTTTGCGGGTCGGTTGTCTTGCACAAGCTTGTATTCTCTTTCTGTGATGAGGGCCTTATTTACCAGAGACTAAAAATCTGGAAAATCGAGCATGCAGAGAGCACTCCTGAGGTGTTGATTTAATCCTCCAAGGAACCTGTCAACCTTCCTTTCTTCCGTGGCCACATCATAAAGGGAATAACGGGCCAGATGGTTGAACTTGTGCAAATATTCACTTACTGATAGACTTCCTTGAGTGAGACCAAGAAATTCGCGTTGCTTGACCTTCATGATAGCAGCTGGAATATGATACTTGAGAAATTGATCCTTGAAATTAGCCCACGTAATTTCTTCTCCCGCAGGCCACAGAGCTTTAGCATTATCCCACCATATAGCAGCGGCTCCTTCAAGATAGTGGGTAGCGAATGGAACCTTGTCAGCTTCGTCAGTGTGAGCAATTTCAAGTTTCTTCTCAATGGTTCGTAACCAATCGTCTGCTTCCAAAGGGTCAACCACTTGACTGAAACTGGGAGGCTTAGTCCTTTGAAAATCTGACAGCTTGGAGTGATGGCCATTTTGATTCCCATTCTGACCAACCATAGCTTGCACACTTTTTAACAGCTCAATCAGATGATTGTTCCTTCTTTCCTCAAACATGCGCATAATTTGTTCAGTGGAGGGTGGATTTGGCGGTGGAGGCGGTGGCTGCGGATACGGCTCAGGGGAGTGTCCTGCCTGTCTTGCTGAGCGACGAATAGGGACATCCTCATAAGCCTGCGTGCTGCTACCTCCCCGCGTCATCCTACTGTTTATTTTTTCCAATAAGAGCAACCGTGATGAGAAACATCCAAACGTGGGAAGAAAAGACAATGACAAACCCGAAAGAGCAAAACGAAAGTACCAAGAAACACTGCGGTCGAATAAAAAGTTCCAACATAATTATACATAGACTCATACATGAAAGATAAACATCATGACTGGTGCGACTACTAGCATACATGCAATGATACATCATGGCTCATACAACTACGTCCGTACATCACATGACCACTGCGGATACTCAGACGCTCAAAGACTCTGCTGGTGCTGCCGGATCCTCTCCTGAGTCAGACCCAGATCCTGAACTGACGACGCCAACCGAGACCTCCGGGTTAAAGGTAACACGATGACGCTGCCTCGAAGGCTCTCCCTCAGGGGCAGGCATGGGGTGAGAAGGGATCATGGGAGCTGCGGGGGTAGCAAGAAGAGACGCCCACTCAGCAGGAGCACTGTGTGGGTTCACTGTCGAGGTGCCCGAGCTACTCGGGGGAGTAATCGGAGAAATAGGCGAGCTAGAATTGGGCGAAATGTAAGGAGTAAATCCCATAGAAGGTGGAGCAGGGTAGGATCTAGCGGCGGCTAAAGCAGAACGAGCACGATTCAGCTCTCGAGCCAACTCGTGAATCAGAAGATAACTAGCAGTGATATATTGAGAAAGGTGGCTAGTGTCACTATCAGACGCCGGATCAACGGAATGAAAGCGAACACGACCATCATCATGCAACGATGGGTAGAAGCGAAAACCTGGGTGGTTTTGCATCTGAGCCTCTGTATAGCGTAACTCAACGAGAATCTTGAATGCAGCATACTGGACGGCCTGAGCGGTGGTGGATGCATAACCGCTCCGAGAGGTACGAGTGTAAGAGCCTGTTGACGAACTGGTGCGCAGAGTAACCACTGCGTGATACTCATACACGGAGTCGGCTAGACACTCCCAGTACACCCGATATGCTGGGTTGTCACCGTGAGGGTACAGTCGACGCCACACACTACGAAGAAGGTGCGGTGAGGTGTACGACATCAACTGCAACTGTCACGGATACGGCACCGGAGCCATCTACACTCACAACCATTAGTGGGTTAGAAATAAAAATAGAACGAGTGCTTGCAATGCAACAATCAGCTACAAACACTACCGGCACTCAACTTTTACTCTAACTAACGTCCAGTTAACATGTCGGTAGTCTAGCGTGTCCTACAGTCAGCGCGGCTCTGATACTAAGTGTTGTGGCACCTCGGCTCAGAGCGACCGGTTTACCTTGCATTGCCAACCCAGAGATCATGTCTTCTGGCAACACACAACATCTTGGTACAGAAATCACCGCTTTATTGAAATTAGTGGAAGCATAGAGTGACATTACATCAAGTTGTGAGGCCAAGCGGCACACTCGGTGCGGCTGAACAATATGTACATTATTTAGTGAACATAAAGGGGCCTCGAGCATGACACCTACTCGGCAGCGGAACAACAACGTAGCGGGACTCCATAGCACAGGGACACCGATGTGGACACGGTCTAGACACGGCAGCACTCCGATCCAGTTAGACTTTCCTGAAATCTAGCATAACACGCCAGGTCAGTATATTGAATGTACTTGCAAGCTCACAGCAAACATAACCATAATGATAAACAATATCATGACATTTAATCAAGTTAAATGCGAACAACATCATGCTACTTATGCAGTGAAACCAAACTTGTGCCTCAAGTCACTCGGACTCCCTTACCAACCGGTTGCCTTGCAACCGAATAGTGCTCACGACAAAGCTTGAACGGAACCATACTTGGTTCAACTGGTTAACTCCTAACCAAACAGTGATCACTCCCGGATCACAAGTGATGCCACAACAGTCAGTCTCACTGACATCATCATGATCCAACTAGTGCAATGCAATTAAATTAGTGTGCAAGAGTTATTATTAACAGTTGATCCATGGTGTGACTTACTTATGAACTGGGCCCTTATCCGCAGGCGCGGCTATCGATAGATTAATACACTCTGCAGAGGTAGCGCACTTTACCCACACCACGGAATCCATGGCCTCGCACTCCCATTCGGGTGGACCAACGTCATTCTGACAGAACCCTCCCATTGCCATGACACTCTCACGGCCACTCCGACCAACTCCCCACTGGGCTTAGTCCTGGGTGACCCAGCCTACCAAAGGCAAAACAACCACCATCGTGGCAAATAAACAATCCCAAATGGGGACACGGTACCATAACAACAACGGGTCCACAAGGTTATGTCTGCTTTACCGGGCCAGGGTAACGCATGCCCATAACCTTCCCTCGTTGGAGGCACCGACAAAAGCCATGACAATAGGACGACTAACGGCCTCCCCATAAAGGCAAATGTGGTTGCACTTGTCAGCCCGATTCAGTGGCACCATGACCCGACCAACTTTATGTTCAAGTCCAATTATCATCAGGTTTAATTAGAAATAAAATGCTCGAGTCAATATATGCCATGCTTATGCAACCATATATCATGCATCACATATCACAACAGATCAACTTCATTCAAAGTTCTACTTGCACAAACTTAACTTTCAACATTTCTGGTCCTTTCTAACTTGTTATGTATAATCATCTCTTTAGTTGGCATTAAACAAATAAAACTTATCTTAGCATGCATATAGGAAAAATAAGACCGATAATCATATCACCATAGTCATGACAAATTTACTTAGATCAACTACTCATGCTATATCTCACTAGTTCAAGCATTCACTTCTGTTAACTAAGCATTTTGATCATGACAAACTAAATACCACAAGCATTATTTATTTTAATACTATATGCAATGAATAACATATAAATTCAAGTAGAAAATCATGAATATTGCCAAGACACCATGATAATGTTGTTGTGGCCTGCCTTAGTGCAGAGGAGCTTCACACTCCTCCTGGATATCTTCAAGACAAGCTTCACCTTCTGAGAATAATTCAAATGACAAAAAGAAAATATCAAGAACACTTCTGAAAATTACCAGAAATTCTAGGCAGCAAAGAAAAATCCCATCTTGGGTGTGCTGCTAGGATTTTCCAGTAAGAAAAGAATGCAAAAAGAATCAACACATTTGGACTTGTAGAATAAGAGTTATAGCTAGTCAAAGTTCTGGTCAAAATTTGAACTAAATTCGAAAAAAAGAAAAACCGGGGGGGGTGACGTCGAAGGCGTAAACTGCCTGGGCGCGACCACTCATACCGCTTCGGGCGCGGCCTGAGTGGCTGACAGCGGGCCCCGCTGGTCAGGTCGGAGGGGGAGGGGAAGAGAAGCAGAGCACGGCGAGGCTCCGCTGGAGCTCACACCGGCGAGGGGGGCTCTTTGGCCAGATCCACAGGGATAGGATTGAAGAGGAGGTCGAGACGCACCTGCCAGTACCCGTAGCGTGGCTAGGGGTGGCCGGACAGGGTCGGGATGGAGCTCTCCAGCGGCGGCAGCGGGCGGGGCTCGTCGGAGTTGGCGATTCCGGTGAGGCAAGGCCGGTCCAGCAGCTCCAACGGCACCAGCACGCACCAGTGAACCACCACGAACATGCCGGAGTGGTTGGTGGAGCTCGAGTGGCTCTGGAGAGGGAGGGGGCAGAGGACGGGGATCGCCGGCGAGCTCGGGACGGGGACGGCGGCTAGAGGCCTGCCCGGCCAGGCTGCGGCTTCCTACGGGGTCGTGGAGATGTGCTGAGTGTGTGGGTGGAGAGAAATGAGCTTGGGGAAGCTCTATTTATAGGCGAGGCCGAGGCGGGGATCGAGAGCTCGCCGGAGCTCTCTGGAGCGTCGCCCGGTGACGAATGGCATCAGTGAGAGAGAGGGAAGACGCCGGGGATCACGCGGAGGCTGTAGACGAGCGGCGATGAGCACAGGAGCTCGGTACGCGACGAGCACAGGGGCACGGGCGCACTGTTACCTTGGACGCACCGTGCTCGTGCTCGCTGCGGTGAGCTCCGGCGTCGGCGAGCGCTAGGGTGGAGTTATGGAGGTTCAAACGAAGATGGTGGCGCGGTTTGGCAATGTCCGGCAACACGCGATGAACAGAGCGTTCGGCGGCATCCAGAGCAAGCTGACTGCATGCCAACCCCCTTGGATTCTCGTGGTCACCGCATGAACTATGGCATCAGGCTGAGCTAAGCGTAAACACCATGTCTGACAGCTAGTCCTTAGTGGTTTTGGTCGTTTTGCACTGCTGGCTGGGTCACAGGTGAACTGTGGGAGTGGCTGTCTTCCTGGCAAGTTTCTGGACAGAAACTTGTGAGCTTCACTGAGAATTTTTTTTTGAGATCTAGAGGCTGTGCTTTGGGGTTTAGTAATCTCTTAGGAGGGTAATCAAGCTCAGAAAAGATCAGCCCCAAAAGATCAAGCAAAAATATACTTGCTGTACAAAGTGATAATTCTGTCCAGAACAGAAATGATTTTCTGTAGCAAAAATATTACAAAAAGTTAGGCAATATTTTTGCTCAGGAAGGTGCCCTAGGGTTCAAAGAATATTTGTGAATTTATTCAGGATTTTTGGAGCAATAAATCTAGGGGTTGCTTTGGAGCATACTTCTCTGAAGTGATTTTCAGGGAAGAAAATGAATATTTTTCTTTTATGAAAAATATTCCTTGGGCTTTTGTTGGAGTTTTTCAGAGAAGGAAAGGTGAGTTAGAGGTGGATGGGTCACTTGGGTGAAAATCAAGGGTAGGCCCAGGTGTTCAAGTCCATTTGAATTGACTTAAAACTCCAAATCCAAAGCAGATGCAAATGAAAGTCCGAAAAAAGAGAGAAGGCAAAAACCAGGCTGTCACAACGGTGCACTTTCGAAAGAAACAATTCCAAGTGAATGGTATTAATGTTATTGAATCATCTCCGACAATCACTATTGGAAGTTTCCATCTACCTCTACCTACTGTTAAAAAGAAATATGAAATGCTTATTGTTGGGGACATTCATATCCCCGTTGAGGTAACTTAGTGATTTATGAAAATTCTTCGGTATCAGGCTAATCGAAAGTGGTTGTTAATAAGACCTGATCAACCTTATTAATGGATCATTTTTTAGCGGTATGAGGTTGATGAATTTAGTAAGCACTACCTTCTGTCCGTACCTTTTATTTTCTGTTTTTAGTAGTTAAATAAAATAAAATACCATGTTTTGTCTGTTTTCTGAATTTCCTGTGCAATAAAAAATGACCCAAAAATAAAAGTTCTCAGAATGCTCTGAAAAATTAATACGATTTTTTTTAATATTTGAGAATTTCTGGTGCAAATAATATCAGAAGGAGGTGCACCAGGTGGGCACAACCCACCTGGGTGCGCCAGGACCCCCAGGCGTGCCCTGGTGGGTTGTGGTCCCCACGTGGGCCCCCTCACTTATCTCTTTACACCACATCACCAACTACCTCCAAAAAAAATTCTACATTGCTCTCTCTTGTGTTCTTGCTTTCAAACCCACGGATTTCGATCTCTTTGCTCGAAGCGCTGTTTTCGAAACTGTTTTGGGGGATTGTTGCTTGGTATGTGACTCCATCATTTGTCCAATTAGTTTTTGTTATAGTGGTTTATATTTTGGATAATTAGCTACTCTTGGTGCTGCTGTAGATGTGCTTGCATGTTGAATTCTTAGAGTTCTAAGTAGTTTGAATGTTTGCTATGGCCTTTATGCATCCCTATGAGTAGTTGCTACTAATTTTTTGAAGTTTTGTTGAGAAAAATTTGTGGACTAAAAATTTCAGAATTTTGTTCATAGGAAAAGAATGAATATCTTCAGGAAGTTTGCTTCCAAGAAGAACTGCAAGGGTGTTGTTGGGGAGCCGTCTGATAGTGACCTCCATCCTCGGAGGTTGGCGGAGGTACGGCCGTGCGAATGGCCGCACACCCAATTCATGGAAGAGGCTGGAATCCTTCAAGAGTTCATGCAATATGCCACTAATGCTGGCCTCACCAACTTCATCGCAACTAAATGTGAATAGTATCATATCCTCACAAACCTCTTTGTTCAAAGTTTTACTTTCTTTCCTAGAAATAATCCTCCTGAGGTGCGGTTTGATTTATATGCTGAAACTCATCAGATACCACTCACTAAATTTTGTAACATATGCATGATCCCCTCTAATGGGAGTTTAGCCGAGCCTAGGCCAGCAGAGTTTGAGGCCTTTTTATCGTACCTTGACAGTGGGAGATGAGAGAGGGGTGTCTGCTATCACTGCCGCTGGCTTGCATTTTCCCACTGTTCATTACTTTGCTCTTTTCATTGTAAAATGCTTGCTTGCTAGGGAGAAGGTGGGTGCGCTCAACTCACCAGACCTTGCTGTTTTGCGTCGTGCATTAGAGGGCGACAACACTTATAGCTTGGGATCCATTGTGGCACGTCGCCTCCACATTAATAAGTCTAAGGGTAAGATACATGGTGGGATTTTTGCTACTCGTTTGGCGACTCACTTCAATGTTGAGATACGCCTTCATGATTACCCTCTGACCAAGGTTTACCTAGACCGCGCAGCCATGGAACACCATCATTTTATTGCACGAGATTTCCCTAGCATTCCTATTCCTTATAACCTAGTTTTTAGTATTGAAACTCGTGATATTATTCCATTGCCTGCTCCTGGTTTGTTTGATCCTGTTGCCAGGGGCAGATATAGGATTATGCTTGCGGATATCATCTCCTATCGGAGCAACCAAGCTGCAGCAGAGGAGGAGCCTCAGCAGTGGGATCAGTGGATGCCTACTCCTCAGCACCCCGGCTACTATCCAGGCTACTGACTGCTTACCAAGTTAGGCTAAAAGCCTAAGCTTGGGGGAGTACGTGTTTCTCACCGGCATTACATTCATGTTCACACAGTTCATTCTAGTCGTCGGTGTTCACACTTTTTTCATTGTATCATCCATGTTAAATTTATTTTCTCGCTTTCTTCTTTTGTGTTTGAAAAACCTTAGGAAAAAAACCAAAAAGAATTAGTTGTAGTTAATTTGCTTTCTATGCATGCTTAGTTATTTCACTTAATAGAAAATCCAAAAAGATTTCCTTGTTCTTCTTTTGCTTGTTGGGAGCTCTCCCTTGTAAATAGTTTTTCTCATTTTTGCTTTCTCTTTATTTGCTTCTTCCTGATAAAACCAAAAACTCCAAAAATATTTCAGTGTGTTTCTCTGAATTTCTTTTCTCCTCATTGAGTTGTACCAAGGAGAACACCATGATGAAAATGTTGAGTGGCTCTCATTTGCATAATTGATGATCTAATAAGAAGCCCATTTTACCTTGTCTTATCCTGTTGAATAAAATGTTTGCAGATTCTAGCTTAGTCCATGGCATTTTGCACTATTATTATTTTCATATCATTCGGTCGTGCAAGTGAAAGGCAATAATGATGATATTCGATGAACTGGCTGTGGAAGAGAGAAACTGGTATGAACTCGACTTGTTCTGTTTGTGTAAATATGTTTAACCTAGTATCCATGATTCAGCCCATTATGATTAAACATGTTTGCAATGACAATTAGAGATTATAGTTTCTCATGCCATGCATAAATAGCTAGGAGTGGATAATTATTTATCTTGGATATCAACATTGCGTTAAGATGATTGTGATGTAGTATGATGATATGGTATCCTCCTCTGAATGTTCGAGTGGCTTGACTTGGCACAAGTTCATGCATGTAGTTGAATCAAAACCAACATAGCCTCTATGATATTTATGTTCATGGTGTTCATATCCTACTCATGCTAGTGTCCAATGTTACTTATGCATAATGCATGTTCATGACCGTTGTTGCTCTCTAGCGGGCCGCTTCCCAACCTATTTGCTAGCCTTCACCTGTACTAAGTGGGAATTCTGCTTGTACATCCAAAACCTAAAACTCAAAGTTATTCCAGATGAGTCCACCATACCTACCTATATGCGGTATTACCCTGCCGTCCTAAGTAATTTGCGTGTGCCATCTCTAAAAATTTCAAATAAATATCCTTTTCGTGTGCCTGGATCGTTCACGGAGGGACAGGAGGTAGTCGGTATCTTCCATGCTAAGTGGGTTATTCTGAGGTCGAGTGTTTATTCACTCGCCGTCGCATGAGAAACGAGCGGTAATAGGGGTGCCCAGTCCCAAACTGCAAAAAAGAGTTCATCTCTCAAATAATCAAACAAAAACTCCCAATGGAGTCATAACCTTTACTTTTATCACTTGGGAACCGCTACTAGCGTGTTTAGCATGGAAGATATTGATAACTGATGGTCGTGAAGTGAATATGAAGGGTGCATGTCTCAAAATATCATTTACCTCTGTTTTAACAGCTTGAGCTCTGGCACCGCTACAAACCCCTGCTTCCCTCTGCGAAGGGACTATCTATTTACTTTTATGTTGTGTCATCACCTTCTAAAATAAGCGCCAGAACCTGAGAGCACTGCTGTCATGCTGATGCATTGTGTGTAGCTAATGTTTGGTGCATCATGACTGGATCTTTTCTACCATGAATTACAATGTCTAGTCACTGCTCGGACTTTAGAGGTGCTCTGCATTTATGTTTTGCGGTCTCAAAAAGGGCTAGAGAGATACCACTATTGTCATATTATATCATGGTTGTTTTGATAACATGTTGCTGTTTGAGATGCCTTATTATTGCTCGCTAGCTGATTATGTCATTTATATGACTTAATATAATTTTTAAGAATTATTGTCGTCATGGTTAGTTATAATGTTGACTGAAAACCTGGGTGCTGTTTAAGCTTATTTATGCAAAAAAGAGCAAAAGAGTTCGTAAAAGTTTTTCTTTTTCACTTTTAGTTTATCAACTGAATTGCTTGAGGACAAGCAAAGGATTAAGCTTGGGGGAGTTGATACGTCTCCAACGTATCTACTTTTCCTAATGCTTTTCCTCTTGTTTTGGACTCTAATTTGCATGATTTGAATGAAACTAACCGCGGACTGACGCTGTTTTCAGCAGAACTACCATGGTGTTGTTTTTGTGCAGAAATAAAAGTTCTCGGAATGGAACGAAACTTTGCGAGGAATTTTTATATGGAATAAAAGAATTTCTGGAGCCAAGACATACCGAAGGGGGGCACCTGGGTGGGCACAACCCACCAGGGCGCGCCCCCCTCACCAGGCGCGCCCAGGTGGGTTGTCCCCACCTGGTGGCCCCGCAGACGATCCCCCGGATACTATAAAATCCTATTTTTCCAGAAAAATATTAGGGAGAAAGAATTATCGCGGTCCACAAGACGGAGCCGCCGCCACCTCATGTTCTTCATCGGGAGGCCAGATCTGGAGTCCGTTTGGGGCTCCGGAGAGGGGGATCTTCGTTCTTCATCATCACCAACCCTTCTCCATCGCCAATTCCATGATGCTCCCCACCGGGAGTGAGTAATTCCTTCGTAGGCTTGCTGGTCGGTGAGGAGTTGGATGAGATTCATCATGTAATTGAGTTAGTTTTGTTAGAGCTTGATCCCTAGTATCCACTATGTTCTAAGATTGTTGTTGCTATGACTTTGCCATGCTTAATGCTTGTCAGTTTGGGCCCGGGTGCCATGATTTCAGATCTGAACCGTTTATGTTATCACCATTATATCCATGTTCTAGATCCGATCTTGCAAGTTATAGTCACCTACTACGTGTTATGATCCGGCAACCCCGGAGTGACAATAATCGGGACCACTCCCGGTGATGACCATAGTTTGAGGAGTTCATGTATTCACCGTGTGTTAATGCTTTGTTCCGGTACTCTATTAAAAGGAGGCCTTAATATCCCTTAGTTTCCGATATGGACCCCGCTGCCATGGGAGGGTAGGACAAAAGATGTCATGCAAGTTCTTTCCATAAGCACGTATGACTATTTACGGAATACATGCCTACATTATATTGATGAACTGGAGCTAGTGCCGTATCACCCTAGATTATAACTGTCTCATGATGAATATCATCCAACAAGTCACCGATCCAATGCCTACAAATTTATCTTATATTGCTCTTGCTAAGTTAATACTGCTGCTGTTACCATCATCACTGCTATAAAACTACTGCTATCACTGTTACCGTTACTATTGCTGTCGTTACTGCTACCAAAACTATCATATTACTGTGCTACTAATCACTCTTGCTGCAGATAATTAATCTCCAGGTGTGACTAAATTGACAACTCAGTTGCTAATACATGCAAATATTCTTTGGCTCCCCTTGTGTCGAATCTATAAATTTGGGTTGAATACTCTACCCTCGAAAACTGTTGCGATCCCCTATACTTGTGGGTTATCAGTACGCTTTGACCAGGTGGGTCCCGACTGTCAGGGAGGATAAGGAGGCACTTCCTTGCGTGCGAAGATTTAGCTGGTGGGTCCCAGCAGTCAGGGGGAAACATTTTTTTCGCGAAATACGATGGCCCGTCTGGTGGGTCCCTGCTGTCAGGTGGATGAATCATTATTTTGCGCGTAATAAGGAGGCACTTCCTTGCTGCGGCCGTGGACCTAGCTATCAGCCTCTCCACGTACAGTACTCTTCCGATGGAAGTCATTCCTTGACCACATTGACCACGCCGCGCCAAGAGAACCAAGGCGGTGGACGACGGCGAGGCCTAGGAAGGAGACGACGCGGAGCCGGGGAAGACGCGGCAGTGGATGCCCACGCGGAGAGGAGTACGAGGGTTCACTGGTTCGGCTGCGGTGTGAGGCTGCCGTCGCCGCAGAATAACAGGGGGTGTGGGTGAGTAGAGTATTGGCCTGGCCAGCGGTGGGAGTAGTAGGGGCGGTGAGGCCTCCGCGGCAGCACAGCCGGCTACGGGAGGCAGGAGCAGGCGGCATGACCGGCGCTGGTTTGGGCAGCTAGAGCAAGAAGACCAGAGGTTGAAGAAGCACTACGGACGTTGGATGGACATCGTACGGTCACTGGAGCTAGAATCGTTCATATTGACTAAGTTGACAAAGCCGTCCGTCCGCATCAGTAGGCCCACAAGTCAGCCTCCAACTACGGTGGGTCCCAGCTAGCAGGGGGAGTATTCATTTTTTTTGTGCGTAATAAGGAGGCACTTCCTTGCGTGCGAAGATATAGCTAGTGGGTCCAACCTGTCAGCGGGAAGAACGTTTTTTTGCAAAATACAGAGGCCCTTCCGGTGGGTCCCAGCTGTCAGGTGGAGGAATCATTATTTTGCGCGTAATAAGGAGGCATTTCCTTGCGTGCGGCCGTGGACCTAGCTATCAGCCTCTCCACGTACAGTCCACTTCCGATGGATGTCATTAGTTGACCACGTCGCGCCAAGAGCAGCAGGGCGGTGGATGACGGCGAGGCCTAGGAAGGGAACGACATGGAGCCAGGGAACACTCGGCAGTTGTTTCCCACGCAGAAGGGAGTACGAGGGTTTACTGGTTCATCTGCCCTCATCGGAGAATAACAGCAGGTGTGGGTGAGTAGAGGGATGGCTAGGCCAGCGATGGGAGTACGGTGGGGCGGTGAGGCCTGCGCGGCAGCACAGCCGGCCGCGGGAGGAGGGAGCAGGCAGTCCCGCCGGCGCTTGTTTACGCGGCTGGAGCTAGAAGAGCAGAGATTGAAGAAGCACGACGGTCGTTGGATGGACATCCAACAGTCACTGCTCTCGTGTGTTGACTAACTTGACACGCCGTTGCGTGTGCGTCAACCTTTTTTTAGGAAAGTGTACGCGTCAACCTATAGTAGGCACACAAGTCAGCCTCAAACCTGTGGAAAACAGCATACAGCCCATCTGCCATTATTTCTAATAATTTACATCCCATTTGCTAATTCTTAAGGATATTTTTGGAGCCCATCTTCTTTTTGTTAGCATTACAGCCCATATTGTGGCCACGGTTAAAAATTATACGAAATTTTGCATATTTCGGTGCGGTCAACTGTTTTTAAGCCTGAAATTTCGAGTCACATTCAAACTATTTTGAAAAATAATTTATGTAAATATAAAATCCAAATAATTGTCCATGCATAAAAATCTATGGAATTTAAAATCTTGTAATGAAAAAAAATTGAAACTAATTCCCGGTTTGATGTGTTTTAAAAATGTAGAACCCATTTCTCATTACTGGTAGCCCATTTTCTGGGAAAACCGAATGAAACTCTCCTCGTCTTGAAAGATTTGCAGCCCATCAGGGCTGACAAAGCAAGTAGGCCTCGTTTGGGTATTTCATAAAAAAAGTAGAACTAGGCTAGCCATTTTCAGCAAGAAAAAAACACAACTGGGCTCATGATGTGGTAAACATAAATAAAACCCTGGCTAGACCGGCCACAACCCCCGCACAGCCCCGTTGTTACCCTGATCCATCGCTAAAACTAGTATGAATAATAACTACTTGTTCCTAAAAAAAAGTAAATAACAACTGCGCGACCTGCTGGGTCCCAGGTGTCAGCTGCTCGTTGTGTAATTCTCTCGTTTATTGACTACGTTCACAATGGCGTGAGCCCCAGATGTCCAACCATTAGGAGGAACCATTTTTTTGGGCTTGTAATAACGAGGCACTTGCTTGCGTACTGCCATGACGCTGGTGGGTCCCTACTGTCATCCTCTCCACGTACAGTCATCTCCTTGTTCCTCTCGGTTGTTGACGACGTTGACAACGCACGAGGGCGGCGCACCGCGCATGGTGAGCGAACCAAAGCGGAGGACGACGGCGAGGTCTCGGACGGAACGAACAGGAGCCGTCGAAGATGAGCCGGTCCAGTTGTAGGCGGAGGGCAGTACGAGGGTTGACTGGTTCGGGTGCGGTGCGTGTTGGGGCTGACTTCGCCGGAGAATAACAGGACGTGTGGGGGAATAGAGGGAGGGACTGGCCAACGTTGGAGGGTACGGTAGGGCGGCGGAGGCGCAGCCAACCATGGGAGGCGGGAGCAGGCGGAGCCGGCGGGGTGGTTTGGTTCGGGCGGCTGGAGGAAGAAGACAAGGGATAGAAGATACACGACAGATGTTGGATGTCAATCCAACGGCTGGTAGGCAGAATCATTTGTTGACTAGCTAGTAAGTCTACACCACCTTGGATAGGCTATTTCATCATGGGTCCCAAATGTCTAAATCCAAATCTGTCACGATCATGTAGCCTTTCTTATGAAAATTTACGACCCATTTGGTGTGCTAGTTGAAAATAAGTTTGTGGGTGCTGGTGGGGGCTAATCACTTGGCTTCTGTAATGCACAGTGAGCTCAAGCAGCCGGCGAGAGTGATGTTATTTCCCTTGGTTGGGATTTGGTACAATATTTCACTCGAAATTAAACGAATGGCAAGCCATTTGCCTTGTTTCAAAGAAAATATGACAGTCACAGCCGAGTTGAAAAGGGCAAGAACATCTAACTCCAGCTTACAAACTGTACAAAAGCACGAGGGTTAATTGTTCATCACATTTAGACAAAACCCACATTGAAAAGGGCAACAACATCTAACTCCAGCACTATTTTCGGCAATCACAGTCAAATGGATCGGTCAGGTCCATAGAATGAACATCCTGGGTCGTAAAATTTACTAGATTATGACCACAATATGTTGTAAATAGAAGCCCGACACGTTCAGAAGCTCTTTTGTCCACCTGAAACTCCTTTTATTGCTCTTTGACATACCTATCCGTCAAAACCCTGCTGCTCATAAACTTAAGCCTGATGGACAATAGTAACCTCGCATTCAGCAGGAAGAATGTGACAAATCTAGTGTTTGCATGGTTGGCTACATATCGTTCTAGCGTTATTGTCTTCAATCGAATGTCATGAGAAGTGAGAAAATCCCGGTGCTTACGAATCCACCGATTGGTTATAACTTTCTTACCCCGTCCTGTTGCCTAAATAGACATGAAGATTGAAAACAGTTAAGGTCTAAAAAAAGAGTGTCGAAAGAGCAACAGCTGAACGGTTAATTCTAGTACACTATATGCGGGCTTCCAATGTGCGTGAAATTATCACCTTTATATACAACTTCTCCAGACATGGAAAGCATTGCAGCAAGCCAATACTCTTGTTCAGATAAAAAATATTCATTTGGATATATAAGATCTTCACAGAATCCAGCACCATTGATAGGCTATCCATGGAGAAACTCTTCATTGAGCATAGAACATAATATTAGTACAAAATGTGTACTCCAGGATGATATATAACTTATGCGCAGAAATTTAAAATGTAGCTTATGGTTACAAGTGTAGATGATAATATAAAGTACCTGAAGAACAGTGGAGCCAAACACCATCTTGAAATGAGCATAGAGATCATGTATTACACCCAAGGTCTCCAGTTTAGGCACAGAGAGGACGGTTATTTGCGACGGTGAATAACTAGAATCAAGGATCAACCTTTGAAGTGAAGGGGCATCTTGGATGATGAGCTGCCTTCCGTCAAAAGAAATTTCAATTCTTATAAGGTTAGGCGACTTTATTTGGAGACAACCGATTCTAACTGTGAAAACAAGCACCAAGCACTCCAGGGCAGGGCAACTGGAGTGGATGATGCTGTGCAATGAGGCCACCGATATACGAACCCACATAAGTGACCGTTTTTTGAGAAATGGGAGTCGAAGGTTTAGTACCAGATTGTCTGGTAGGTAGCACAGCGCAAAGGTGGCGGTGTGGAGAGAGGAGGAAAACCGCGAGATGGACATCGATGCTGAGGGCACAAGTACATGGCGTTCGGTATCTGGTAGGTTATTTCCTGGGGAATAGTAGAACTCAAGCAGTTGTAGTTCTGTGAATTCAGGGGATTTCAGCCAGCTGTCCACCGTGCAGGGCATGGTATGCTTGCTCAGGTAGCATGACGGGATGCAGAGGCTTTGAACGGAGCCCAGGTGGGAGGAGATGATGGCTCTGGGGAGTTCAAAATCATTGAAGAGAGATAGCTGACGACAGTCGAGATTAAGGTGCATGGCGCACCATACAGGGCGCCACCGAATTGAGAGGACTTGGGTGCGGCAGCAATCCTTGGTGGGGAGAAGCAAGATGATCTCCCCAAGGATGGCGTCCGGGAGATCGCTGATGCGGTCCACCCGAAATTCTACAGGTTCCTGGGATTCGGTGGGGGCAGGCTCGCCGCTTCTCCCCGTGCTGCCGGGTGCGGGATCTACAACAGGCGTCTCCGCTGGCGGGAGCCTCATTCTCTTGGCACTGGGGTCAGCCGACTCCATTTTCCTCGAGGGCGTCGCGTAAAGAATGATGAGCCTAATTGTAGTGCGAGTAAAGAAGAAGGGGAGCTGGGGTTTTTCTGTAGTAGTGAGGAAGAAGGGGAGCTGGGATTTTCTGTAGGAGTGAGGTGAGGAATTTGGGGGTACGAGTGGAGCGAGCTGAAGTGAGGTGGGTGGGAGTGAGGAGGAAGAAGAGCACCCAGGTTTTTTGGGGGGGCGGTGTGCTGGGAGTGGGTAGCGCCTCTCATTAAATAAATATATGGGCTTTTGAGTTGATTTTATTATTTACTAGGGTGGATGGGCTGTTTTGTCTTGGGCCCAGAGAAACAATTACTACTAGTACAGTGGATACATTTTACAGCTACCCAGAAAAACAATTACTACTAGTACAGTGGATACACTACCGCTTCTGGCTCCCCCGAGGTCATCGAAACGTCTCCCTCTACTAAATGTCGTTTTACTTTTGTGCACCAACATGCGGGCCATGCAGCGCGCAGGCCCAAATGCCATCCACCAAATTAGAAGGCAGTATGTAGGCGGAGAGTCACCACGATCATAGCGCAGCAGTAACGAGCCGTCGTATCACAAAACCCCACCTCCCCACAGTCTAAGTTTGAGGGACGAAGCAACCATCATTTCACTCTTCGCTGAATCCCCTTCTCCCTCACCGTCTTCAAGAAAGCCAACACTCGCATCTGCCACTGTTCTTCTCTCCCAACGATGGGAAGGTAAGCGGATCCGTGATGTTGGTATATTTTCGTTCAGAGAAAAAAGAGAACTTTTGCAAAGCAGTAACCGATCCTCACTCTCTTTTTTGTTTCATTATCATTGCGATTGTGTTTTCCTTTCAGTGGTCTCCTAGTATTCGTCAGTTTCCTGATGGACCAAGGAGAACCAGGCAAAGATCTGCCTATATTAGAGCAGACGCGGGAGGCTGATCCCCACGAGACAGCGAGCTCCAAGAAGATGGAGGCAGCCACCGAGCCGACCCCAGATACGCTCACGGCCACTACTGAGATGGTCAACGCCCCGTTTGAGGTTACAGCCCCCGTGGCCCTGCAGGAGCAGTTTTCCTCCTCCCCCTTCGGGGATGTTGTCCCCTCCCCCCTCCCCCCCCCCCCCCCCCCCCCCCCCCGCTGAGCTGCCCAAGGTGATTTTCCTCTTTGCCGATCTCCATTGTGGTTTTTCATCTAAGTATGTGGTGATGAATAATGCAAAATTTTATTAGCTTCGATGCCATGCTATACATAGTGGTTTAAATAACTTGTGTTTATTATACTTGAAAGTAATTCAGAATTTGTTTCTGTTTCAATTAGAGCCCTGATGCAGACAAGGATTGTGTGGTTGTACATGTCACTCGCTATGAGGCGGATGACCTGAATATACGCACTGGGAAAACCGAGTTCTTAGGCTGTTGGATCCTGGAAGCCATTTGCGCTTATACCAATGTCGAGTTGTATTCCAGCCTCACTGTTGTCAGGTGTGTTGTCCAGGGTGTACTGAAGCACAAGAAGTTCAAAGCTACTCCTTTGTTTGTGAGGCATACTGTTCTTGTCAAGCTTACGCAGGAAGATGACGTGGCATGCCTCCACAGACAAGTTTATGAGTGCAAAGGCCACAAGGTTATCTTCAGGAAGGTTCGCAGGATTGAGCTGCTGCCGGACATCCTCGATGATGTTCATGGCAAGGTCCGTCTTGTGTCCATCACAAATTAGATCGAGGCATGAAATAGTTGCCCCAGCTATTGTTTAATAGTAGTTTGGATTGTGTCTAACTATCCGAACCTTGCCTATTATCGAGACCTCTGGGGCTAGTACTCTATTTGAATCCGTCTATGGGAACTGCTGCTACTTTTGTGTGCCCGTGAATCATGTGAGAACCATCGTAATTGTTGCCGAAACAGATGCGTCCTCACTAGTGTTTTCATGAACATGGCATGGTAAGACATAAGTTGTCACGGTTTATCATACAAGCAGTGTGTGTTTGATGAAATAGAGTACTTGTTCGAGAACTGTGCACCGATGTATACATAGGGTACGTAAGGCTGGTTAAGTACTTGTAAACACTGTTGGTGCTACCCCACTTGTAAGCAGTTGTGCAAAAGACAAAGTTGTTCAATCGACCAGCTAACAATCAATAATCTGTTGTCTGACATATAAGCAACTACAGTGGTTCATGCAGTTAACTGAGGCCAGAATATTGTAAATTCCAAACGTTCACACGCTAGTACAGCATTCATGTGGAACACTCACATTAAACTCGGCTTCATAAAAGACTTGAAAAGCATAAGTTAAGCAATTTTATACACCTCAATGATTAATAGAACATAACAAACATATACTAGTTCACAGCAAAAGACAAAGTTGTGAGAAGGTTTACAAATCAGGAAAAATCAAGCAAGGCTTCTCTGAGCAAAGGGCCTCCCTAGGCAGGCTTTAATTTCCTGGAGTTCACTCCGGTTTTTTCTTGTTGCCACCATCCAAGGTTAGGTTCTCTCATTCCAGAATAACCAATTATAATTGTGTTCTCAGCTGGAATGCTGAACTGAACCATGTAGTGTACTGACCATCTGAAATTCTTGTGCATTCCACTAAATTTAAGCACCGCTATTTGCAGAAATAAGCAGACCACAATGCCTCTTGTCCGCGCACCGGTCCCAAAAACCTCTGTGCAGCCATGCCAGCTAGTCCTCGGTCCATGGATGAACTGGTAGAAAGTGCATTCCGGACTAGGATGCAGTTGTTTTTGCTCGTCCCTGCACTGCAATCAGGAAGTAAAACATACGAATCAGCTTCTTTTAGATTGCGTTGGTCATTCTACCTAGTTACTACCAATGTAGGAATACCTAGAACACTGGTGGTTAGAGGATGGTAGCTAGGAATAGCCATCTCATTTTGTGCAGTTCTAATAAAACTGAGGTGTGAACTTTTGATTGCGCAGATAGAAACGATATGGAGACAGACATCCCTGTTTGCACAAATAGGAAATACGGTTATTTAAACAGTGACAGTTATTTGCAGTGGCATATGATTAACAGCAGCATCTATTGTGTTATAATTGGCACTACATTGACAGTATGAAAGTGCCCTTAACTAAGTAGCATCACATCACATCAACACTACCACTAGATTAACATGCAGAACAATAGCATTAGTATTACTGTCATGAGAGTAGCACATGGTCAGTAAATGTGCAATCAAATTTGTGCAGTTCCACTAGGATGAAGCAATGTTAGCGGTGTGAGATTTAAGTGTAACTGCAAAAATACAATTCATGGGAAATAAAGCAAGACGGAAGCACTTCATAAAATGGTGGTGGCATTGCCTCAATTTATCGACGACACTAGACCATTACATATAGTGACATTAGGTGGCATTGCTTAATGCTTCATGTGATTTTACATTAACGGTAGCGATATGGGCATAGGGACAGCAGGGGCATAAAGTGGTGGGGCAGATGTGGTTGCCGAGAGCGGCACGGCAGCATGTCTGCATTTGTCCCATTTTTTTTCTCCTCGACGACATTTTCCTATGTGAGCACAGGAAATCTAGACATGCTCATTCTCATTTGCTTGTCCCCCAACACCCCTCACTTTCTTTCCTTTTCCGACCAAGAGACAGGTCCACTTCCCCCCACCATACGGCATCCACCATGCTTTCTTCGCCTTTTCAACCAAGAGACCGGTTGGGTAGCCAGTATCTACTACTTTCCACCATTTCCTCTTAGAACCAAGATCTAGATTCATGCTAAATCTTTCCCACTTTCTTCCCTGTTTGAACCAACTCTTAGATTCGACTGTATGAACTAGCTTTACCTCTAATAATAGTAAAAGTCTAGGTGGCTTTGGAACAGCCGACGGAAGTAGAAAAAGATCCACACGCAGCCACATGGGGAGCTGGGGCAGTAGAGCAAGGTAGGTTTCGAAGGAATATATACCTGAGGGTCGTCGGCATGTGGCAAAGATGGCGTCGGGAGGCCGCATCTTGGCCACAATACCGCAGGGAGGAAGAAGGGGTCGGAGGCCCTCCCGAGCCGGCGCTCTCTCGGAGAGAACGGCCCGGCCGCCGATCGGGACGCGCGGGCAGCCGTTTGTCTCCTCCCTCGCCGCTGACGACATCGTGAACGATGCACCTACACCCCTGCCCCGATCGAGGTGTTCCGGACGGATTTGTGACCAGCCGTGAGCAGAGAGAGAGTGTGGCCACCTATGTCTTGCTTAGATCTGGAGAGCATGAGAGAGTGAAAGAGAGGAACCCTAAGTAAAGCAAGCGCTAAGGCTCCTTCTTATTTATATAGTGGAGTGATTTTGTTGTACCAGCTTCAAAAAAATGCGCTCCTACGTGTACCCGCGAGTGGTTGTGAGAGAACTAGTGTGTGCGTGCACCACTTCTCTTCGTGAGAGTACAATATACTATGCCTAAAGAACATTCGCCACAAGAGTAATAGTATAAGTGTGTGATGTGTGAGTTAAAATAAAAGGTGCGCGACGTCTTTTGTTTTTTAGAAGTTCTGAGGGTAGGGTGTGCAGAGCACATATGTGTGTGAAGTCTACCTGCAGATAGACGGTGGGTGCGAGACGACTCGGGAGACTCGTGACTCGTGAGGGTGCGTGTGTGCGTGAGAGAGAGGGGGCACGTATTAATGCAATGCATGTGTCCGTAAATCATATCTGATAAACGTTTGCCACAAGCCGTTTCCTGACGAACGCCGTAAGAACCGTTAGATCGGCATCCGACAGTGTCAGTTTTGCCATGTCATTTAATAGAACAACCACTCCTCCGACACACAAATCTTCCACGTGAGTGTTAGCAACTGCCGTATGCTCCTCCCTCCGTTCCAAAATGTAGTGCATATAGCTTTATTGAAAATTCGAACCTCACAAACTTTTACCGAGTTTTCATGTACCAAAATGCACATATAGAATACCCAGTATATATCATTTCATTCATTTTTGAGAGGTAACTATAAAGATGGGGGAGGAGTGTACAAAGAAAGACCGCCGTATCACCTGCAGCAATTTCAACCATCCTTTGGTGTGGAGGAATATCATAGGAACTCTATATGATATGATTTTTACAGGATTTTTTCCTTTAGAGCCAATTGGTTCATAGGAATAGATTCATATACTCCACATTTCAAAGGAAAATAAACATGATATCTTTTTTATAGCTTTAGAACCACTTGGTTCATACGAATGGATTCCTATACTCCCACAATTTCAAAGGAAAATAAACATTAGCGTATATTCAATAGAAAAGTTCCTATGATGTGAACCAAATGACATCTCTTTTCTAATCCCTCCTCATAGGAATTGAGATACATGTCATCTCTAGATTCAATAGAAAAGTTCCTATGATGTGAACCAAATGACATCTCTTTTCCAATCCCTACTCATAGGAATTGAGATGCATGTCATCTCTTTCCCTACAACTTCCATGTACTCACTCCGTCTAGGTGTATAAGTCACTTTACAAAAACCAAATAATCCCAAGGCGCGGTGCATTAACTCCCACCTCGTTTCTTGCTTCTTGACATATCAACCAATAAGAGATGTGGGCGTGCATGTTTTCAATGACTCGAGACTACCAAACACGACATGAAGTGGTTAGTTCATTGCGTGCAATGCTATTAATTAGCAAATAAACATTAAGTTCTCTTGTTTTTCCATCCTTCTTGGTCACGGTGCACAACCAAAGATGACTTATTCACCTGGACGGAGGGAGTATACATCTTCTATTCCTAAATAGCTAGTACAACCCACTAGTAGCTTTTTTCCTAGACATGCAACTATGGCACAAGAACACGTCATGCATGCAAGTCATAAATCACATTGTTTTTGTACTCTATGCATGCAAGCACCACATCACCAATTCATGCATGTTACTCATAAGTTATTTCTTGCATTAGATTTTGTATTGACAATTCACATTTTTGTTAGAAATGTCATTCTATTAACTGCAATTCATTTTTTCTCTTTGTACTCCCTCCGTCTAGGTGTGTAAGTCATCTTCCGAAAACCAAATAATCCCAAAACACTTAGGCACGGTACATTAACTCCCTCCTCATTTCTTGTTTCGTGACATATCAACCAATAAGAGATGTCGGCCGTGCATGCTTTCAATGGCTTGAGACTTTCAAACATGACATGGAGTGGTTAATTCATTGCATGCAATGCTATTAACTAGCGAAAAAACCTAAGATGAGTATTACATTTTCATTTTAAGCATACATTCACTTCCCATTAGTTATAGATGTTTTTGGAGGAACTTTTATCCATTATTTTGAGTAGAGTAGCAAATTTCACGCGGCCGCGGGTATATCAAAATGCAGGGCCCATGCATCATTGCCTTTCGGTCGAGCCTACGTCCACAATTTTTCGTACGTATATCTCCACTGGTCCCCGAACCCAAAATGATGCCTCGTTCCCGTAAAACCAAGCGGCCCACACATATTAAGGCGTCGACTCGAACTCAATCCCTCTCCCGTTTACTACGATGTGGCCCCGCACGCCGTAGTACTCCAACAAACCCTACCGCCACATGCATCATCGGTTTTCTTCAAGAGGGCGAGGGAGAGGCGGATTTGTAGTGGAGGCGCTTTCAAAAAAAGGATTTGTATTGGAGGCTCCTACCCTAGGGTGCTCTAGGTAGCTACCGCACGCATCATTGGTTTTCTCTTTTCTTTATGCTCTTGCGCCCTAGAGTGAAATGATGGTTGCTTCGTCCATCCGGCTTAATGCGGGAAAGGTGGGGCTTTGTGATTTGACCCCTCATCGCTCATTTACTAGTACTGCGGCGCTACGACCGGGGTGCCTCCAAGTCCAACTGCTGCTCCAAACTATAATTTGGTGCATCGCACGTGGAACAAGAAGGTGGATGAGCCACATGTCGGCCAAAGGGGTCCTGTTAAGTGTGTTGCCATTTCGTGTGCGGACTGAGTAGCTACGCCAACACGACAGGAGCAGCCTACCACCTGGTTTTGCTCCTTGGTGAATCCCGACTATATTGATCTAATCTACCATCTTATAAAAAACAGAGTTGGTGATGATGGTGTGCCTGCCATCCTGCAATATAGGCCATCCGATTTATATCTGACGGATAGGAAGGAAACTATGGCAATTTTGCAAAAAGGTACCCACACACCTCTCCACATTTGCAAATAAGGCCTTCCCTCGTTCATCCTTTTCTCTCACAAGATAAACTACTCATACAAATGCATCTTGATGTTACGTGCAACGCACGGGCATCTTGCTATAAATTATAAAAAATAGAGTTGGTGATGATTGTGTGCCTGCCATCCTGCAATATAGGCCGTCCGATTTATATCTGACGGATAGGAAGGAAACTATGGAAATTTTGCAAAAAGGTACCCACACACCTCTCCACATGTGCAAATAAGGCCTTCCCTCGTTCGTCCTTTTCTCTCACAAGATAAACTACTCATACAAGTGCATCTTGATGTTACGTGCAACGCACGGGCATCTTGCTAGTGATCTAAAAAGATACCACTCCCTCTGTCTCGGTTTATAGGGCGTGAACGTAGTTCTAGGTCATCCATTTGACTAACTAAATATGAGTTACTATGTCACAAAAAGTATATCATTGGATTCTTAAGCAGATGTAGTTTCTAAACATATATTGTTCATCACATATATAGCCAGTTAAATTCTCAACCTAAAACGACGTGCATGCCCTATAAACCGATACGGAGGAAGTAGTAAAAATGAGGTGATTTTACCGAGCGGTGGGCGGGGGAGCATGGTGAGGGAGTCCAGGATTAGGGGGTCCCCGGGTGTCCGGACTATGTAACGTAGGCTGGACTGGTGGGCCGTGAAGACACAAGAAAGAAGGCTTTCCCCCGTGTCCGGATGGGACTCTCCTTTGCGTGGATGGTAAGCTTGGCGTTCGGATATGAAGATTCCTTTCTCTGTAAACCGACTTTGTACAACCCTAGGCCCCTCCGGTGTCTATATAAACCGGAGGGTTTAGTCCATAGAGGCAATCATAATCATACAGGCTAGACATCTAGGGTTTAGCCATTACGATCTCGAGGTAGATCAACTCTTGTAATCCTTGTATTCGTCAAGATCAATCAAGCAGGAAGTAGGGTATTACCTTCATCAAGAGGGCCCGAACCTGGGTAAACATCGTGTCACCTGCCTCCTATTACCCTCGATCCTTAGACGCATAGTTCGGGACCCCCTACCCGAGATCTGCCGGTTTTGACACCGACATTGGTGCTTTCATTGAGAGTTCCACTGTGCCGTCGTCGAAAGGCTCGATGGCTCCATCGATCATCCACGACGATGCGGCTGTGAGGGAGGCTTTTCTCCCCGTCCAAATCTTTGTATTTGGCGGCTTCGCACTGCGGGCCAACTCGGTTGGCCACCTGGAGCAGATCGACAGCTACACCCCTGGTCATCAGATCAGTTTTGGAAATCTGAACTATGTCGCTGATATCCGAGGAGACTTGATCTTCCAAGGGTTTGCGGCCCCAACCACCACTCTGGCCCTAGACCCGGAGCCCTCCACTAGGTCCGAAGACGGGAGTCTAGAGCCCGCCAGACTCTCTGTAGCCATAGAGCTCAACACTGGAGAACCGGAGGGGATAGTATCACTGGCAGGCCCGGAGCCATGTCAGGCTCCCTCCGTCATCATAAAGCCAGACTCTTCTCCGGACACTAGCTCCGAACCCTCGAAGTTCGCATCATGTGAGCTCGGCCAGGGAACTTCCGTCCTGCCCTACTCTACGGGCTCGCGCTTCCCCGTCCAAACCTCGCTCTTAAACGACGCTTTGGACTTGATGCGATCCCTCGCCATCACAGAGGAACCGCTTCCGAATTGTGCCCAGCCCGGACTAGGGGATGAAAATAGGGAATTTTACTTCCCACCCACCACCCACTTCATAGCCACTGTCGAAGATCTAACCGACATGCTCGATTATGCCTCCGAGGACATCGACGGTATGGATGACGATGCCGGAGAGGAGCAGGCCCAAAACCCGGCGTTCACCGGACGCTGGACGGCCACTTCCTCATACGACGTGTACATGGTGGACACACCTAAAGAAGGCGACGGCGATGATGAGAAGGATCCAGTAGAGGACGAACCTCCTGAGATACCACCAAAGCGTCGACGTCAGCAGCGCCGCTCTAAATCGCGTCGCAGAAAAGACAGCAATACCGGCACCAGAGACAATAATACTCCAGAGAACGCCGAAGACCAAGAAGACCACATCGAGCCAACATCCGAACAGGATGATCGGGAGGACGGGCAAGTTAACCCTGACGAGCCAGCAGGGAACGAAGACTCGGAGGATAGCAACTATCTACCACTCTCCGAGGATGACGTGAGCCTCGGCGACGAAGATTTCATCGTGCCAGAGGAACCCCTTGAACAAGAGCGCTTTAAGCGCCGGCTAATGGCCACTGCAAGAAGCCTAAAAAAGAAGCAGCAGCAGCTTCAAGCTGATCAAGATCTGCTCAACGACAGATGGACTAATGTCCTGGCAGCCGAAGAATACGGCCTCGAGCGCCCAACCAAGAGTTACCCGAAGCGCAAGCTGCTACCCCAATTCGACGATGAGGCGCTGGAGCCCATACCACCAGCGCGTAATGCGGCTGACGGACCTGACCGACCACCACGTGGCCGGAACAGAACGGCAACTCAAGCCGAACACCAGCCCGCACCACCTCGCCGTAGAGGCAGAGAGACAACGGCGGCAGGATACACCTATGACCTACGACAGGACCTGGAGAATAGAGCCGGTCAAACCAGATCAATCTACGGATCACGGGGGCGCGCCCCAGTGCGAGAAGACGGCTATTAGGCCCGGCGCGACAAGCATAACCACACCCGGGCTGAAAACCACATACGGACTCCATCTGAACTGCGCCGTAACACGACCCGATACAGAGGCGCCGCACACCCCCTATGCTTCACCGATGAGGTAATGGAACACCAGTTCCCAGAAGGGTTTAAACCCGTGAACATTGAGTCATATGATGGTACAACAGATCCCGCAGTATGGATCGAAGATTTTCTTCTCCACATTCACATGGCCCGCGGTGATGATCTACACGCCATCAAATACCTTCCCCTAAAACTTAAGGGACCAGCTCGGCACTGGTTAAACAGCCTCCCAGAAAACTCCATTGGAAGCTCGGAAGACTTGGAAGATGCCTTTAGAGATAATTTCCAAGGCACTTATGTCCGGCCTCCGGACGCCGACGACCTCAGTCATATAGTCCAGCAGCCCGGAGAGTCAGCCAGAAAATTCTAGACTAGGTTCCTAATTAAAAAGAACCAGATTGTCGACTGTCCGGACGCCGAGGCCCTAGCGGCCTTCAAACACAGCATCCGCGACGAATGGCTCGCCCGACACCTCGGCCAAGAGAAGCCGAAGTCCATGGCAGCCCTTACAGCACTCATGACCCACTTTTGCACGGGCGAAGATAGCTGGCTAGCCCGTAGCAGCAACAGTACCAGTGATCCCGGCACTTTCGAAGCCAGGAACGGTAACGGCAGGACCCGACGCAACAAAAACAAGCATCGAAGCAACAATGACAATACCGAAGACACGGTGGTCAACGCCGGATTCAGTGGCTCCAAAACTGGTCAGCGGAAGAAGCCATTCAAAAGAAACAAAGACGGTTCATCTAGTTTGGATCGAATACTCGATCGACCTTGCCAGATTCACGGCACCACCGACAAGCCTGCCAACCATACCAACAGAAGTTGCTGGGTCTTTAAACAGGCCGGTAAGTTAAATACCGAACACAGAGGGAAAGGGTCGCCCAGTGAGGATGACGATGAAGAGCCTCGCCCACCGAACACAGGGGGACAGAAGAAATTTCCCCCTGAGGTCAAAACGGTGAATATGATATACGTTACTCACATCCCCAAGCGGGAGCGCAAGCGCGCGTTAAGGGACGTCTATGCGATAGAGCCAGTCGCCCCAAAATTCAACCCATGGTCAGCCTGTCCGATCACCTTCGATCGCAGAGACCATCCAACCAGTATCCGTCATGGAGGTTCGGCTGCTTTGGTCCTCGATCCAATTATCGACGGATTCCATCTTACGCGAGTCCTTATGGACGGCGGCGGCAGCCTGAACTTGCTTTATCAGGACACTATCTGCAAAATGGGTATTGATCCGTCAAGAATCAAGCCCACCAAAACTACCTTTAAAGGAGTAATACCCGGTGTAGAGGCCCGCTGTACGGGCTCAATCACCTTGGAAGTAGTCTTCGGTTCGCCGGACAACTTCCGAAGCGAAGACTTGATCTTCGATATTGTCCCTTTCCGCAGTGGCTATCATGCACTGCTCGGACGAACCACGTTTGCCCGCTTCAATGCGGTCCCGCACTATGCCTATTTAAAACTCAAGATGCCAGGACCATGCGGTGTTATCACAGTCAATGGAAACATGGAGCGCTCCCTCCATACTGAGGAGCACACCGCGGCCCTCGCAGCGGAAGTACAGGGCAGCCTTATCAAGCCAAAGAATACATCGGCAACCAAGTCCCCGGACACCGTCAAACGAGTCCGGACTACCCTGCAGAACGACAGTCTAGCTCATCAAGAGCTCGATTAACAATCTGGCCTCCGTCTCAGCCCCTACCGAGTTGCGGCATATGTGCCGCTCGTACATAACTATGCACTAAAGATACCTTGGGCAGAGATGGAGGCATATCGAACATATAGTCCACAATAGGGCTCAACCCTCTCTGGACCCTCATATTCCCTTTTTCTTTTAATTTCCATTTTTTTCAGGTTCCTTACAACCAACATCACCCTTCGATGGTACCCAGGGCCCTTTTTTCAGGCCCCTTATGAATACCCGATCGTTGATCCTCTCAAAGGATCCTACACCAAGGTGAAAAAGCAGCGTAGACGTGCGGAGGAGTACCCAAAGGATCTTCGAGATCATCTCTCCTTTTTTGGGCCTGCATACAGTTTTCCCTTGTTCTCGGCATGTAAAATAGCCTTGATGCTTACCGCATCTTCTGTACAGGTACGTTTTGACGTACCAATCAGACTATAATGGAAACAGTTTCGTCCAACCTTGTTCGGTATTGGCTCATTTCTTAAACTTGTTTTCCCCTTTACGCCAGATTGGCATATACACCTCGGTCGACTTAAATCGCCAGGGGCTCTATCCAGCCATATATACATGTGCAACAATAAAGTCCGAACACTCTCAGAGTAGACTTCGGCGTCCCGACTACTGCATTATATGCACCGGCTCTGAATCATGTCTTTGGTCAATAGTTGGGTTGCCCGGCTCCTGTGTTTGCTACCTTACGTTCCGCTAGTTCGGCTAAGATAGTAAAGGGAAAACTACTGCGATTGTGCTTCTGGTTCGTCCGGTCAAGCACCTCAGTAGAGAAAGCCGAAAACTGACTGTCAAGATGCGGCGAGAGCTGGTCAGCAATTCGGCGACTTACTAAATCTTTTGCGATTTTTTCCGTATTATACGAAGGACCGGTCTTCATCCGGTCGGGCGTCTACGGCACCCAAAGTTCGGATAATCAATCTATACCAGGGGCTGCGCCTACAATTCCATTGTCAAACTCCTCTGGCTAAGTGAGAGCGATAAAGCCGCATAGTCCGATTGCCTGGTTCGCCGCACTAACACCTCCTTCAAGGACCAAACCTCTGGGTCAAGTGTGTTCAGGTGCTATGTCGAACACCCCCGTTCTACCTACGTGGGGGCTGAAGCCGACGACTGGCCAACTCTCAGATACCGTAAACGGCCGCACAGGAGAGAAATAATTTGAGATTAAACAACCAAAAATATTATACAAAGGCTTTGTTTCATAATACAAAGTTCGGGCAGCACAGATGCATTCATTCAAAAATGATGTCCTTCAAACACTGGCCCTCTACAATACGGGATCCTTCCAGGACTTCGGCAAAATACCGCTCCGGCGTACAGTGCTCCTTGCCTGCAGGCGGCCCCTCGGTTGCAAGCTTGGTGGCATTCATCTTCGCCCACTGCACCTTGACACGGGCAAAGGCCATCCGGGCACCTTCGATACAGAGTGACCGCTTTGTAGCATCAAGCCGGGGGCAGGCATTGACCAGCCGCTTCACGAGCTCGAAGTAGCTGCTAGGAATGGCTTCGGCTGGCCAAAGACGGATTATAATATCCTTCATGGCCAATTCGGCCACCCTATGCAGTTCGGTCAGCTGCTTCAGCTGATTGCATAAGGGCACGGGATGCTCTGGCGCAAGGTACTGCGACCAGAATAGCTTCTCCATTGAGCTCGCTTCTTCGGCTCGGAAGAACTCCGCAGCATTCGCAATACTCCAGGGAAGATCCGCAAACGCTCCTAGAGAACTCCAAACGCGGGTCAGTAAGATGTACCTTCTCCTTACAAATTTGATCTGCATATTAAAGGCCTTACCCGCCGCGATCTGCTTTGCCTCTTGGATCTCCCGGCAGGCACCCTGGGCTTCAACCCGGGCCTCCTTCGCGCTTTGGTGTGCCTTAGCGAGTTCGGAGTCTTGATCTGAAACCTTGCGCTCTAAGGATTCACATTTTCTTATAGCATCCGAGAGCTCTTGTTGGACTTTGTCCAACTGCGCCTCATGTTTTAGGCGGGCGGCTCATTCCTGCTCCGCCTCCTTCTTGGCCTCGGCCAGCGCATTCTTGAGGGTCTCGAGCTCAGACGCGTCACCTATGAGTATAAATCATGAAACTCATTCAGCTAAGAAATCGGAACTCATATTTGTTTTCGATATGTTTCGGCATTGCATACCTTGCTTTTCCTCCAATTTCCGCTTTAGTGCGGACACCTCGGCGACATGAGAATTTGCTGCCACCAGCACAGCCTGTTTGTCCACATAGATATGTATGTTATCTCCTGCGAAAACTGTGTGATCCTCTGCTCGGCCCTTCTTGGCAAAAAGCCGAACAGAGTCTCAGGGGCTACTATCTATACACAGGCATTCCCTTTATATAGCCAAATAAATAGTTTTACAACACATACCTCAAAGCCTGTTAGAAGGCTGGTATAGGCTTCGTTCAATCCGCTTTTAGCATATCGAACCTTTTCAACCACCGCACCCATAAGGGTACGATGTTCCTCCACAATGGACGCACTCTGAAGCGCTTCCACCAGGTTGTCCGGCGCCTCCGGATTGACAGAGGTCGCCGGCGGAGATGACGCACCCCATTCTTTCGAAGGAGGCTGCTCACCTGATCCCGGAGCCGTGCAGGTCTCCGGAATGGTATTCGGTTGGGGGCCGAATTGAACATGGCCCCCGTCGCCGTTCTCCATGGGGGTTGGTTCCCCCCTCTTTTTGGCAACAGAGGTATTACCCTCCGCCACCACCTTCACGGTCTCCTGCACCTCCCCGCGACCGGGATATGTTCTCTGGGACAACACTTCGGTGTTGTCCGCAGTAGTGGGCGTAGAGGCCTGTGGAGGCGACTCGCTCTCCATCATATTCGGCCCCAGCGAATTCCCAGAAGACGATGATCGTTGGGGGAGATCACGAGCCGGACTGCAACGCACGATTCAATGTGTTAGAACTACAAGGCGTAAGACCGGACATATGTACAGTGTCCTTGAATACTTACGATCCGGACAGGGGCTTCGGCCTGGGGCGCCACTCGGGGACGTCATCGGCGTCCGATTCAGAATCGTCTAAAAGGGAGATTCTCCCCTTCTTGGACGCCTCTGCCCCTAGGTCCATGGAAGCCGCCCTTTTCTTATTTCCCCCCTTAAGGGGAGAGTTACTCTCTTCCTCCTTCTCTTCGTCTTCGTCATGAGAGGAGGGAGCTTCGGCGTCTTCGGACACAACATCTGAAGTACCTTTACAGCGGAGGCCACCTCTGGTCTCCTTGCCCTTCTTCTTGGCCTTCTTCTCCGGCGCTTGATATGGCGCCGGAACCAACATCCTCGTTAGCAGAGGAATGGCTGGGTCTTTGGGTAGCGGAGCCGGACAGTGGATCCGCTCCGCCTTCTTTGTCCAGCCCTGTGGAAAGATTATAAGGCTCAGTATACTCATTGGGTTTTACAAGTTAAGGTTATCAAAGAACTTACGGGAGTGGCCGAATAAGTGCAGTCGAGGCCGATGTCTTCGGTCATTTCCGGCCATGACTTTTGGGCCTTGAAAAGCAGCTTCCATATGTCTTCGTGCGTTGTGCCGAAGAACCGCTGTAGCATCCGGTGGCTAGCCGGATCGAACTACCACAGGCAGAGAGTCCGGCGTTGGCAGGGGAGAATCCGGCGAAAGAGCATCACCTGGATCACGTCGGTGAGATGGGTGTTCTTCTCCACCATACTTTTGACGCGCTTCTACAGCATCATCACCTCGTCGGTTGACGCCCAATCCAGGCCCTTGTTAATCCAGGATGTGAGCCGCATTGGAGGCCCATATTTGAACTCAGGAGGGGCGGCCCATGTGGCATCGCGGGGTTCTGTGATGTAGAACCACTCTTGTTGCCATCCCTTCACGGTCTCCACGAAGGTCCCCTTGGGTCAGGTGACGTTGGGAAGCTTGCTCACCTTGGCGCCACCGCACTCCGCGTGTTGACCATCGACCACCTTCGGCTTCACATTGAAGACCTTGAGCCATAGGCCGAAGTGGGGGCGGATGCGGAGGAATGCCTCACATACGACGATAAACGCCGAAATGTTGAGGAAGAAATTCGGGGCTAGATCATGGAAATCTAGCCCGTAGTAAAACATAAGTCCACGGACGAAAGGATGGAGGGGAAACCCTAATCCGCGAAGGAAATGAGGGATGAATACTACCCTCTCATTGGGCTCCGGAGTAGGCACGATTTGCTTTTTGGGCGGAAGCCGGTGGGCTATTTCCTTGGCCAGGTACCCCGCTTCCCGGAGTTCCCTGATGTTTCCCTCCGTGACGGAGGAAGCCATCCACTTGCCCTGCGCTCCAGATCCGGACATGGCTAGAGTGTTTGGTGGCGGTGGGAAAGATCGAAGCTTGGGCGCTGGAGCTCAGGGACGAAAAGGCAGAGGAAGGAGAAGGCGTGGGGTAAGAAGATGGGTCTTTATCCTTTTATAAAAGGCAGTGAATATCAAACACCCCCCCCCCCCCCACGAGCCTTAAAACTCGCCTATTCCCAAGGGGTCGTGTGGACGGCATGGTTGGATTACCCACACCCGTATTGATGGGAATCCCGCGATAAGGGGACACGATCTCTGCTTTGACAAGACGTGTCACCGGGGGTTGCGTCTCAAAACGCGAAGCGGGAGGCCGAAAAATGGTTCGAAATAATAAAGTGGCTAGACGTAACGTTTCACCAGTAAAGCTGTCAGTGAAGGCATGCCCTATTTTTGATTAAGTATTATGCCCTTGCGGTTGAGGGTTGTAACTGTTAAATAGAGCCAGATATAGCTCTCGTGTTCGGAAGACCGCTTTGGAGTATTCGGAGGAGGAACCCGCCTTGCAATGATCGAAGACAATCTGCTCGCCGGACACATCGTCATTGAAGCCTGGTTCAGGGGCTACTGAGGGAGTCCAGGATTAGGGGGTCCCCGGGCATCCGGACTATGTAACGTAGGCCGGACTGGTGGGCCGTGAAGACACAAGACAGAAGGCTTTCCCCCATGTCCGGATGGGACTCTCCTTTGCGTGGATGGAAAGCTTGGCGTTCGGATATGAAGATTCCTTTCTCTGTAAACCGACTCTGTACAACCCTAGGCCCCTCTGGTGTCTATATAAACCAGAGGGTTTAGTCCATAGAGGCACTCATAATCATACAAGCTAGACATCTAGGGTTTAGCCATTACAATCTCGGGGTAGATCAACTCTTGTAATCCTTGTATTCATCAAGATCAATCAAGCAGGAAGTAGGGTATTACCTCCATCAAGAGGGCCCGAACCTGGGTAAACATCATGTCCCATGCCTCCTGTTACCCTCGATCCTTAGACGCACAGTTCGGGACCCACTACCTGAGATCTGCAGGTTTTGACACCGACACATGGCCTGTCATGCGGCCCCACATGTCATGATGTACCAAGGCGATGCGCATCCCTCTTGATGCAGAACAATGGCAGAAGCAATATGTGGTTTTCTTGAAGGAGATGATGGCGAAGCGGATTCAGCGAAGTGTGAAATAATGGTTGCTTCTTCCGTCTAGGAAGGTGCGGCATTGTGATTTGACGTCTCATTGCTCATTACTACTACTAGGGCGCTACGACTGGGGTGTGTCCCCCCTGCTGTTCTGCACTATTATTTGGTGCATGACATGTCCACCCGGTTGCTATATGTCCCACATGTCAGCGAGAGGAAGTACATAATTTATGAAAGCGAGCGTCGACGGAGGAGTACAAGACACGGCTTTGTTTTTGCTGCTTCGCGCGATCCATCGATACAAACCCGGACTAAAAAATGCGAGGGCGGGTCTTTTCCCGCGCAGCAGGCAGGGGAGTTTGGCATAGTCTGTTCGAGGCAACGAGGCAGGAAGGGAAACAAGCAAATAAAGGTTGAGCGACTTAGTTTTGGGAAAATCTGATTTTACGGAGTACATACCCACTATGGAGGTAGTACTACTCTCCTTTCTGGTTTATAGGGCTCATCTAAAAAAATTCATTTTTCCGTTTTATAAGTCTCAATTCTACTAGTAGTAGTACCATCACATGTTTGGATTTCGAGGTGCGTTAAATCACCCGATGCAAGCAGTGTCAAGAGAAAACTCACCAATGCAAGTAGAAGTTCATGGAAATTTAGTGGTCTTGCATGCATTTGTTGTAATTAATGCATTGGTAAACATAACTTCTTGAGAAAAATGAGCGTACTAATTACTTGTGCAAACTACGAAATTAATTCCACCACTCACCGTCTACCTTGGTTGGAGAGATTTTGAAATTGAACCATAAACCGGAAAGGAGGGAGTAGTAACATAGCCTAGGGTAGCTTGCTGCACCACGGACTCCAAGGAAATTGATGTAGTATTACTCCTATGTACCACCGTACTACTCCTACTACTAAAAAGACATATTTCAAACAATATGATAATCTCTCTGGTAGGGACGAGGAGTAAACGGAGGGAGTAGTAAAATTTTCTCCTCGTCCTGCGAGCCACCGCGCGCGTGGGCGAGGGATCGGGCGTAGGTGTAGTAAGCAAGCTTCTCCTTGTCTTGCGACTCTGCGAGCCACCACGCGCGTGGGCGAGGGAGTGGGCGTAGGCGTAGTAAGCAAGCTTCTCCTCGTCCAGCGACTCTGCGAGCCACCGCGCCCGTGGGCGGGGGAGACGGCGTACTAAGCAAGCTTCTCCTCGTTCTGCGAGTTGACGGGACACATCAAAAGTACAGAGCATCTCAAGTGTATAGAGCCTTGCCTCTAAGGTAGGCCCCACATGGTTTGCCTCTTATCAAATGAAAAAACTGAGCATGATGGTGAACGGAGGGAGTACGATACCATTCGTACTACAGTTCTTTTGGAAGGGTTGTAATAGTCCCTCCCATTCACATGTTCACATTTCAAGCTTTAATAAAAATGTTGCACGCAAGGATTAAGAGAAACCTCGGCAATGCATGTACTCCCACAATCCATATAGGGTATAAAATGCGTTTTGGAGGCTAACTTTGACCACATGTTAGAGCAATAATATTACATCCAACTTACACAAATCTTAGCATCAAATCCATATGTGGTCATTATACTGCTAACACATGCATGTGTTGCAATTAGTACGTAGATACAGTAGTAAACACTCACTATCTAATAGTACTAGTAGTACTCTACACTACTACTACTATGAGGCCATCCAACTGTGTCCCGGGCTCCCGGCAGAAGATCGCGGACACCGATTATTCGTTCATATTTAAATTTGTTTTCACACAGCGAAATATCTCTATCTCTACTCTCTACTTTTTCTTATAAAAAACCGAGTTGGTGATGATGGTGTGCCTGCCATCTTGTAATATAGACCGTCCGATCTATATCTGACAGATAGAAAGCAAACTATGACAATTTTACAAAAGATACCTGCACCTCTCTCCACATTTACAGATAAGGCCTTGCCTCGTTCATCCTTATCTCCCACAACGTCATTGCTGAGCAATTAAAAAAGGAAGTCTTTGGAACAATCTATCATGGTGGCCACTGCCGCCTGCCGGCGCCGTCCATCCCCATGCCTCCGCCCAGTCCGACCATTAGTCACCACCACGCCCCACTCCTCCTCACCTTATCTCTCATCTTTCTCGAGATATCATTTTTTCAATGAAATTCTCGAGATACCATTTTTCCGATACCATTTCTCATCTAGCATGGGTCAATCACAACAGGTGTTTTGTAAAAAAATGCATCTTGATGTTCCGTGCAATGCACGGGCATCTTGCTAGTCCATGAAAACAACAAATGGCAAAATATCACGGCGAACGAGGGATTTGAATGTGCTGGGAGGGGTTGTTTGGATCTTGCCCGGGGTAGCCAAAATATTGGCGACCCGTTTGTCCACCGGTGCCTTTGCCACCGATGAACGAGGAATAGCTCGGGTGCTCATGCATCCTCCAACGCGCGTGTTGGAGACAAGCTCGCACAAGCTGTGCTTTTTTTGTCCCACCACGCCGCCCGAGACAGCTGCAGACCGACCGGCGACCCGCAAATTACGCCATCCAACCGTAGCCGCACACATTCTGACAGCAACTCAACCAGCCGAACGAAATTCATGCAAACACGGTGATATTTCATATAAACAATGACAGAATTCATATAAAATACCGGATTTTCATACAAACATGACGGATTTCATTACATTCAGATCAACTAAGAGGTGCTAGTCTTGAACAGCATAGGTATAATAATACCTAGCCTAAATGGTCGCCCGCCGATCCATTTGTCTTCCTCATGTCCGGCAGCACTATCACCGGACTGCCGGGAGCCCCAGAGGTATATGCTTCAGTGCAAAGGACGGCTCGCTTCCCCACTGCTCAACTGACATCGTTGGCTGATGCCCGAGATGGAGGCGGAAGGGGGCTTCTACGCTTCCGTGGAGCCCATGCGGTGTCGACAAAGGTCCTCGCAACAAAAGGATCCGGCAAGACACCTGATGTGTACGCCGGCGTCGCCTCGGCTGTGGCCTTCATGGGACCCAAGCGGCGGCGGCCTCCCGTTTTCTACTTCTCCTCGATGATGGCGGCGGACGCGGAGGCACTGGCCACTGACTCGTCGCTCTCCGTGCACCCGACTTCTGTCTCTTCTTGCATGGCGCGGCCGCAGGCATGGGAGTCTCGCCACAGAAACGGGAGACGCGGTCGCAGACACACGAGGTGCGGTACGAGACGGCGGCGTGGACGGCAGCGACGACGCCCGTGGTCCCCGCCGTGCCGGCGTGGAGCAGCTCGCCGCTCCTCGTCGAGCTGGCCTGGAGCGGCGAGTTGCTGAACCGCGTGCCGGCTTGGGGCGGTAACTGGATCCGTCTGGCGAGGGGAGCGAGGTGGATCAGCGAGCTGCATAGCTCGTATCTGGCGGGCTCGGCGGGCCACCCAGCCGGCTTGGATGAGGGATAACTACTCTTCGTAAGCCATTGTAAGAGTGGACAAAATGGTGAAGGAGGAGATAGGGGAGCGGCGGAGGTGTGCGATTCTTGGTCGATGTCTGGCCTTGTTTAAATAGGAGATTAAATAGACGGTGGACGGGAGGAGGTCGGCCGGCGTTGCATTTAATGCCGGCCCAGTCATGAACAGACGTGTGTCCAGAGTGGGTTTCTCGGCTTCCACACGGGTTTCATGGAGGCGTTTGAATGCGGCAAGGAGGCGTGTTCAGCCGGGCGTGCAGCGAGCGGCGCCCTCGACTCTGACGTACGACACCGCATCGTTCTTCCACTGACGTGTGGGCTCTTTGGGTACCTAGCCTACATGTTAGTGACCCAACCCAGGCAGCGCACGGCAGAGGAGCTTTTGGTGGGCCAGGGCGGTCAGAAGCGGGCATTTCATAAACCGATGATTGTTCATTGAGTGTGACGTCATCTATTTCATGTAGATAAGCCTACTATATAATGTAAGAGAATTTTAAATTTTTCATATATACGTTGATAGCCCATTCAATACGTTGTGATTCATAAAGACCGCTGCAAACATCAATGTTCTGCTTATCACAGATAAGATTGATTAATACCCGTAACAATCCATGTCCTTAACAAAGGGTGCATGCACGTATAGGTTGAGCGCGTGTCTTGCGTCGTGTGCTGTGTGCATGCAGGCGTGCGTGCATGTGTACGTTTCAGGGTTGCATGCATGTGTGCGTGCGTGCGTGTGTTCGTGAGTGCATGTGTATGTGTCAGCGTTGCACGCCTGCATGCGTGCGTGTGTTCGTGAGTGCATGTGTATGTGTCAGTATTGCTCGCCTGCAGGCGTGCGTGTGTTCGTGCGAGTGTTGCGTGCGTGTGTTCGTGCGAGTGTTGCGTGCGTGCATGTGTACGTGCGGGGTGAGACTACACGTCAGTCGACTGACTTTTTCATCTCTGGTCAGTCGATTTTCCAGCCGTTGGATACGAAACCAAGGGCCTGCAGTTCATCTTCAACCTCCACCCCCCTGAGCTGCCAGCCAACACCGGCCGAACCGCCGGCCCCCGCCGCCCTCGGCCGGCAGCGCTCCCGCGCCGCCTTGCCGCCCCGCCTGCCCCGAAACCACTCCCCACCACCGGTCTACCGCCGCCCCGGCCATCCCTCTAGGCCCGCCCGCGCCGAGCTTTTTCTCCGGCGATCCCCATGCCACCGCCCAATCACCGCGCCCCCCCACCTCCGGCGACTGCCAACCAGAGGTCTCACGACTTCGAATCCCCAGGGACCACTAATTTGTTACCATTTCTGTCTTTCATATACGCGCTGACGGGTGGGCCCTATGGTAATGTGCGTTGCTGAATGTGGACCGTTTGACTGGTCAATTGATCATGTCATCAACAAATTACAGAGCTGTATGGTGAGCCAGTGACCGTATGATCACCATAAAATGTATTTTATTAACACAGTACAGACTCAAACTACCATTTCTTTCTTTCATATACGCGCTGACAGGTGGGCCCCACGGTTACGCGCGCCGATGATGCAACACTAGTTGCGGCACGTCGAACGTTTGACTGGTCAATTGATCGTGTCATCAACAAAATACGGAGATGTATGGGTGAGCCAGTGACCGTATAATCATGACATGTATTTTTTTTAACACGGTACAGATGCAAGCGCTCATATATACGCGCAAGCACTCACCTCTATAAGCGCACACACGCAGACCCTACCCCTATGAGCACCTTCGAGAGAGTGAGCCAGCATATGATCTTGAGATTTTACGAAGTCACCATAGGTGCCTCATTGTCGAGGGGAACGTCTCCTCCCACTGAAAGCACATCGCCGGAAAATACTAAAATTAATCCAGGATAAATGCGAGCACCAGGACTTTAACCCTGGTGGGCTCGGAAAACCACTGTCCTCCTAACCATCCAACCACATGTTGGTTAGCACCACAAAATGTATGTGGTGACCGTGATGAGCTTATTCTGAAGTCCAGTGACCATATCGTGCTTTCGCTTCAAATACAATGACCGTAAGTGTCGTCAACAAAATATGGAGCACGCATCAAATACAATGTCCGTCAGTGTCATCAACAAAATACGAAGACGTATCGTGAGCTAGATACCGTATGATCACAACGAGAATGTATACGGTGACTGTAATGAGCATATTCTGAAGACTGTCACACGTGAATGTATCAGGGGCATGCATACTTTTAGAGGGCCGAGAGATAGTTTGTGTGCGTATGTGAAAGTGGTGTAGAAAGAGGGGGTGTCTGGTGGAGACAAGGAGAGATATGCCCTTCGTTTCTCTTTCCCGTGACTAATATTTTAGGAGAAAATATAAACATTCAAAATGCAGAACAATTTTTTTTGGATACACCATGCAATTAACTTTCATGTATAACATTATACTATTGTATATGCTTGTTTTCTTAATGGCCGGTTGCGTGTGTGGTGTGGTGGGCACATCATTTCTAGTTGTGGTGGGCACATCATTTCTAGTTGTGGTGGGTCAACATGAGGACTCATGGGTCGGTTCCATCCTGCGCCACATAGGTTGGACCGAAATGCATTATACGAAGACCCATGTGGAGGACTCGGCGTACAAGACGAAGTTACCAGAGTCGTGGAGGACTCTATCCCCACTGATGATAAGCCGACTATATATGATTTGTAACCCTAGGCCCCGAGTATGTTATAGAAGCCCGGGGGCTAGTTTGTCGATAGTATACACACCCGCACAATGCGTGGTATTCACGTGTACTTTGTACACACCCCTAGTACTAATATACAGTACCAGGAGTAAGCTTTTTCCTCAACTGCAAGGGCCCGGACTTGGGTAAAACTTTGCCTCGTATTACCATCCAGCCTAGCAGTCGGGGATATCCTATCGAATGATCTGATGGAATCATATCTGCCAACTACTAAGAGAAAGGTGTGTCTGTGGGGGGGGGTGCAATGTGTGCGAGAGAGGCCTAAAGATAATGTGCGTGCGGGAGACATGTAGGTACATATATGTGCGTATAGAGGGCTAGTAGAGACCGTGCGTGTGTATATATGCATGTGAGAGAAATAGTGTTTTCCAACTGAGATTAGTGAAAAGAGTGGTACATAGTAGTCAGAAAGAGAGAGGGAGATATATAGAGAGTGTGTGTGCATGAGACACCCCGACACCCCGGGAGAGATTGTGAGCATGTGTGAAAGAGAAATGCCGATGTATATAAAATGTGTGCACTTATGCGTTAGATAGAGAGATATATAGCGCGTGTGTGAGAATGGTCCGAGGCATAGTGCATCTACGTGTAAAAGGCGGTTCTACGCATTAAATTAAAATATAAATGGCATTATTATTTTTGGATGAGATCATGAATTTTGCAATCTGCGTTTGAACGAAAATCGGTCTATCAGACACCCATACTCTATTGAATTCTAGCGGTTTGAAATACAGACAATGCATTGCTTTTGCAATTCATATATAAATATTAATTAGTGCACTCCATGTTGTTAGTGTGAAACACTTGATACATTTGTCTCTTACATGGATACATTCCAAATTGCTAGCTATGAAATAGAATACATGTTGAATTCAACATAAAGGGGGTTTCGAAGATTCGAATTCATAGGAAGTGCATTCATCTATTTGAATCCGAGATAATGGCATTTGTAAATCAGATCTAAAAGGCGGCATCAATCTTTGTTGTGCGTTTGAACATGCTATATAATCATACGCATGTCTAACTATTTTTTTGCAACCAAGGAGATTATATCTGGAACCATGCATGAACTGAGGTAAGTTGCATATTTTTTAATATATACTCGAGTACAATGTATATTCAAATGTACCCCGTCGATTCCAAAATAATCATAGTTTTAGGATTTTCAAGAGTCAAGATTTGTGAAGTTTGACAAATCCTGAAAGTTCAATTCAAGAGAACCGAAAACGTTAATGCTTCTGCTCCCAAATATTGAACGAAGCACCAAATAAGCCTCTAGTCACCCGAAACCGCGCGAGACTAATGTTTGGTGGTAGGAAATTACTATCCTAACTCTGGCCCGTGTAGCCTATCAGCCTGATGTCCAAAGGTCTAAACAGGGGTAGGTTTGTAACTTCACCAAGACGCGAGTCTCAACCGCCTCCGCGAAGAATTCAAACGCCGTGGATGCCTAAACACCCATGCGCTCGGCCGTAATCTATCCCGCCCACCATTTGGGACACCTAAGATGACTATCCTACCCCCAACCCGCAATATGTCCAAAATTTTAGATGGGGGCAAAGTTTGTAACTTTCCCCAAATTTCAAACAACCGCGTCCCAAACCGAAGCATTGTTCCCCGGCCCTTAGTCCCACCCCCCCTCCGTTTCCCCATTCATAATCCGTGGGCGCCAAAACGCCCTCTCCACCAGCCGCGAAACCCCAGCCTCCTCCGTCCTCCACCCCATCGCGCCCAATCCACCGCCGCCCTCCTCCATCACGCCGGAGCCGGTACCCCGACGTCGTCGTCCAACGCAACCGCAACCGCAACCGCAACGCCCTCAAGGATTTAGCAGCTCAAGCCGAGGCAGAGCTGCCTTCACGACGCCGACGCCATCATGCGCCGTACCAGAACCACTTCGACCACGCCATCCTGCGCCTCACCGCTGCCGCTCCACTGTCGCAACCGTCCGCCGCACCGGAGCTGTTCCCGCTACGCCATCATTCGCCGCCTCGGATCTAGTTCCCCGCCACCGACAAACGGCCACCGCACCACACTCAACAACTTGGCCATGGGTTCATCCAAGGCTCCACTGTCCTCGACAACTTCTCGTTTCCAGCGAACCACAAGAAGATCGTTGGAAAAATAGAAGGAGGACACAGCACTGCCAGCAGAAAGAGGTACTCCTCTTCCCTTATTCGTGCAAATCTTACGTCTCAGCTCATACCGTATTTATCCCACGAAAGAAACTAGTTGAGCACTTCTTACTGCATCTTCTTCATGATACTAAATGCACAAGGTTTCCTCCCATTTACTACTTCACCTTGGCTAGAGGTCAGTAGCCCGCCTGGATTTCAATTCAGGGTCAGTTGAATCGCAATTAAAAGAAGCAGCACCCGCTTAGGCGCGCGGAGCACCCAGTCCGCCTGTTCGCCGGGGAAGTGGCGCATTGGTGTCTATCATAGGGGTGTGGGGCGCGGGAGCTGCTTGCGCCCGATCTGGAGGTCGGCGGGGCTTGAAGGGACGGCGGGGGGCGATGCCAAGCACGGCGGTGTGGTCAGGTCGAGGGGAGGGCGGAGGCAGGGGACTGGGCTGGTGGTCGCTGGCGTTTCGAGGAAGATCGTCAACACTGGCTGGCTGGAGGTAGATGAAGGCGATCTGCCCGTTCTTTGTACATCGGACGGTGCAGAAAAAATGGACTGACCTATTTTTTTCAGTCGACTGTTATTTTCATAGGACCACACCTTGTGGTGTGCTGGAGGAGCATCTGCATTTCCCAGCCATCCCTGTGCTCATATTTCAAAATCCTAGAATCTAGTAATTTCGTGTGCCATGCATGTTGTAGATCTATCATATGTCTCCCGTCATTTATTTCTCACTGACCTGCTATCTGCTACTTTTACACTGTACTACTTGTGCACACACTTCACCCATACACACACTATTGTTTTTTTATGCATGGGTATTTCAGACTCTGATGCAGTGTTGATGAATACACAAAAGAAAAGACAGAAGTCGCTCCAGTGTAATTCCAAGATAAGCACTAAGCATTTCAGCGCTCTAAAGCGTGTAGTGTCAGCAGATGGAGACAGTAAACGTAGCTCTGCAGTTGATGATCTCAATTGCCACACACAACCATCCCAGGTGCTTGCTTTAACTTCGCGCTGTCAAATGTGGTTGCATGTTGCATATGGTGTCTAGCTTGTATTGATTCCAATTTGGTTAGATTGCATCTGCTTACTTTACACATTATACCTTTGATAATGACATGCCTTCCTGTTTTTGATACATACTACATATGTCTATTAACCATGTTCGTACATCAAACTAATGCTCTTTTGTATCCCTCATCAATCGCTTATGATGAGATAGTCACCCCAGTGGGTTACTGTGAGACGCGCTACTCGTTTAAAGAGTGCAGTGTCATCCTCCCCACATGATTATCAAGAAACAACAAGGCTAAATGAAGATAGTCAACGTAGCTCTCTAGTTGATGACCGCAATTCCCCTACACCACCATCGCATGTGCTTGCTCTTACTTGGCAGTGTGATATGTGGTTGCGTGTTGCATATGGTGTCGACCTTGTAATGCTTCTAATTAGGGTAAATTGCATCTGCTTAGTTAGCACATTATACCTGTGAATATGACATGCCTTCCTGTTTTTGGTACATACTACGTCTTTCTATTAACCATGTTCTGACATCAAACTACTTTTCTTGTGTATCCCTCATCAATCACTTCTGACAAGACACCTTCAAGTTGACAGTGTAATATTGGTTGCATCTTGCATATCATTTCAAACATGTATTGCCTCTAATTTGTTGAAGTGCCACTTATAATGAGACACATATAACTTGGTAGAGTGATTTTGGTTGGATCTTTCATATGGTGTCTAGATTGCATTGCTTCCAATTTGTTGAAATGCCTTCTGCTTAGCATTTTTCGTACATATTCCATCCTCCTACAATGTGGTTGCCATACATAAAAGTTGTGTTCGTTAGTATCATGCATCAACGAATTTGGTAGTGCGAATTTCATTCCTTTTTCTTGTGTGTTTACTTGACAAGGCAAAATCTAAAAGGACAAAGGCACGGAATGATGGTGGTCGATCCTCTGGAGCAACCGAAACAGATGATCTCTGCAGATTCTCCTGCTACTCCTACTGCAGTGCAAGTTCCAAATCTCATCTCCCCTACTCCACAACCCTAAGTGCTTGCTCTAACATGGCAGTGTGATATCTGGTTGCATGTTGCATATGGTGCCTAGATTGTATTGCTCCTAATTTGTTAAATTGCATCTCCTTAGCTTACACATTATACATGTGAATATGACACGCCTTCCTGTTTTTGGTACATACTACATCTGCCTATCACACCATGTTCTTACATCAAACTACTGTTCTTGTGTATCCTGCATGTATCACTTATGATGAGACAGTCACGCCCGTGGGTTAGTATGAGATGCGCTACTCTTATAAAGAGTGCAGTTTCATCCTCCCCACATGATTCTCAAGAAACAGCAAGCCTAAATGAAGATATTGAACATAGCTCCGTACTTGAAGACCGCATTTCCCCTACACCACCATCGCAGGTGCTTGCTCTAACTTCGCAGTGTGATATGTGGTTGCATGTTGCATATGGTGTCTAGCTTGTAATGCTTCTAATTAGGGTAAATTGCATCTGCTTAGTTTACACATTATACCTGTGAATATGACATGCCTTCCTTTTTGTGGTACATACTACATCTATCTGTTAACCATGTTCTTACATGAAACTACCTCTCTTCTATATCCTGCATCAATCACTTATGATGAGACACCTTTATTCGTTGCATATTGCATATTATTTCTAGCTTGTTGCCATGTATTGCTCCTAATTTGGTCAAATACATTTATGAGGCCACCCTTTTAATTTGGCAGAGTGATATTGGTTTCATCTTTCATATGGTGTCTAGCTTGCATTGCTTCTAACTAGTTCAAACACCTTGTGCTTAGTTTACACTTTATACATCATACATGTCAATATGTCATGCCGTCCTATTTTTCATACATATTCCATCCTCCTATCATGCGGCTGCCTTACATGAAAGTAGTGTTCATCAGTATCATGCATCGATGAGTTCTGAAGAGCAAATTTTATTCCTTTTTCTTGTGGGTTTGACTTGACAAGGCAAAATCAAAAAAGAGGAAGGAAAAGAGTAAGGAAGGCGATGAGGGTGGTCCTCTGCAGCAACGTAAACGGAGCATCTGTACGGATTCTCCTCGTACTGCTAGTGCATTAGAAGTTCCAAGTCTCCGCTCCCCTACTCCACCATCCAAGCAATCAATATCACTCTGCCAAGTTAAAACTATCTCGTCATAGGTGGCGTTCGTCAAACTAGAAGCACTACATTCTAGAAATCATATTCAAGACGCAAACCAATATCACACTGAGAACTTAAAGGTGTCCCATCATAAATGACTGATGCAGGATACACAAGAGTAGTTTCATGTAAGAACATGGTGTGATAGACAGATGTAGTATGTACCAAAAACAGGAAGGCGTGTCATATTCACGGGTATCATGTGTAAGCTAAGCAGATGCAGTTTACACTAATTAGAAGCAATACAAGCTAGACTCCATAAGCAACAAGCAACCAGATATCACACTGCCAAGTTAGAGCAAGCACCTTGATGTCTAGCTTGTATTGCTTCTAACTTTGTTGAATTGCATCTGCTTACTTTACACATAATGCCTGTGAATATGACATGTGTTCCTGTTTCTAGAACATACTATATTTGGTCACACCATGTTCTTACATCAGACTACTGTTCTTGCATATCCCGCATCAGTCACTTATGATAAGGCACCTTTAAGTCGCCACTGTGATATTGGTTGCATCTTGCATATGATTTCTAGCATGTACTGCTTCTAATTTGTTAAAACGCCAGACAATTTGAACTTGGCAGAGTGATATTGGTTGCATCTTTCATATGGTGTCTAGCTTGCAGTGCTTCCAATTTGTTGAAATGCCTTCTGCTTAGTTACCACATCATAGGTGTGAATATGTCATGCCGTCCTGTTTTTCGCACATATTCCATCCTCGTATCATGTGTTTGCCTTTTATCCGAGTAGTGTTCGTCAGTATCATGCATGAATGAGTTCTGAAGAGCTAATTTTATTCCTTTTTCTTATCGGTTTGACTTCACAATGCAAAATCAATACAGTTGAAGGAAATTAGTAAGGCAGTGGATGATGGTGGTCCTTCGGAGCAACTCAAACAGAGGGTCTCTACATATTCTACTCCGCCATCCTCCCAACAAGATTCGCAAGACAACACAAGGCTGGACAGTCAACGTAGCTGTGTAGATGATGAGCACATCTCCCCTACTCCACCATCACAGGTGCTTGCTCTAACTTGGAACTGTTATATGTGGTTGCGTGTTCCGTATGATGTCTAGTTTGTATTGCTTCTAATTTTGTTGCGTTGCATCTGTGTAGCTTACAACTTATACATGCAACAATCACTTACCCATAAGACACATTTAACTTGGGAGTGTGATGTAGGTTGCATCTTGCATTGTCTTCTAGCTTGTACTGCTTAAAATTTCTTAAAATGGCACTTACGACGAGACACGTTTTACCTGATAGTGATATTGGTTGCATGTTCATATGGTGCCTAGCTTTCATTTCTTCTAATTTTGTTGAAATGCCTTCTGCTTACTATTTTTCATACATATTCCATCCTCCTATCGTACGTGTGAATATGTAATGTTTTATTTTTTTGTATATATTCCATCCTCCTATCATGCGCTTGCCTTAGATCAAAGTAGTGTTCGTCTGTATCATGCATCAACTAGTTATGCAGAGCTAATTTTATTCATCTTCTTGTGGTTTTGACTTCATAAGGCAATATCAGAAAAGAGGAAGGAAAAGAATAAGTTAGGGGATGTTGGTGGTCCTCCGGACCGACGCAAACAGAGACTCTCTAGATTTGCCACTGCTACTGCTAATGCAGTTGAAGTCCCAAGTCTACATAATGAGTTCATCTCCCGTACTCCACCATCGCAGGTGCTTGCTCTAATTTGACAGTGTGATAATTGGTTTCATGTTGCATATGTTGTCTAGCCTGTATTTCTTCTATTTTGATTAAATTGCACCTGCTGAGTTTATACGTTATACATGTGCATATGACATGCCTTTCTGTGTCTAGAATACACTACATCTATCTATCATACCATGTTCTTACATCAAAGTACTGCTGTTGTGTATCCCGCATCAGTCACTCATAATTGGACGCTTTTAACATGGCAGTTTGATAGTGGTTGCATCTTGCATTGATTTCTACGTTGTACTGCTTCTAATTTTTCGAAATGCCACTTATGACAAGACACTTTTAACTTGGAAGAGCGATATTGGTTGCATCTTTCATATGGTGTCTAGCTTGCATTACTTCTATTTTCTTGAAAATCCTTCTGCTTAGTTTACACATCGTAGCTGTGAATATGTCACGCGGTCCTATTTTTCTTACATATTCCATCCTCATACGGTTCTCTTACATCAAAGTATTGCTTATCTGTATCATGCATCAATGAGTTCTGAAGAGCGATTTTATTCTTTTGTGTTGTGGGTATGGCTTGACATGGCAAAGTCAAAAAAGAGCAAGGAAAAGAATATAGTAGGGAATGGTGTTACTCGTCGGGTGAAACGGAAAAGGATCTGCCCTCGAGATTCTGCTGGTACTTATAGTGCCGTAGAAGGTCCAAGTCCACCGGCTAAATCTACAAATACAGTATCACCTGCTCCACCAGCTGCACCATCCGCTTCAACTGTACCAGCATCTCAACGAGTTACTCGTTCGTTTGCACTGGAACTGGCCAGTTCCCAAGCTGCCTTCACACCTAACACTACTTCCGAAGCACTGCTCACACAACAGGACTTGGCAAGATCAGATGAACCTCATGAGCATCAACACCAAGACGGTACCTGACCGAGTCAAGTTGCAGTTGCATGCTCCTTTATATGTACTCTCACAGTTTGATGTGCACTAACACTTTCCATATTCGTTGTTGAACTAGCACCACGGCGCAAGCGTAAACAGACATCAGGGATAATGCTTGACATATTAACAAAATTTGAAGGAGGAAGAATGGAGATCCATTTTGAGGCAGGTTTTAAAAGGCCACGTGATGCTACAGAGTCAGCCAAGTTAGTATCAGAGGCAGCCGTTGTTGTTAGGTGTCATGCACGTATCATCCCAACGTGGATATAGTACAGGAATGAGAAAGACAATACCCAGTTTAACACCTTCCTTGACCATTTATCCGTAAGTAATGTTATTCATCGCAATTTGTAATATTGTCTTGCTCTGTCCCATACTTTCTAGCTTCCTCCTAATAAGACTCACATTCTTTTTTCAACAGATGAGGTTCAAGTTGGATCCGAAAGATGATGCAACTAAACAAGCATGCACTCATGTTTTTCAGTCTGCTCTGTGACAGTATCGGTACCACCTTAGAAGAGCTCACTTTGAAGGCAAGGCTAACAATGAAATCGCCGAAACATCTCCAGTGGAATATATTACAGATGAAGACTGGATAGCCCTTGTTAAACACTGGTCTGATCCAAAGTATCAGGTAGGGTATATGTTTTTTATCAGACCACATATTGAACTTGTATTTATGAATGTGCCTTACAAGTGTATCTTCTTCTAGGCTAACTGTTTGAAGAACAAGACCAACCGTTCTAAAGTGAAAGTCCAATAGACAACAGGATCTCATAGCTATATTGCACACTGCGAGGCTCTTGTAAATAGCTGCTAGTTCCTTCTTTTTTCTGTGCCATATTATTGTATCTATATTGACTTGTTCCAAATACAGAGGAAAGCCCGTGCGAACCAAAAAGAACCTGAACCGAATGCAGTGCAAATCTTCAAGGATTGCCACACCAGCAAGATGAAGTGCATGAGCACACCAGTTCAAGCTGTTGTTGTAAGTCCTTACTCCTCCTGCCTTTGAACTAATTGGTACTGTGATGTGTTCATTTAACTGCTTGGTTTGCAGCCAATGTCAATTACTCTGTTCACTTTTATACACAGTTTTCTTAACGTATCAATTCACCTTACATGGTTTAAAAGAGATGAAGGATATTCTTTTGGTCTTGATCTGTAATCTAGTTGTGATGTTCACGTGCGCACACAATGATGCAATAGCCTGTTTGTTTTATATCTGTTTGCCCATGATATGAATGATGTCATACATTCATCCTAATTTAAACCAGGTCTCTTTATCCTTAGATGTCAATGAATGTGAGGAAATAGACAATACAGTAGGCATGCTACATGGACATATGTTCCGAAAGTGATTTTATTATGTAGTTGGCACTACAATACAAGCTAATGTATTACAGTAGTTCACCAAAATAAGTTATGTATAAACATGAAACCAACTTCGTTTGTTTTTGTCCCATTAGTAACTTATCTGGTACACTAATCTACAAGTTCAAACTTTCAGCAACCTATGGAACAAATGATTCAACAGCCACAACCACCTGAAGGTGACGAGGCTACCACGGGCACAATGTCAGCTCTTGCTGCAGTGCGTCAGTATCTCTCCACTAACAGTGCAAAAAGCACCTTCCTGTGTAATTCTGGGTTGGTTGTCAAGGTAACCTCGTCCAAATCGCCTACTGAACAAAATCTTTCGGCTAGACAAAGTGATATATCTGTGCTCCAGACACAAGTCCAATCCCTAATGGACGTCATTTCAGAAACAAGAATAGTGGTTGACAAATGTTGTCAAGATATGAATGGTTTTGAAACTAGACTATCAGACATTTGCTTCGTTGTTCAAGAGCAATGGCGGAAAAAAGGGGAAGATCATGCTGCTCCATCAGATTCTACAGCCTGAAACATTAGCACTCAGGTCAAATGATTTGTGCTTCTATACATCTGATGGTGCTTTTATCTGCAAGGACTGTAAACTTTATGCCAACAGGCCTTTTGTTGTATGGTTGGAATTTATTTTGTTGTGATACAACATTTATGATGCTGCCAAAGGCTGTAGTAATTACGACGCTATTTTTGTATAGTGTAGGTTTATTTTAGTAATGTATTCGGCCGAAAGCTTCGTAGGAGCCCAACGTGCCAACATTTGTCGGGCCCATTCCAATTGGGCTAAAAACGATTATGGGCCATAATTTGCATGTAGCCCACTAAAAATATCTTGGCCTAAATCAGCATAAGCTTTCATATTTTTTTGGTAGGCCTGTGCCCACAGTGGGCCTTTAACAGGCCTAAACATAATTTGGGCCCTCAGTAACAATAGGCCGTTTACAGGTGTAAATATCTCGAGCCCATAAAAAACATGGGCCTTTAATAGGCCAAAAGTGAGATTGGGCCCTAATTGTGCCAAATAACCCACTGGTCATTAGCAGGCCGAAATGGTGGCCCATTTACAATGCGGACCGTTCACAGGCCGAAATCAAGATGGGCCATAAATGCGCCGACCTACTACACGGGCCTTTAACAGGCCGGAAGCTCGGTCGGGCTTGATTGTTGTCAGTTTTATATGGGCCGTTAATAGGCCCGATGTGACGTTGGGCCACATATGGCCCATGGATTTTTTCCGACGTTAAGAGGCCGAAAATCACAACAGGCTGAAAGTGGCCCAAATCTATAGTGGGCCTCTAACAGTCCGAATGTCAGACATGGCTGAATATGACCCAAATCCTTCACGGTCGTTTATGGGCCAAAAGTTTCAATGGCCTATAATTGGGCCCAAATGAAGCAGGACCTTTAATAGGCCGAAAACACACCGGGCCGTAATTCGGCCCAAATACTTAGCGGACTGTTAACGGGCCAGAAGTGACCATGGGCCACGATGATGACAAGTTTAGGACGGGCTGTTGACGGGCCGATTTGACACTAGCCGTACGAGCCTTAACTGCGAATGGGACGTCTGCAAGCAGGCCGTTAATGGGTCGGCCTGCTAATTTTGACTGGGCCAGCCTTTTCAACCTAAATGGGCCGCTGTTGGGCCTTGCCATGTGTCGACGTATCATAGGCGCCTCCTGTCCATTGGGCGGTTGACATATGTCCTTTCGTGGTGCTGATACGTGTTTCCTTCGGCCAATGAGAATTTTACACGTGGAAAATCGCCATTGGTCCATGCTGTTAACAGATGGATGCCACGTGTCGGTCACCCTTGTCATGGAAGTGGACACTTCCGTGATGATAATTTTGGTAATGTCATGGAACACTTCTACGGCAGCATAGGTACAACTATCTTGATTCTGTCATAAAATCATCATGGATGTACATGCATGACAGAAAATGTGACCTACTGTGACAAACACGTATCATCACGGAAGTGTATTTTTTTTGTAGTGGAGGGACTTCTACCTATGTTATCCTGCAATTCTCACAAACACAATAGTCCCTCAACTACGTTTGTGGTCAATACTCCAAAACCAACTAGGGGTGGCACTAGATGCACCTGCAAACACAATAGCTCAATTTAACGAAGTACTCAATATTATGCAGTAACTAACAACCCATGATTGCACTTGCAGTGCTAACTAATAAACTCACCTTCCTAGTCAGTATTCGCCTCCAGATCCACAACAACCACAAGGCGTGTCGCGTCCTCCTTGTTTCCATGTTGTTCATTTTCCAACCATGTAGCAGAGAGATACATATTCAAGCAGATAACCTATTTTTATTCAGGGAATAAATTGTTGCCGCCCTCAAATCAGAAATTTTACATGTACTCGATGATGCCTAAAATCAGGTCGAGGATGGTCCTTGGTTTCTAAACTTCTTCGCTATTCCTTCTCCTTATGGCTGATGGTCTCCTAACCTTCTTTTTGTCCCTTGCCTTTACTGGTTCTTTGCCTTCTAGGCAAAGGCTGTGACGCAAGACCCTTAGGTTCTTGTCGCTAGTCCTGGCCTTCTCCTCCCTGTCTGGCTCCTGAGCCGAGCAAAGGAAGCAAGCAAACGGACCGAGCGATGCGGCATTGAGCTACACAGGAAGAGGAAGTCAGGGGAGGAAATCCAAACCAAATCAAAGCACAAAATCAGTAAATAAGCCATCCATCTCACTGGTCCTGTCTACAAAAGAAATTTCCTCTTGTCCCCGGTTGGCAACCAATTTGTTCCACAAAACAACACGAACCTTGAGCCAGAACCTAAGATACCAACCTAAGATCTCTGAAATAATTACAGGAAATGGACATTGTAGGTTTTAAATAATGCTAAATTGCATGGTAATACTCAGGAGCGTGTATTATTTCTTCCTGATATTCCTCAAAATTAAATTCACCTGTTGTAATTCAAAATAGGTGTGTCCCTGAACTAAGTGATACAAATAAGGCATCAATTTGAGAAATCCAAATGATGAGCCATCTAGCATAACACACACACACACACACAGAGATAGAGAAGCAAAGCATGAAGGAAGAAAAGTGAATATAAATCACACATCCAGTTATGTTTACTATACTGGAATAAATCATACACCCACATAAGACCCATGAAAACCTACATTGTAAGAAACAATGCTAGAGACAAAAGAAAGTGGATATACTGCATAATTTCTCATGTTTGAAGTTTCCACCTCCATTAGTAAAGACAGATATGAACTTTAGATGAATTAAAAGGGATAACAGTTTCTTTGCTTCACTTCAACCCATGTAGAGATATAATGACTACTTGTATTTAATATAATGGTTCTAATAAATTAATATTCAAGGTTGACTACATGGGAAATTTGTATTTGAAATACATCCATAAGGAAGTTGACTAAAAGGTGAACAATCTACTAAAAAATATGCATATATATAGTGCAGGAGCAACATAATTACATGAATGTGTTGCATATGCATCCCACCTTCACCCAAATGACTACATAAACACAGAGTGGATGTAGCATTTGTCTTACCAAGATAAATGAAAATAGAGACCTGATCTCTGTTGCTCAAATCGGTAGCTTTTTTATACTGGAAAAAGCCTTTCCATTAACCAACAACCACAACTAAATCATTGTTCATGCACCTTGCCAAGTAGAACAAACATTTGCTTGCGAAGCAAAGCTCAGGGTTTGCATATTAAGCTGCAGTGCATTGGGCAACAGACAGGCAATTGGTTCTTATTAATTGATGAGACTATAGTATGTACCTCAGGTGTAGCATGGGCAGAAGAAGTTCCGACGGGTATAACTTGCGGCACGATGATATTGGGCAAGCAACTTGCGATGCGATCTATTTGCTTCCAGTCGAGGGGTTCCATAGAACCAAGAAACACCCTGGACTTCTCTTTTGGTGTCATATAAATCCCCATATAGACTGAAGAAGGAAGTATCCTAAAGAGAAGAAAGTTTATTTCAGAAAGAATGTGTAGCAAAAGTTGTTCGGTCTTTATAAGAAAGTGGTCAAGTGCAAAGTGTGCCTGGATTATTCAATACTTGTATGCCACACATGGATATATTGGATGTTTGACTGAAACTTAAGACTTGCAGGTCAATACATATCATTAAAATCTCTAGGATTTATGTTATAACCTACTGGTAGATTTTAAGATTAAAGGTCAGATTAAGAGCATCTACCCTTTTGTTTCAATACCACAAAATTTCGATAATGCCTTACAATCCAGTCGGGATATACATGCGTAGGCGGGCATCTACTTGCTGAACAATATGCTGTCTGCAAGACTGCAATCAAAACATTGTGTCTCTCACTTAGTCTTTGCATATTACTGAAGAATATACAATCTGCAATCAAAACATCTAAGATTTTGTAAGCTCTGAGAGTAAAAGACCAACAAGTGCAAGAATTGGAACATAGAAGAATCTTACCTGGGCATGATGCCATCAGGTTCTGTGCCTAGATCAAGGTAGTAGAGCTCCCTCAATCTCTCTTGCCAAGCCCTCCCTCTGACCATCAATAGAACAGTCGCTTACTCGCTTGCACTGCTTTTGAAATCTCCTTCTGCGCTGCCGCAGATCAGTTGGCAGCATAGGCCGAGCTCTCCCATGTATCATTACGTTGAACAAAATACGCATCTATGCTTACTTTCCTTGTATCTTGAATACGCACGAGAGTATGTATCATTCATTATAGAAGAAGGGGAGAAAGACTCCCAAAGGATCCACTTGGTTTACAATATTTACACGCGGGATATTCTCCCTACTCTACCGTACACTAGGACGGATTACTCACGGCCAGTCCACCCGCTACCTAACTCCTTGAGCCCTCTGTTATCGTCCTTGAAGATTCCTGCTTTGGCCCAGAGCTTTCCTTCTTCTCAAAGTCGTTCCTTGACCCTCAACAGTGAGAGTGGGGCCCCATTGAAGACGATGTCGTTACGGTGCTTCCAAATCGTCCACATGGCAAGGAGGCACTTAGCCCACGTGGACCTCCTGTGTCTTGGATCTTGGTCTTGTCTCATGCACCAAGCACCAATCGCTTCATCTTGAAGCGGCTCAAACTCTTGTCGCCCTATCATCATCCCCATCTCATGCCATACTTGCCTCGCGAAAACGCAGCCTAACAGCAGGTACTGTATTGATTCCTCGTGTTGGTCACAGAAGGGACAAGTGTCCTGATGTGGTAGACCTCGCCTGGCCAAACGATCGGAAGTCCAGCATCTGTCTTGGATCGCGAGCCAGAGGAAAAAACGACATTGCAAGGGCGCTCTCGACTTCCAGGTGAATGCGGCCGTTGGTGACTTACTTTCCTTGTATCATCACAACGGATGCTATAAATTTGCTTGTGTCTTTGTCATAAATCTGAATCCTGCACAATATGCAAAAAAAAGTCATATTTCTTAGTACAACATAATGATAGTTCCAAGGAAACACGTACTACATCGAAATTGGCCGTGATAGTACGAATGTCATGTGGATGGACGTATTTGTGCACGAATAAACGGGAAGAGTACTCGGAGCTTGGCAACTCACCCGAGAGATCAGTGCACCCTACATTAAAGTTTAAACGTAGTTTCCTGGTTATGGCCGAGGCACATGTCGCCACGGTGGTTGATGTTGCAGCAGTACCTGAGTTTCACCTCGAACTGCAAAGAACATGGTGCCGCCGACAACGCCCAAGGATGCAGGGAGAGCACGGAGACCGCTCGGCCAAACGGGTTCCACGCCATGTTCAGCAAGAACAGGTACTGTCGGCCCTGGGCACGGGCCAAGAAGGCGTTGAAGCGGTCACAGAGCTGGACCTCGATGCACGCCCAGGCCCAAAGCTCGGTCATGCACGGCCACCCGTGCGCGTCGGCCAAGTGGTTCAGGAGCGCCGCCGTAGAGCGGGCGAAACCGCAGTCCGCCTGCGGGCAATAGCACGGCGTCATGAGGGCACGCCTTGAGGTGGTCGGGGTGGTCGTAGTAGGCCGGCGTTGGCGCACGGCACCCGGATGGACTCCATTAGCCTCTCAAGTGCGATGTTCCAGCGATAGCCGCCGGTCAACCGGACGTGACACACATGGCACCTCCTTGGCGCCACCATCTTGTCGTGACACCGCGAGCATATGGTATGACCGACGCCACACTGCACCCGAGCAGAAATGACGTTCCAGTGTTATTGGTACACAAACTTGTAATGGATCGGCCTAGCATGGACGACGAACGTACGCACCTCGAAGACTGGTGGCTTGAGAGGGAGGTACCAGATGCTGCAGTCGAGGGTATCGGCGTCATTCACTATCGCAGTATCACGTTGCGAGCGCCATGTGCTTCGCCGCCGGGTCCATCGTACCTGCAACCCGAGATGGGCGTCGTTCTTCTTGTTCTTCTTTTCTTGTTTTTTCCTCTGGAAATACTAACCTCATCTCCTCCCTCGTCGGTGGTCTCGGGCCAACACCTTGAATCTGGAGGTGCCGCGGGCACTCCTACTGATGCCACAAACCCTCGCCACCGCCTCACACGGATGGCCGTCCCATCCTGCATCCTGACCTTGTACCGCATCGCGGACACCGGCACCACCGATCCCCGTTCCTGGTGCCACCGCTGCGATCGCAAATTAAATAGGTACATAAATGATTTACACGTTAATTTCCTTAAAATCTGTTATTTGTTTCCAGAAAATCCGTTATTTGTTTCCTAAAATAAATTGCATTAATAAGAGATATCGGTTGATTTGGATAAGTTAGGAAAGTGCCGCTTTGCTAAAAAAGGGTGGAGAGAAAAATAAACCGGCGTGGGGAGTGGTGGTGGGGGGAGGGGACGAAAAAAACGGGTTGAAAATAAACCGGATGAAAGTGGTGGGACGAAAAAAAACCTGGACGCAATCCTACCAACTCAGACATTAGGAGTAAAGATATAGAAATTACCAAGGCATAGAAATGGCCCTCTAATCTTCTCCCCACCTACAAATGAGCTAGTGGACAAAAAAGTGGATGTCATCCTAGATTTCACCCTATTTCAAGTTTCAAAATGTTTTGTAACTCAAACCGTCAGCCAGATTGAAAAATCGTTTTCACATAAAAATCCATCACAATGAGAGCTTCAAAACTAGATCTCATGTTGATATGTTTTGATGACTTTTTTGGATCAAAAGTTACCACGTGTGAGCTATGTATGTTATCACACATGTGCTACATATGTTACCATGTTGTTCACACAGATATTACCAGACACTAGTAGAATGCCCGTGCGTTGCTACGGGCTATAATGCATATATAAATGAATCAAATAAATGATTAAGATCGTCTCTATGGTTGAAGCTCATTTCTTCCTCGTACGTTCTAGGTGTTCGAATATCAAACGGCCGCCCAGTAGAATCCTGAAAATTCAACCATCTAGACAGTCCGGGCTCCCCCAAATCCAGACCATATGCGGGGGGCGAAATGTGGTGTCCGGACTATCTACCATGTTATCTCCAACACGCAGCCCAACACAAAAACCTACCCCATGACGCACCCTTCCCATTTCCTGCCGGACCCTCCCTTTCCCGCTTGGTTTCTTGTTGTAGCCAGACATTTCTTGCTGGAGCCCTCTCTTTTAAAAACAGATGACGTCCACCTCACCTTTGTTGTACCTTACCCGTGCATGGCTACAGGGGCATATATATTGTAGTATTCAACATTAATTTTGTCTAATAATATTTTTAATATCCTCATGTACATCAAGCGGCATTCTCGGCTTTCTTTTACCACTAAATCACTATGACTCCTCTTTTTCTTCTTCCACCCACTATCTCCGCCTCTCCATTCCAAGCACCCATTCAAACACGAAACCGTGTAGTTGGGGCATCTCTCTCTCCCCCTCCCTCCCTCTCTATGCAGTTTGGGTATATTTCATAATGTTCTTGTCTTAGCAAGGCGTGCAGGAATATTTTTGTTGTTTCATGGTGAGCTACTCACCCTCCCTCTGTCTCCTTCGCCCTCTCGATCCCCCTCCCTCCCTTACTCTCTCTCTCTTCCCTTCCCCCTTGCCCTCTCTCTCTCTCTCTCTTCCCCTCCCCCTCCCTCTCCCCCTCTCGCTCTCCCTCTCAGTGTCTCGTATATATATATAGTATCCATTTCCTTTTCACATCGGCGCACTTAATTTGACCATCCATACACATTATAAATTGCCATGTCTTTAACAACAAGAAACTTCTGCACTATGATATCATACTTGAAGACATTTAATATGCAATACGAAAAGCTAGGAACCAAATAGCTAGAATATAACAATTAAAATGATAGCATATCTCTTACACATTAGTTAACATATTTCATAATGGAAACTTCTATCATCACTCCATCAACTTCAACTGCGCATGCCATGTATGCACCTCATGGTGATGATATATGCTCGTAGAAGAAGGATTGACGTGGAGGCAGTGCGTGATATAAAGGTTGTTGAAGAATACCATAATTGTGGCGAGGTCGCCGGGAAGAAGAAGAGAGGACGAGACGAACATGGTTTTTGTGACTGGCATAAAATGAACTGGGTAGATTTTTGTTACTGGCCTGTGTTCTTGTTGGAATAGTCTAGCATGATATTCATGTTTTCTTTAAAGAAAAAAAGCATTACCGTGGATGATAAAGTTCATTCCAGTACCAAACATTAGGTACCCAGTACCCCTGGTTATTTTGTTCCAATAACTGAAATTATCAGACAAAACGGCAAGCCAAAACACATTTGTCAATCCATGTGTTAAACAATCATGTAGCAGACACGATATTGCTAGATATTTCCTATAGAACTGTCAAGGATACGTTGTGTTAACAATATGACATCAGATCTCCTGTAAAAAAAATCATGCTTCAGCGATCACCAAACATTAGCTTGCCAGTGCCCCTTGTTATGGTAGATATTCCCTTGTTTGATTAATTCAAAAACCTGCTCCCAGACCATACAAGCAATCAAGGCTCTCTTCATGCCCTACAATAATTTCAGAAAGAAAAAAATCAGTACCCGCGTTTAGACATAGAAATCGAGCACATTTTGGAAACTTAATTTCACAGATTTGTAGTCTAGGGGCCCTGCGATGTAGGTCCTTTGGTGTTCCCATGCAGTGGATCTTGATGTAATTGCGGCGTTGTTGAGCAAGGAATAAAAATGATGCATATGTACAATTTACTTTTGAAACATGTTCCATAATAAGTGACTACTACCTGCATTAAGTCAATCGACAAACCATGGTGCAAAAAAAATCATAACTGGTCAGTTGAGAAAATTAAACACCGTACTTCTTTTTGCCAAGCAGCTTTGGAGAACCACCATGAAATTCTGCACAATGGTGGACATGCCATGGAGAAGAGTAATTCATCAAATACTCCTACCTAAATAAATAAAAAAATTGAGCGACAAAATGTGCAAGGAGAAAAATATCTAAATGAACGCGAACAATTGATCAGAAGGCATGCCCAACAGTGGATAGACTGAGGTCTCGGCGGTGCATCGATTACAGCCTAGGAAAATAGCAGCAACACGCCAAGGGCAACGACAATCAAAGACGCATTCCCTTCGGCCATACGGTGGTCCATACTCCAAAATCCCAGAAGAACAATAAACCTTGAAAATTTGAAATCAGGAGTAAAGAACATATCAAAAGAGTTCAGAAATAGAAGAAGAAAAATTCAATAGTCGATACTAAAACAAATAGATCTTTGTATCATAAACTCTCTACATACAAATCGCTAAGAAGATTCTTTGATCGACTACTCCTGCGAGGACGTCCGGCCATGTTGGACCTCTTACTTCTAAACACATGGACATATCAACATGTATGCGCTGAATAAAAAGATCCTCATGAAACATATACCAAGGGGGGGGGCACTACTGGAATCGGGTAATTTGCCGTCAGCCGGTTCTTTGCCGTCCGCTAGCCGACGGCAAAGACATTCTTTGCCCTCCGCTGACGAAAAGCGGACGGCAAAGATCTGGCTGATGGCAAACAGCGCCTTTGCCGTTAGGCAGGTCTTTGTCGTCGGCTAGCTGACGGCAAACTAGCTCTTGCCGTCAGCCAGTTCTTTGCCGTCTGCTAGCTCACGGTAAAGATACTTTGCCGTCAGCTAGCAGACGGCAAAACTATATTCTATCTAACGGCGCTGACGCGCCCGCCCCCCAACCTAACCCTAACCCTATCTACCACCCGCCCTCCTTACTCTCTGTCTTCCCTTCTCTCTCCGCGACCGCACCCCGCCGCCGCCGCCCCCGCTGCCGCCGCCCCCGACCCCACGCCGCCCTCCGCCACCGATGCCCCGCCGCTAAGGCCCCACGCCCCTCCGCCGCCCCCCTCCCCCCTCCCACCCCCGCCACTCCTGCATGCCGCCCCGGCCCCACCATCGGTGAACAATTTTCATCCAAATTTTTCATTGCATTCAACATATATATATATATATATACACAAATATATATATATATATATTACATAGTTCGATTCAACATATATTTAAACTCTAAAATAAAACTACGCCGCCGCCGTCGATCACTGGTCGTCGTCGTCGCTGGGCGCTAGCAGGTCGATCACGACGACGCCTTGGCCATCACCGCCGTCGTCGCTGCTGCTGTTGTTGGCGATGTCATCGCAGTCGATGGGGCCGTCGCCCTCCATCGCTGCCTCCTCGTCCTCGACCGGCGCCATCGCGGCCTCCTCTGCCGCCATGGCCGCGGCGGCTTCGATGGTGGCCGCAACCTCGGCGGCCTCTCTCGCGGCCGCCGCCGCCGCCACTTCCGACGCCCGTAGGGCGACGTGCCAGCCCGGCGTGTCGTCCGGGTCGCCGTCCTCGCGGAGGACGACCTATTCCAGCGGCAGCTCCATGGTGGGGGGCTCGGCCGATGCAGGTGCCGGCGCAGCCGCCGAGGTTGCTGGCTGGCGGTGGGCAGCTCCATGACGGTGCTCCCACGGGGCCGGGTCGTGCGCCGCCGCCGGGGCACGAAGGCGGCCGCTCGCGCCCGTGAGGTCAGGGGTAACGCCGGCCTCGGCCAGCCGGAAGGCGGCGATGACGTCGTCGTAGACTTTGCCCTTCTAGAAGGCGTGACGGCCGGCGATGTTGTGGCGGCCGCCGTGGTGTGTCCGGAGCTCCTCCGCCATCGCGCTGGGTGAGGGAGTCCTGAATTAGGGGGTCCTTGGGTGTCCGGACTATTTGATATGGGCCGGACTGATGGGCCATGAAGATAGAAGCATGAAGACCTTCCCTCGTGTCCGGATAGGACTCCCGTATGAGTGAACGGCAAGCTAGGTGTTTGGATATGTAATTTCCTTCCCTCTACAAACCGACTCTGTGCAACCCTAGGCCCCTCCGGTGTGTATATAAACCGGAGGGGTTAGTCCGTAGAGGCTATCATAATTCCCATAGGCTAGACATCTAGGGTTTAGCCATTACGATCTCGAGGTAGATCAACTCTTGTAACCCCTATACTCATTAAAAACAATCAAGCAGGACGTAGGGTTTTACCTCCATTAAGAGGGCCCGAACCTGGGTAAACATCGTGTTCCCATCGTCCCCTGTTACCATTGATCTTCAGACACACAGTTCGGGACCCCCTACCTGAGATCTGCCGGTTTTGACACCGACATTGGTGCTTTCATTGAGAGTTCCGCTGTGTTGTCGACAGAAGAATCGATGGCTCGCCTCGTCATCGGTAACGATGCGGTTTCTGGGGAGACTTTTCTCCCTTGCCAACTCTTTGTGTTTGGCGGCTTCGCTCTGCGTGCCAGTTCGACTGGTCACCTCGAGCAGATCGACAGCTACGCCCCCGGTCATTAGATCAGGTTTGGAAGCCTGAACTACATCGCTGATATCCGAGGAGACCTAGTCTTCGAGGGTTTCACGGCCTCGGCCGCCGATTCCCACTCATACGAAGAAGGCCTTCGGATCTACCATCGGATCCCGTTCAGGGGTCGACCACCACAATCGCCCTGGCCCTAGATCCAGAGTGGATCACTTTTTCCGAAGATAGGAGGGTAGACTCCGCCGGACTCTCTCCAGTCAAGGAGCTTCTAGCCGGAGACCTAGATGCATCCACGCCGGAGAGGTCAACTCCTGACTCGGCTCTGGACGTCAACTCCGGACCTTCAATGACTGCGGAACCTAGTCCCGCAGATCCGCAGACTCCTATCCAGCTTTCGCTGCTAAACGAAACATTGGACTTAATACAATCTCTCTCTATGACGGAGGTACTATCTCCGAGTTGCGCCCGGCTTGGACTAGGGGCTGTGAGAAGGAAATTTTACGTCCCGCCCACCACCCACTTAATAGCCACTGTCGAGGACTTAACTGACATGCTAGACTACGCCTCCGAAGACATCGACGGTATAGACGACGATACTGGAGCCAAACTTGGCCAAAACCCGCCTATCACTAGGCGCTGGAAGGCCACCTCAACTTACGACATATACATGGTGGATACGCCCGAGAAGAATGACGACGATGGCATTCAAGACCCAGATGAGGACAAGCCCGTCGAGGAACCACCAAAGCGTCGGCGCCAGCGGCGCCGCTCTCGATCACATCGGGCGAAGGACAGCAACACCGGCACCGGAGGTAATGACACTCCGGACAATGCCGAAGACCCCGATCACCCCGCCGAACCTGTGATCGAGCAGGATGACAGGGAAGAGGGACAAGTCAACCCTGACAAACTTACCAATCATGAGGATTCGGAAGATATCAACTATCTACCTGCCTCCGAAGAGGATGTTAGCCTCAGCAACGAAGATTTCATCGTGCCAGAGGAACCCTTTGAGAAAGAAAGCTTCAAGCAACAGCTCATCGCCACCGCGCAGAGCCTGAAAAAGAAACTGCAGTAGCTTAAAGCTGAACAGGACATACTCAACAAAAGATGGACCAAAGTCCTGGCTGCAGAAGAATATGGCCTTGAGCACCCAACGAAGAGTTACCAAAAACGCAAGCTACTGCCACAATTTGACGACGAGGCCCTTGAGCCAATACCGTCAAAATACAACCAGGCTGAGCAGCCAGACCGACCACCTCATGGGCGGGATAAAGTGGCAAATTACGCCGAACACCAGCCCGCGGCACCTCGACGAAGAAATAAAGATACGGTGGATCCATGCTACACATACGACCTATGTCAGGACCTGGACAATAGAACCGACCAGACAAGATCAATCTACGGCTCAAGAGGACGCGCTCCAGCGCGAGATGACGGCCATCAGGCCTGGCACAATCAAACCCGGCGCCAGCACCGGACACAGATGCCATCTGAACTGTGTCACGATGTCACCCCGTATAGAGGCGCCGCACACCCCATGTGCTTCACCGATGAGGTAATGGAGCACCAGTTTCCGGAAGGGTTTAAACCCGCAAACATCGAAGCCTACGATGGCCCAACAGATCCCGCTGTATGGATTGAAGATTTTCTTCTCCACATTCACATGGCTCGTGGAGATGATCTCCACGCTATCAAATACCTTCCCCTAAAGCTAAAAGGACCAGCACGGCACTGGCTGAATAGCCTCCCCGAGAACTCTATCGGCAGTTGGGGGGACTTAGAGGACGCTTTTCGGGATAACTTTCAGGGCACTTATGTCCGGCCACCGGACGCCGATGACCTGAGTCACATAGTCCAGCAACCCGGAGAGTCAGCCCGCAAACTCTGGGCTCGGTTCTTAATTAAAAAGAACCAGATTGTTGACTGTCCGGACGCCGAAGCCTTAGCAGCATTCAAACACAGCGTCCGCGACGAATGGCTTGCCCGACACCTCGGTCAGGAAAAGCCGAAGACTATGGCAGCTCTTACTGCACTTATGACCCATTCTGTGCGGGCGAGGATAGCTGGTTGGCTCGTAGATGCAACAGTACTAGCGATCCTAGCACCTCTGAGGCCAAGGATGGCAATGGAAGGCCACGACGCAACAAAAATAAGCGTCAGAACAACAATGAAGAAACTGAGGATACGGCGGTCAACGCCGGATTCAGTGGCTCTAAACCCGGTCAGCGGAAGAAGCCATTCAAAGGAAATCGAGACGGCTCGTCCAACTTGGATAAAATACTGGATCGGCCCTGTCAGATTCATGGCACCCCCGACAAGCCTGCCAATCACACCAACAGAAATTGCTGGGTTTTTAAACAGGCCGGTAAGCTAAATACCGAACATAAGGGGAAGGGACCTCCAAGCGAGGATGATGATGAACCCCGCCCTCCGAACACCGAGGGACAGAAGAAATTTCCCCCCGAGGTGAAAACAGTGAACATGATCTATGTCACACATATCCCCAAGAGGGTGCGCAAGCGCGCACTGAGGGACGTTTACGCCCTTGAGCCCGTTGCCCCAAAATTCAACCCATGGTCGGCTTGTCCGATCAGCTTTGATCGAAGGGACCACCCAACCAGTATCTGTCATGGAGGTTCGGCGGCCCTGGTACTCGATCCCATCATTGAAGGATACCATCTCACTAGAGTCCTTATGGACGGCGGCAGTAGTCTTAATTTGATTTGTCAAGACACTGTCCGCAACATGGGTATTGACCCATCAAGAATCAAGCCCAGTAACACTACCTTTAAAGGAGTGATACTTGGCGTAGAGGCCCGTTGCACGGGCTCCTTAACATTGGAAGTGGTATTCGGCTCGCCCGACAACTTTCGCACTGAAGAATTAATCTTCGATATTGTCCCCTTCCGCAGTGGTTATCACACACTGCTTGGATGAACTACTTTTGCCCGCTTCAACGCCGTCCCGGACTATGCTTATTTGAAACTCAAAATGCCCAGACCACGCGGCGTCATCACTGTAAATGGAAATATGGAGCGCTCCCTCCGTACTAAGGAGCAGACTGCGGCCCTAGCAGCCGAGGTATAGAACGGCCTCATCAAGCCGAATAGCTCATCGGTCATCAAGACCAACGATACTGCCAAGCGAGTCTGACCCGCATTGCAGAGTGATAGCTTGGCAGGCCTGGACCTCGACTAGCAGTTTTGCCTCCACAGATCGCCCTCTAAGGTCGCGGCATACGTACCTCGCATACATAATTTTGCACTTAAGATACCTTGGGCATCGCCGGAGGCACACCATGGAAAAGGTCTACAGTACGGTTTGACCCTATCCAGACCTTAACATTTCTTTTCCACAGCAGGTTCATTAAAAACCTGCCCACTCTATGGTTGGACAAAGGGTTCTTTTCTAGGCCCTCCTTTCTTACAGAAAACCATTAATCTCTTCTTTTGAAGGATTTCTTACCAAGGCGAAACGGCGCAGACGTGCGACAGGGCGTCGTTGGGATCTTCGCACCACTACTTTAGGCCCTGTGTTAAACTTTCCCTTGCGTAAATTTTCGGCATGTAAAATAGCCTTGATATCTATGGCATCATCTGTAACGACACATGATATAAAGGAAACGGTGGATCACCACCTTTGCATGGTACCAATTTATTCCATATTGTCATCCATTATTCCCTCCTTGTGTCAGATTGCTATACATGTTCTAGCCCGGCCTAAAACGCCGGGGGCTGTATTCGGCCTTTCACATTCCTAAAGCCCGAAATCCTAGGGGGTACATTTCGGCGTCCCGGATACCGCATTATATGTATCAGCTCTGAATCATATCTTTGGTCTATAGTTGGGTTGCCCGGCTCCTGTGCTTACCACCTTACGTTCCGCTCTATCGGCTAAGGTAGTAAAGGGAGAACTACTGCGATTGTACTTCTAGTTCGTCCGGTCAAGTACCTCAGTAGAGAAAGCCGAAAACTGACTGTCATGATATAGCACGAGCTGGTCGGCGATTCGGTGACTTAGTTTTACACCACCAATCGTTCGCGATTCATTCCGTGTTATACGGGTGGCTGATCTTCGTCCGGCCGCATGGACAAGGCAACATAGTTCGGTTTGCCGCTCACGCACAAGGGGCTAATACTTAGCCCCATGATCAAACTCCAATGGCTAAGTAAAAGTAATAAAGCCGCAAAGTCTGATTGCCTGGTTCACCTTGTGGACACCTCCTTTATGGACCAAGACGTTGGACAAAGTGTGGTCACGCGATACAACGAACACCCCTGTAGCATCTACGTGGGGGCTGAAGCCGACGACTGGCCACTTTTATAAGTAAAAAACATCCGCACAGGAGGAAAAAATGTTTGAAATAAAAAAGCGCAACACATAGATATATTACAAATATGGGTTCCTACCATAGTTTTGACAAACCCGAATACATCTACTCAAATATAACATCCTTGGAACACTGACCCTTGACTAGTCGGGCCCCTTCCAAGACGTCGTCAAAGTACCTCTCCGGCTTCCGATGCACCTTGCCTTCGGGCGGGCCTGCGGTCGCCACATCGGTGGCCTTCATCTTCGCCCAATGCATCTTTACGCGGGCAAAGGCCATCCGAGCACCCTCTATGCAGGCCGAGCGCTTTATAGCGTCAATTCGGGGCACTGCATCCACCAACCGCTTCACCAAACCGAAGTGGCTGCTGGGAATGGGTTCGGCCGGCCAAAGTCGGACTGTTAAATCCTTCATGGCCAAACCCGCCATCCTATGCAGCTCCATCAGCTGCTTCAGCTGGTTGTTTAGAGGTGTCGGATGCTCCGGCGCGAGGAATTGAGACCAGAAGAGCTTCTCCGTCGAATTCCCTTCCTGGGCTCGGAAGAACTGTGCGGCATCCGCGGCACTCCTCGGAAGATCCGCAAATGCATCTGGAGAACTCCACACTCGTGTGAGCAAAGCGTACCTCTGACCTCCAAAAATACTTTGCAAATGAAAGACCTTACCAGCCGCTATCTGCTTCGCCTGACGGATCTCCTCGTGAGCACTCTGGGATTTGGCTCGCGCCTCCTTAGCATCCTGCAGGGCCTTGGCAAGTTCGGTCTTCTGGGCCGAAGACTTCTCCTCCAAGGCCTCGCACTTGCCAATGGCATCCTTGAGCTCTTACTCAACCTCGGCCACCTGGGCTTCATGTTGGCGGCGAGCGGCTTGCTCGGTCTGCAGATCTGCAGCCGCTTTGTCAGCGGCTGCCTTATTTGCCTCCGCCTCTTTCTTGGCCTGGGCAAGGGTGCCTTTGAGGGTCTCGACCTCGGCTGCGCCCACTATAATCACAGCATTATATGAGTTAATCTCTATATATGCAATATAAAACTCAGTCTTTCCAACAATATACGCATACCTTGCGTCTCGTCGAACCGCTTGTTGACGCGGTCGAGCTCTTTATCGGCCAACTGAAGCTTCCGATTCAGTTCGGAAACTTCCGCGGCCTGGGCGGTCGCTGCCAACAAGGAAGCATGTCGTAATAACATAGCAGTATATTATAACTCTCCCAAATAAAATGCGGGTCCTCCGTCCGGTTTCTTTCAAAACCGGACAGAGCCCCAGGGGCTACTGTCTATACACAGGTATATTCTCTAGACAAAACAAAAATGTTAGAACATTACGTCGCATACCTCAAAGCCTGTCAGTAGGCTGGTAAAGGTTTCATTCAGTCCGTTTTTTGCAGACTGAACCTTCTCAATCACCGCGCCCATCAAGGTGCGGTGCTCCTCCATGATGGAAGCACGTCGCAGTGCTTCCTTCAGAGCGTCCGACGCCTCCGGATTAGTGGAGGTCGCCGGTGGAGTTGTTGCTCCTCCCCCCTCTTGCGACGAGGGCTGTTCACCTGATCCCGGAGCAGCATTGGTCTCCGGAATGGTGTCCGGCTGGGGCCCGGATTGTTGGGGGCCCCCGCCGTCAGTTTCCATAGGGGTCTCCTCCCCTATGTTTTTGGCGACCGAGGTATTAACCTCGGGCGCCTTCTCCGCATTCTCGCCTGCACCTCCTCGGCCAGGAGAGATCCTTCGGGATAGCACCTCGGTGCCATCCATGGTGACAGGCGAAGGGGCTCGCGGCGGTGTCTCGCTCTCCGCCATCTCTGGATCCAGAGAGATCCCTTCTGATGACGGGGTGTTCAGACGATCGCGCGGAGGGCTGAAAGGCACATATCAAAATGGTTTACATAATGGAAAAGGGAAAACCGAAGATAAACCAGGAGTGTTTGAATACTTACGATTCGGCCAGGGGCTTCACCCTGGAAGGCCTCTTTTGGACCGGTTCGGCATCAGAGTCCGAACTGTCCTGGAGGACCACCTTCCCCCTCTTGGGCGCCTCCCCCTTCGGGTCTTCGGAGGCCGCCCTCTTCTTCTTCTTCCTCCCTTTGAGGGGAGAATTGCTCTCCACCTCCTCTTCCTCTTCATCCTCGTCTTCTTCGTGAGAAGAAATGGCTTCGGTCTCTCCGGATGCAGTTTCTGGAAGACCCTTAGTGCGGGGGCCGCCCTTGGCCTCCTTGCCCTTCTTCTTCTTGGGCTTCTTCTCCGGCGCCTGGTACGGCGCCGGGACCAGCATTCCTGCTAGCTGGGGGGAGATCGGCTCCTCTGGTAGCGGCGCCGGACAGTTAATCCGCTCCACCTTCGTCATCCAGCCCTGTGCAGAGAGAGAATAATATGAATCTTCGTCGAATCCGAAGTAGTGACCAAATAAATCTTCGGAAAGGATATTCTTACCGGTGAGGCCGGATTCTCACGGTCGAATCCGATGTCCTCGGTCTTCATCGGACAACTCCTCTGGGCCTTGAAAAGCAGCTTCCACATATCTTCATGCGTAGTGCCTAAGAAGCTCTTCAGGGTCCGTGGTTCTTCTGAATCGAACTCCCACATGAGGGAAGCCCGGAGTTGGCACGGAAGGATACGGTGGAAAAGCATCACCTGGATCACATTTGTGAGGCCGGTGTCTTTACTTAACACGTTGGTGATGCGCTTCTGCAGCGTCGTCACCTCCGGCTAAGACCCCCAATCCGGGCCCTTGGCGGTCCAAGAGGCAAGTCTCGTGGGGGGTTCGGATCTGAAGTCCGGTATGGCCGCCCACTTAGCGTCGTGTGGTTCGGTTATATAGAACCATTCTTGCTGCCAGATCTTAACTGTCTCCACGAAAGCCCCTTTGGGCTAGACGGCGTTGGGGAGCTTGCTCACCATGGCGCCACCGCAGTCCGCGTGGTGTCCGTCAACCACCTTCGGCTTCACATTGAAGATCTTGAGCCATAGGCCGAAGTGTGGGGGGATGCAGAGTAGAGCCTCGCACACGACGATGAACGCCGAGATGTGGAGGATGGAATTTGGGGCTAGATCATGAAAATCTAGCCCGTAGTAGAACATGAGGCCCCGGACGAAGGGGTGGAGGGGAAACGCCAGCCCTCGGAGGAAATGGGGGATGAATACAACCCTTTCGCCGGGCGCCGGAGTGGGGATGACCTGCTTCTTGTCAGGGAGCCTGTGCGCGATGTTCGCAGACAGATAACCCGCGCTCCGGAGGTCTTTGATGTCCTTCTCAGTGACGGAGGAGGCCTTCCACTTGCCTTTGGAGCCGGATCCAGCCATGGGTGGGAGGGTGGGGGCGGTGGGAAAGATCTAAATCGCTGGGCGCTTGAGCTCGGAGATGGGAAGGCAGGAGCTGGAAGAAGGCGTGGGTGAAAAAAGGAGAAGTCTTTACCCTTTTATAGACGGCGAAATACCAAACGTCCCCCCCCCCCCAAAGCCTTAAAACTTGCCTATTCCCGAAGAGATCGTGTGAAGAGCACGGTTGGATTACCCAAAACCGTATTGATGAGGATCCTGCAATGAGCGGGCACGATCTCTGTTTTGACAAGACGTGCCAATGGAGGATAAGCCTCGAAACACGAAACGGGGGTGTGAAAACGGTTCGAAATGTTAATGGGCCAAACGTGACGTTTCGCCGAAAAAGTTGTCAGTAAAAAGACACTGTTTTGTTTCGGGCATCTTGCCCTCGTTGCTAAGGGTTGTATTGATTATACAGAGCCGGATACAGTTCCTTTGTGCAGGGAATTATCTTAAGATGTTCAGGAGGAGGAACCCGCCTTGCGACGCCCCTTGCGACGCCGAAGACAATCCCCGTGCCGAACACATCGTCATCGTAGACTGGTTCAGGGGCTACTGAGGGAATCCTGGATTAGAGGGTCCTTGGGTGTCCGGACTATTTGATATGGGCCGGACTGATGGGCCGTGAAGATAGAAGCATGAAGACCTTCCCTCGTGTCCGGATAGGACTCCCGTATGCGTGAACGGCAAGCTAGGTGTTTGGATATGTAATTTCCTTCCCTCTACAAACCGACTATGTGCAACCCTAGACCCCTCCGGTGTGTATATAAACTGGAGGGGTTAGTCCATAGAGGCTATCATAATTCCCATAGTCTAGACATCTAGGGTTTAGCCATTACGATCTCGAGGTAGATCAACTCTTGTAACCCCTATACTCATTAAATACAATCAAGCAGGACGTAGGGTTTTACCTCCATTAAAAGGGCCCGAACCTGGGTAAACATCGTGTTCCCATCGCCCCCTGTTACCATTGATCTTCAGACACAGAGTTCGGGACCCCCTACCCAAGATCTGCCGGTTTTGACACCGACACAGGGGCCGAGCGTCGGGTAGCCGTCAGCGTTGATATGCCATTGCCGGGGAAGACGGCAGCCCGGCGGCACGAGCAGGCCGTACCGGCACAGCTCCGCCGCCCCCGGGTTGCCGAGGCTCGACGGCCAGGAGCTCGGCGCGTCGTCGTCGTCGCCGGCGCTGCTGCTCCCGTGGTGGTACGCCATCGCCAGCGCTGCGCTGCTTCTCGTCAGCGGCAGGAGTGGGGGGTGAGGTCGGGTGTGGGGGGGGGGCGAGGCGGGGTCTTATAGCCGTCCGGGCGATGGGAGTCGGGCGGCCGGGCCGGCGCCGGCATTACTGCTCATTAATGTCGGCGCCTCGGGACGGGACGCGCCGACGGGACGGGGCGGCGGGGGTGGAAGGCGAGGCGGCCGTCGACGAGACAGGGCGTCGGCGGTGGCAGACGCTCCAGTTTGACCGGGCGACGCGTCTCTGTTTGACCGGGCGACGCGGCTGGACGGCACAAGTCACGCGGGGCACGTGGGTGACGTGTCGGAGCAAGTTTTGTCGTCCGCTGACGGACGACAAAGGCCGCCGTTAGCCACCTAACGTGGCTAACGCACGTTTTTTACCGTCCATGTTCTTTGCCGTCCGCCACGGACGGCAAAGTGGCTTTGCCGTCCGCTTTGAGGAAGCAGACGGCAAAGAACCCGTTTACCGTGACCCTCTTTGCCGGGCAAGTTTGCCGTCGGCGATAGACGGCAAAGAGTTTTGCCGTCCGCTTTGGGTGGCAAATAAGCTGATTCCTGTAGTAGGGGTAGAAAAGGGATCTGAGACTTAAGGAGGGAAGAACTATCATACTGATGTGCAATCTACCTAAACCTGAAAAAGGAAAATAGAACCATGTATGCATACTTGTACCCTTTTGAAATCATGAAACACACCATAACTATTTAACTTTATTTATTTAGCAATCAGTAGGGAATTTTTTTATGAAACAAAGAAACCCATATGTAAAAGTTATTAATTACCTATACCCATAAAAAGTTAAATAAACAGTAGGTTTTTAAGTCGTGCATGGACCAAATCAATTCCGTGACTGGTTTTAAGGTTGCCATTGCACACTTACAGACATAGACGGCTCAAATCAATATTTGCTTCAAACGGACAATTTGAACATACATAGACGAATCTAACTTTCTTGTGTGGCTTCATGAAGAAACAATATCTCATTACCAATCAATGAAGAAATAGTCACAACACTTTCATCAGAAACGTATGAGCTAGCCTATCCGTGAAAATTAATTAAATCATCTACCACTTCAGAGGCTATAGAATGAAATTGCAGAGACTGAAAACAAAAAAAAGAGGGACGAACAATGTAATTCGGGACAGCAGTGTTGATAGCAGGTGCCCAAAATAATGGCAGGTTTACCTTGAGGAGGAAGTGCTGATCGAGAAGGTCGATTTCTCGGAGTGGGACTCAGATCTTACTGCCCCACAGCATGGAAGGAAACCCTCAACTTTGCGGATAAACTGTTCGAAGGCTTGCAAAGACGTACTGAACAGATTGCAAAGGTCCTCCATCTGACATTTAGACAATAACTCAAATTTAGGAGGCCATTAGAGAAAAGAATACGTGTAAGTGTAAAGTAGGCAAAATCCGGCTATACTCTTTATTCATATATATGCATTAAAATTACTTAAAGTGCTTAACAACAAATAATAGCATTATCACGTAACTTGTAATAGAAAGTTTGCATCTACACAGGTTGATCTACCAATTGAAGTGCAGAAAAAAATCGTGTTGTCCACTGGCTGGAAACTATCGTCGCAAGCATACTCACGGTCGGGCCGGGCGTGGGGCTTGAGTGCGTTGGGGAAGTAGCGGAGGTGGAAGCCGAGGTCGTCGGACAGGAGTCCACCATGAGTTTGGACTGTGCTGCCCTTTAATTCCTTCCTCTTCTTCTTCACATGGGGCCAGCCGAATCAGGACATCGTGGACATGGTCGAGGCTGCGCGTCGCGGCTAGGGCACTGGGGTGGGAAAGCGGAAAGTTGATAATTAACAAATAGAGTATACTATGTACCATTGAACGAGAAGAAAGGGGATAGACACACCAGTGCCAACAACTACGTGAGCATCCCGGGGCTGAACTTTTGCATGCTAAGCTCCGCGCCGCAAGACACCATTCTTGGAATGCCCGGAGCAGTATGAGAATAGCGACATGGAGGAGCCGATGTGGACCAGGTCACCAGGTCGGGGACGTAGACGTCGTGGCCTCACCCGCCGAGCGCGCCTACCTAGAGCCCGCCACATCACCATGCCATCGCTGGTGAACCATGCATTCACAAGCACCATGACGTGGCTGCCGGTCTGCTTCTCGTCCTGGTCCATGGTGGTGGTGGTGGCTCCGATGATCTTGTGCTCGTGACGATGGTGTGACGCTCATTATTTTATGGCAAGAGATTATGGCAGAGATTGATCGATTATTTGGGTTCCGAGAGTTTATAGCCTTACCATACATGGATTGTTTGAATACCATAATTATCATATTTGAGATTTCTTGAGTTTATGGTCTTACCATACCTGAATTGATTGATTACCATAATTAAATACATTGGGTATTCCCGACCAGACGAGAAAGCCATTAAGAGAGGAAAACCGGTGGAAGGGGTTGGTGAGAGGTGGGACAAAGAAAGACCGGACAAAAATAAACCGTACCAGGCTACCAAGTGCTGCATCTCTACTCCTAATGGACGAGTTGGTTGAATAGTCCCACCACTTTCGTCTGGCTTTTTTTCGTCTGGTTTTTCTTCGTCCCACCTCCCACCACCCCCCCTCCCACCGGTTTTCCTCTTTTCTCGTCTGGCCGGCAATACCCAACGTATTTATGGTAATCAATCACAATTAATCCACGTATGGCAAGGCTATAAACTCAGAAATCTCAAATATGATAATTATAGTAATAAATCAATCCAGGTATGGTAAGGCCATAACTCAGAAAATTTCGAATATGGTAATTATTCTCTTCACTTCGTACGCCCCACCCCATCGATCGAAGGTCTCCCCCAGCGCACGCCCCACCCATTTTTCCCATCTCCTGATTTGGCAAGTGATGATTCAATCATGTAATTCCCCCACACAAAAAAGAAGAAAGATTCAATCACGTAATTTATATTCCTTATTATCCACATTACCATTCAATCTCTACTACCTAAAATAACAGCAAGGTTCCGTATCTCTACTCCTAACTAGTAAATATGCCCGTGCGTTGCTACGGGCCGTTATCGGGTTCGTTTATGACCTCTACATTTTATTCAGAAACAAGCATGTACCAAGATACTCACTTAGAAAGCAGAATCAATGATGTCCTATAGTTAATTAGCTAGGGTACAACAGATCAATATAGGACCAAGATATGCTATACTTTACATTCCCTACGTAGTGTTTTCCAATTAATTCTTGCACATGGCTATTGTTTCATCTAGCTCTAGCGTATCCTCTCTTTCTCCCTCTTAATTAGTATAGTTGATGATAGATGCGAATTGATGACCCTGTAGTATGTACCTCAGATCAAACGAAGTTCCGCGGATGGTGGAGTATGTGCAGACAGATTTCCGGTGAATTCAACGGTGTACAGGCACGGCGCTGTCGGAAACTGGAGGCATGGCGATCAGCCAAATAACTGCAGATTATCCTAGAAAGTTAGAACACATAAAACTGTTTGACCTTGCAATAGAATCGAAAGGATTCAGTGATGTGCGCCTCTCTCTGTTCTCTCTCTTCCTCAACTATCTCTCTTCTTTCTCCACAAGATCAGATCAGTAGGACCTTTCAAAAAAAAAAGAGATCAGATCAGTAGGAACTGAACCTCTCTCTCTCTCTCTAGCAGCATCGGCCAGCAGTAGCTCCATCAAGCCCTCTATCTAAATGTGCAGCAATCAACGCATCTCTGCTCTCTCATCTCTCTGCTCTCTCTCATCCTCACATATTTCTCCAGCAGGAGCGCCCAGCATGCCCTCTGCTCTTTCCCTAGAGCAGAAACTCATCAGAAACCATCTGTATCCACTTGCCGCCAGCGCCATCTCTCCCTCCTGTAGATTCTCTATTAGCTCGAATGTTCAAAAAAAATTCGAGGGACGAACGAACCTGTGCTGCGGTGGCGGATGTCAGGAACTTGCGGCACGACAATGTCGGGAGCAACTTGCGATGCAATTGACGATGCCGGGAGCAACTTGCGATGCAAGTGATTTGCTTTGGGTTGAGCTGTTCCTCTTTATATGGTAGCAATGTCCAGCCCGCGCTCCTGAAGAATTCCTCCTCTGCCTCGGCATCCCGCCCCTCGACGGCGATGAGGGCGCGGAGGTGGTGGATCTCGGCGGCGAAGCGGCGGAGCTCCATCTGGACCTCGGCCTTCTCCTTCTACAGGCGCCGCATCATGGCCATGGCCTTCCTGGCGGCGTTGGCCGCGGCGAGGCGCTCCTCCTCCATCTCGCCCCACAGCGCCCGCAGTCTCCTCGTCCGCCTCTACAAAAATTAACATAGCACTATTGTGTAGATACATAAGTAAAGAGAACAGGCAAGCACCATTTGGTTATTTTTTGAACGAATGTCCACTGATAAAAATAATCAAACCCTGACCATTCCATGCAGAATGAGTAAATGGACAATCTAACATCACAAGATTTCTTAAAATTGGCATGAACAAACCATTCAACACCGAGTAGCATATAATCCAATCACGAAAAAAAATGTAAAAAAAAAAACAAAGCTGAGCAACCCCTAATGAATGAGCTAGCCTGCAACATCGAAGAAGGGGGAAAATTATTAGAAAGAGTTTCCTTGTTGACAAATAATGACTGCATGCTTGTAAAATGTCCTTTATTTATGGAGACGGGGTGTCAGATATAGTTGGATGCCAAGAAGTTCAATTTAGTGGAAGGGAATCCTACCCTGGACAAGATGTTTAAATAACGAACGCATCGCATAATGAGCTATACTCTGTAAGGAAAGTACAACCCCTTCCTTGATGAAACAACGTTGTTTCATCAATTCCTTGTACCACCAACAAAACACTTTCAAGAACATTAAAAAATTATATGATATCAGAGTCTATCTTGAAAGAAAAAATGAATACCACCTGGTAGAAACAAATCACACATTTAAATGTTTGAGCAAAGCAGGACATACAAAAAAACCAAAAAATATCCGAAGAGAATAATACCATGGCTTTAATGCTGCAATCACTATTGTGGGGTCTTGTATCAGGCAGGCTGCTGCTAGTTTCACTACTCTTGTTAGATTTTTCTGGGCTGCTTCCAGCTGATTTACCCAGGATGCCTCCATCTTTTTTGTTCACAGTTTCCTTGAAATGGCTTCTGCACTCTCCAAAACTAAATTATTATGAGGTTAAGCAGTTGTAACTTAATTTTCAGAAGGTCAGCACTACTAAGTTTTTCACTAATTTATTGCAAGAGATGCGGCAAAAATAAACCAATGCAAATTAAATAAAACAATTAAGGATCTCAATCATCTCAGACTAAGCACATGAAGCACTCCAATGAAGCAATTTTTTTAGACCCAATGAAGCAAATATGCCAAACCATGAATCGTATAGGTCAAGAAGCTTTACCCATGTCCACCAACGGCACCTCACTGATGACCTCGCCTGGTGGTTGGTGCCATTATAGTTTGCACGAGCAATCATCATCCCCAAGGAAAAGAAAAAACAAAGGCATAGACAGAAACAATTTCTTCCTGTCAACTGAAGCTCGATGGAAAAAGCAACTTCTGATCGAATTAATCAGAGTGCTCTTTCTCATCTAGCTGAAGAATTTCTTGCCCTGAAAAAAAAACTTCACGAACTCCCTAAGCGAAAGAAAAACAAAGGCACAAATAGAAACAATTTGTTCCCTTCAATTGTAACTCTACAGAAAACGCTACCTTCCACCAATCAATTATTACCTAGTGCCTTCAAAGAACTGTTGTTGCCCCAGGCCCTCAATTTTTGTCTACTTGCTGATTTCTTCCATGGCTCGGGAGTATTCATTATTCTATAAATGTACGAAAACAATCAGAAACCGTATATGGTCAACAAAGGGCATTCAAATATCCATGATCTCATGACAAAAAAGTATCCATGATCTCGGGACAAAGCAAATCCATTCAGTTGCTAGATCCATGAATAGCTCATTACCACTGAAGAATTAAAGAATTAAGGAGTCAATACAAACTACCTAAAGCAGGGCAGACCAAAAAGCATGCCATGATTAGAAGGATCAGTTTCCCCTAAACAGTACACTGGGTGATAAGAAATGTATCATCTGCACACGGAGTGATAATATACTCAATGCAAACTTTTGAACTGAAAACCTACACGGCTACACATTGTAGACAAATGCAGCGAAATACATGTGAGCTTTATATAGACATACAGAACCATAAGAAGCAACCAGTTGAATACCAACATAAACCACCTCTCATCACCCCTAGCTGTAGCATTATGTTGCTTAACAAAAATAATGATTACATGTATGCCTGCAGATGCTACACCCAGGAAGAAAAAGTGGACAGTTTTCAAAAATCTCGGCAGGGTGTAACCATCAATGTTGAGGCTCCTTCAATATGTGCACCATCTTTGTACATAAGTAATTGAAATGTAGAGTTAAATTCAATATAATAAAAAATGAGTCACCTAAAAGTGGATTTAAAAAGATTCGCATGGATATGTCACGAGGATTGCTTCCCAATCTTCAGAAACTGAATCATGTATCATCATCAATTCACTTACACAATTCAATTTCATATTCAGGGTCATTTGGACACATCAATGGAACACCAATTACTTATATAAGGTTCATGTTTGCATAGATAAACCACAACTCCTAGCAGTGAAAGGCATCGGAAATTCATCTGCAGAACACTGAAACCCCAAAGTAAGTTGCCAAATATTTTAAAATATCAATAGCTAAATTGTCTAACTTTCAGACATATTATCTAGTGAATTCCCTTACAATTCCAACAACTACATCCAGCAGCAGCCGCCATCCAAAATCTTTCTTGAATACATCCTTGTGCAGAAATAATCGCTACTGTACGTAGCTCAGATCAACATGAAACTACATGAGGATCCAATTCCAATCAGATAAATCTAATCAAAGGTAGCAAATTAATGGGGAAGGGACATGGAATGTAGCTTACGTGTGAGAAAGGGAGGAAGTAGGATATGGCGAAGATACAGAGAGCCCAGGCCATGGTGTGAACCTTGGCTTCCTCGATCAGATAATCCATGATCCCCATCGCCTCCACTCCAAGGCTCGGCCACTCATCACCAAGGGGTAGAGGAAGACGCACTCGGTGGCGAGCCCGCCCTGGTTGTGCAGGCAGCGCTCTGGATCCCAGTAGTGGCCGAACCTGTGTAGGGCGCTGCTACTTTCGGATCTTGGTGGACCGGTTTCGGTTCTCTTGCTCCCATACATGATGTGAATCCTCCAACTGGATAGCCTCTATTGTACCATATTGACACAAAATAATTGACAGCATGAGCCAAATAAATTATAGAAGTGAGGTACTGCGTGTCAGTCTTTATTGAAAAAAATACTGTAATTAAATTGTGTGATTTCATTGAGCTAAGAAGGTTCGATTAGTTTGAATCAAAATTCTGCGACCATGTCTTAATGGAGTGTGAAAAGGGATACTTGTTGTAGATAACACCAATAACTGTTTTTACCTAACAGAAAATAACAGGTAGAGAATCTTGTGTCATTAAAATCAATCCTTGACTATTCACAAATGGACAATGAACTACACATAGATTAAACCATCACTAATTCGAAATTTGAACCGACCTAGACTACCAGTGTGGCACTTGATGTTGGTTATATTGCCAAAGTTACAGCAGAGTTGCTGCCGAATTTGTAATCCACACAAACAAAGTCCATCTTTGCTGTTAAATTGGAAATCCACACCAACAAAGTCCATCAACCTTGTACGAAATTCAGCTCTGAATTGTAAGAGCGTGCAGGACACAGAACCTACTACCCAAAGATAAACGACCAGTCATATAATCCATACAACTTAGTCTAACATGATAAGAGTAATGGTAAGCAGCCACTGTTGGGAGCTGTGATTTATTTTTGCATACTGACATTGTACATATGAACATTTTACAAATGCTTAATATATAAACATCAAATTATATATATCTACATGGGAGCATTTCAGCAAACACATGGCGAGCATGAGTGTCACACAAACCTGCAGCTTCCTAGATTTCCATGTCTCACAGATGGTGGTGGGCAGCAGCAGCATGTCACTCCTTAGCTTGGGGGCCCTGGTCATGGATGACCCTGCTGGCGGTGGGGGTAACAGGGCAGCGGCCAGCAGCACGTATGTAAGCCTGTACCTTTGCACCAAGGCGTCTCCCATGCCAACCACAGCTGCAAATTTTACACAGTTGGGAGCGGGTAGTGGAGGCTTACTCACATCAAACGGAAGAAGGAGAGAGGACGCCGAATCTTGATGATGTGTGGCTGGGACCGAGGATGCGCCCGGAGACCCGAGGACACGCAACAGCACGGTAGCTCCATCGTGATGGCATATGGCACTTGGTCCCTCAAGCCATGGAAAGAAGGCAGGGAGGAGAGAGAGCTCCCGAAGGGCGACGGTGACCCGAGATCCCTCGCACCCGCAGAGCCATGGAAAGAAGGCAGGGAGGAGAGGGAGCTCCCGAAGGTCGACAGCGACCCAAGATCCCTCGCGCCCGCAGGGGGAGCAGGAGGTTGCAGATCGAGGAGGCTGTGGGTGGCGGATGGGGAGGGGAAGGAGAAGATTAGGGGCCGGAGAAGAAGACCGCCAGCGCCGCCTGCCCGTTTCGATGGAGTCTGCCGGCTGATAAAGAGCGGTGGCGGCAGAGGAGGAGGAGAGAGTGGAGTTGGGGGAAGGTGCGGCGCCGGCGTCGAGTATCGCCGGTGGTGGAAAGCCGGAGGGGTGGGGGCGGCGCACGGCGGAGGGGCGGTGGCCGGCGGTGGTGGCGCGCGGCGGAGGGGCGGGGGCCGGCTGCGGCAGCACGTGGCGGGGGCCGGCGGCGTGCGGCAAAGTGAAGGGGGTGGCGGCGCGCTGGAGGTGGAGACGGCGGAGGTAAGCTCGTCGTGCGGGTCTTTTTTTCTTTTCCCTCGCCGTACCGGTTCGGTTTGAGGAGGACTGCGGGTTGAATTAGAAAAAATGCAAGGACTTTTATGCAAAACGACAACGACGTCCGACCAAAAGCAGCAACCTCTTTATGTCTATTAGCAGAATGCCCGTGCGTTGCCACGGGCTTTTGAAATATTTTGCTGGAGTGGTATATAAATCTTATGCATGTCAAATTTCAGATGTAGAGAAAGATAGCAGGGGCACAATCGGGTAATAATTGAAGTCCACCTCACTTGCAATGTAAAATGATAAAAAAAAAATTGAAGATGCATACATATAGAGCGATGATCCAACTAAAAACTCATTACAAATTAAGATATACTTGATGCGATTAAAAAATCCTCGCATAATATCAGGAATGTTATCTTTAACTTCATTCATACGATATTTGAACAAGTATAGTAAACATTTCTTTCTCAACTCAAACCCATCATGCACAAGCAATATATGTAGACACGGATACTTCACATCAAATACCTTAAATGTGTAACAGAGAATACTCACCGTGCAAACCAGACGAATGTATTCTTTACCGTTCCACCAGAGCATAAGGAAAAAAAATCACCAGGCACGTCCCTGCAATTTCCTAAATTAATATTATATTGAATATAGTGATGACAAAATAAATGTTTGTATTTTGAATGTTATGATGATGAAATATATATTTGTTACCCGTTTGCGCCCGTGCCAGCTGGTGTAAATAACATATAAGTCATAGACACAAATAGATAAATAACAATAAATCATTATACACATGGATGGATTAAAAACAATATATCATTATATGGTTGGATAATGAGTTGAGACTACCATATCTTGTTGTAGTAAGTATTAACATGTTGTATGATGTGACAATATTTTGGTGGGTCTATGTCCTTTTCTCCATCTTTTTTTAATTTGGCTAGATACGAACATGCTAATAATATGTACCTTTTCACCCGCCCTGTCTAATAGACGCTCATGAGCACGCATACAATATACATAAGCATTTATCACCTATAATTCCTCATTTAATATATATATATTAATGATATTAGATATTGTTCACGGGTTTATATTATAAAGTAGAAAGTTTATGCGATTGGTCTTACACCGTCATGCAAGGACTATCATCTTTTATAAGGCATTCTAACTCGTACGTTTATAACAAGGCATCTTCAATGTCCACGAACTTGGTTTTCTTAGGAAAGACACGATTGATTCAATGAATGTAACATCTATAGGCTGGAGCATTTCTCTCTATATAACTATTGGTATTTGAGTAGCTACATGATGTAGAAGCTTAGCGATAAACACTAACTTGAAAAAGGTAGAAGCAGCAGCTAGTTTCCAGCTTACGGAGTACCAGGTGTGCTGTTCCCATTTGTTTGTCCAGAGCCTGATTCATGCACCCTAGTAACTTTCATGTGATGGTGATAGCCTGATAGGTAGCAGATTATTTTCCGTACAAGTAAACAGCCTTGCAGCCAAATTTTCTCTCTCTGAAATTCACCAAATATGCAACATATATCCGAAGATCCATCCTGTTATTGCTACACCCAGTATTACTTAGGGATAAGAAAATGAAGATGACCATGTTGAGTTGTTGACTCAATTTTTTTCAGGATGACCTATTTGGAAATCCTTGGAAGTATCTGTGATTTTGATTATTGCTTGGCCAAACCATTTTTGTTTGAAATTACAGATATGTGGCGAGTACTTTTCCTAAAAATAGCGGAAGCACACAAACAGCTGCTGATGTCTGAACTGGATAGGGTTACTCAGGTATGATCACTATTTTATTTATTTGACAGTTCATGGGTTAGGGTAACTCTTGACTGGCACCAACCTGTTTCATATGCTTGGATGGATTTAATTTCTTACAAGTTTCTCGGAAACAACAAGAACTACAAGGTTCATCGAGATGAAATTCACACCAAGCTAGGTAGTGGAGGCCTTTGCTCTGTATTCCTGCTGTTCAACTTGTATTCTATCTTAGTTATAAACTTATAATGTAATGCTGGGTGATTGTACGTTTTCCTATTTGCCAGATGAAAAATCTTTTTGAGGATTTACGTGTGCTGGATAAAAATATTCAAGCATATCTTGAAGTAAGTATCTTTTCCCTCTTCTATTTTCTCATCTAGTTCATTTTTTAGATTATGATTATTGAAGCATGGACATTGCTATTAGTTTGTCATTGCTATTAGCACTTGAACATTAAACAACCTTACCAGACATTGTAAGGGAAGGCTGATTTTCATCTTGGAGCCTGACCGTATCCTCCTCTTTTTCCTTCCGATAAGATGCCCGCCTCCGGGCGTTTACCTGCTCCCTTTTTTCGTCAGTGAAGCTGTTGTTGCGTTCATTCATCACATCTCATGTTGTCTGCTGCTCGGATGTTGGATTAGACACTGAACCTCCATGAGGTAGAGCATTACACCCTACCTGGTTTCCCACGTCGATTTTACCTGATTCTAGAGCTATTGGAACAACAGAAAAGCCATAAGCTGAATAAATATATGAAGATGAACCCCCGTAAGCACTAATTAGTCCATATCAAAGACGGTTCGGGTAATACCATTTGAACTTCGTGGTACATTTGTGTCATATCCCAGTATGAGATTACTGGGAGCCGGCAACGAAGCATCATGATGCATGAATGAGATTGCTGGGTTGTCTGCATCATATAAAAATAACAAACCAGAAGAACCATAAAGCATCATTATGTGTGAAGGAGATTGGCACAAACCTGCCACTTTACTGATTCTTCTGAATACATATATTATAATAGACAACGTTGCAAAATGTCACAAGTGTACCTGACATCGCATTGGAAGGTCGATCAACATTCATGATATTCCCGAGAGTGGGTCGGGAAAAATTTTGCACATCATCTTGTAGCTTGGTCGTACCCTCCTTTTTCTTCCGATAAGATGTCCGCCTCCGCGCGTTCACAAGCTCCCTTTTTTCTTCCTTATCACTTTGCATGCTAGCTAATTCTTTGTCATTAAAGGAACCTGATGTGAGTAGTCGAAGCACGAAAAGTTTGAATCATCATGTGAAGTATGCATTCGAACCAATAATTGTTATACAATAATGAAGTATGTGGAATCACTTTAATGCCACCGCCGATTATTCTATTGTAGCACTTAATCGTTAAACAACCTTACCAGACATCATAATGGCAGGTTGATTTTCATCTTTCGATAATCAGCTCGCCTCCTGGCGTTTACCTGCTCCCTTTTACTATCACTCAAGACAACTCCTGTTGTCTGGTCTTGAGGCAATACCATTTGAATTTGTGGTACATCTGTGGCATGAACCAGTGTGAGATTCGCGGAGCCGGGAACGAAGCATCATTATGCGTGCCAGAGGAGGTAGTAATATGCATTCCTACATGTAGCACATTCCTACGGGTATGATATCTGGGTTGTATTCATCAACATTTGTCCCATCCACATGGCCTGCAACACATAATGTATGCACAATGTCATCGTGAGAAGGGCATGATGTTTGCCATGTATAGCAAAATCTGATAGCGGAACGTATACCTGTAGGCACATCTGACCCGTTTGCATGTTCAGTTGTTGCCTTGCTTTTTGAATTCCCCATATGTACCTATCAATTGCCGGCTCCATGAGACCAAAAGATCATTGCTTGATATATGAAACACATTAAATTTGCACCTTGTTACATGCTACTTACAAAAAAAGTGTATTACTTACTGATACAATTTACAAAAAAGTGTATTACTTCCTGATACAATTTTGTGGTTTACTTCCTGATGCTATTTACAAAGAAGTGTTTACTTCCTGATGCTATTTACAAAGAAGTGTTTACTTCCTGATGCTATTTACAAAAAAGTGTATTACTTCCTGATACAATTTTGGTACGTTCATCATTTTGTAGGCTTGTCAGATTGAGCATGGATCAAGTGGACAAATGACAGATGGAGGGGGGCGACACATTAGGCAGAAGCGACATATGGAGGGGGTCGACACAACCGCAAGCAGGTCTCACAACATGTACACTACTTTGCTGAGGCGTTAATGGCTAGCACATCAGCGCCCAACAGATGTACGTACCATAGATGACCAGTGGCTTCCCCTCCCATGGCAAACTCTGGCTGGCAGGGAGGCGGTCATCGCTTCGAGAGATCGTCGCCCGGCCAGCGCAGAAGAAACGAAGCCACAGATCGATGGGGATGGCTTCACCTACGTTGGCAAACTCTGGCTCGCAGCTAGGGATCATTCTTTTTCAGGGATCATTGTTTTTCAGCTGAGGCAGAGCAGCCAGCATGGTATCGTGGCCACGAGGATGTGGCGTTGGGTGCAGGAAGAAAAGAAGGGGTGGCGAGGGGGTGCCTACTGCTGGGATCGGGCCTCGGGGGTGGTTGTGGTGATGAGGTGGAAGGAGATGCCGTCGTCCTTAACAAGGATCTTGTAGACGCCGCCGATGAGGGAGGTGTGGATGGCGCCCAGGTCCAGCACACCCTTCTTCACCGCATCCTCCCCTCCTTATACGAATCCTTGTTCTTCCCCGTCAGTCGTCGCGTGAGGGTTTTTGACGGCGGCGTGGCGTCCAGCGTCCTCCGCGTCGTCCTTGCCGGCCTCCCCGATCAGGTCGAGGATGTTGGGAAGGGGCCATCGATCGGAGCGGCTAGGGATCGGACAGGGAGAAAGAATAGAAACCCTAAATAGCAGAGGATGTTGGAATAAAGCAGAGGATCGATTGACTTGGGAACGTTAGGAAAGTACTATTTGTGATCTATGTACATTAGGAAGGTGTTGATTAAGAAGGAAAGAGTGAACGGGGAAGGATTGGTTTATTTGGGCAGAACCAACAGATTGCAAAAACCCAAATGAGAGGTTTGGTGGCGTTGAAAAAAAAAATCGGTGGTGCGATTGGAGACCTATCGATGGAAGGGTGGGATCGAGGGGTGGACCTCTTGTTCGATGGAAACGAACGAAACGAACGACGACCTACGGACTAAGACATTAGGAGTAGAGAACTTTCATGTGATGGTGATAGCCTGATAGGTAGCAGATTATTTTCCGTACAAGTAAACAGCCTTGCAGCCAAATTTTCTCTCTCTGAAATTCACCAAATATGCAACATATATCCGAAGATCCATCCTGTTATTGCTACACCCAGTATTACTTAGGGATAAGAAAATGAAGATGACCATGTTGAGTTGTTGACTCAATTTTTTTCAGGATGACCTATTTGGAAATCCTTGGAAGTATCTGTGATTTTGATTATTGCTTGGCCAAACCATTTTTGTTTGAAATTATAGATATGTGGCGAGTACTTTTCCTAAAAATAGCGGAAGCACACAAACAGCTGCTGATGTCTGAACTGGATAGGGTTACTCAGGTATGATCACTATTTTATTTATTTGACAGTTCATGGGTTAGGGTAACTCTTGACTGGCACCAACCTGTTTCATATGCTTGGATGGATTTAACTTCTTACAAGTTTCTCGGAAACAACAAGAACTACAAGGTTCATCGAGATGAAATTCACACCAAGCTAGGTAGTGGAGGCCTTTGCTCTGTATTCCTGCTGTTCAACTTGTATTCTATCTTAGTTATAAACTTATAATGTAATGCTGGGTGATTGTACGTTTTCCTATTTGCCAGATGAAAAATCTTTTTGAGGATTTACGTGTGCTGGATAAAAATATTCAAGCATATCTTGAAGTAAGTATCTTTTCCCTCTTCTATTTTCTCATCTAGTTCATTTTTTAGATTATGATTATTGAAGCATGGACATTGCTATTAGTTTGTCATTGCTATTAGCACTTGAACATTAAACAACCTTACCAGACATTGTAAGGGAAGGCTGATTTTCATCTTGGAGCCTGACCGTATCCTCCTCTTTTTCCTTCCGATAAGATGCCCGCCTCCGGGCGTTTACCTGCTCCCTTTTTTCGTCAGTGAAGCTGTTGTTGCGTTCATTCATCACATCTCATGTTGTCTGCTGCTCGGATGTTGGATTAGACACTGAACCTCCATGAGGTAGAGCATTACACCCTACCTGGTTTCCCACGTCGATTTTACCTGATTCTAGAGCTATTGGAACAACAGAAAAGCCATAAGCTGAATAAATATATGAAGATGAACCCCCGTAAGCACTAATTAGTCCATATCAAAGACGGTTCGGGTAATACCATTTGAACTTCGTGGTACATTTGTGTCATATCCCAGTATGAGATTACTGGGAGCCGGCAACGAAGCATCATGATGCATGAATGAGATTGCTGGGTTGTCTGCATCATATAAAAATAACAAACCAGAAGAACCATAAAGCATCATTATGTGTGAAGGAGATTGGCACAAACCTGCCACTTTACTGATTCTTCTGAATACATATATTATAATAGACAACGTTGCAAAATGTCACAAGTGTACCTGACATCGCATTGGAAGGTCGATCAACATTCATGATATTCCCGAGAGTGGGTCGGGAAAAATTTTGCACATCATCTTGTAGCTTGGTCGTACCCTCCTTTTTCTTCCGATAAGATGTCCGCCTCCGCGCGTTCACAAGCTCCCTTTTTTCTTCCTTATCACTTTGCATGCTAGCTAATTCTTTGTCATTAAAGGAACCTGATGTGAGTAGTCGAAGCACGAAAAGTTTGAATCATCATGTGAAGTATGCATTCGAACCAATAATTGTTATACAATAATGAAGTATGTGGAATCACTTTAATGCCACCGCCGATTATTCTATTGTAGCACTTAATCGTTAAACAACCTTACCAGACATCATAATGGCAGGTTGATTTTCATCTTTCGATAATCAGCTCGCCTCCTGGCGTTTACCTGCTCCCTTTTACTATCACTCAAGACAACTCCTGTTGTCTGGTCTTGAGGCAATACCTTTTGAATTTGTGGTACATCTGTGGCATGAACCAGTGTGAGATTCGCGGAGCCGGGAACGAAGCATCATTATGCGTGCCAGAGGAGGTAGTAATATGCATTCCTACATGTAGCACATTCCTACGGGTATGATATCTGGGTTGTATTCATCAACATTTGTCCCATCCACATGGCCTGCAACACATAATGTATGCACAATGTCATCGTGAGAAGGGCATGATGTTTGCCATGTATAGCAAAATCTGATAGCGGAACGTATACCTGTAGGCACATCTGACCCGTTTGCATGTTCAGTTGTTGCCTTGCTTTTTGAATTCCCCATATGTACCTATCAATTGCCGGCTCCATGAGACCAAAAGATCATTGCTTGATATATGAAACACATTAAATTTGCACCTTGTTACATGCTACTTACAAAAAAAGTGTATTACTTACTGATACAATTTACAAAAAAGTGTATTACTTCCTGATACAATTTTGTGGTTTACTTCCTGATGCTATTTACAAAGAAGTGTTTACTTCCTGATGCTATTTACAAAGAAGTGTATTACTTCCTGATACAATTTTGGTACGTTCATCATTTTGTAGGCTTGTCAGATTGAGCATGGATCAAGTGGACAAATGACAGATGGAGGGGGGCGACACATTAGGCAGAAGCGACATATGGAGGGGGTCGACACAACCGCAAGCAGGTCTCACAACATGTACACTACTTTGCTGAGGCGTTAATGGCTAGCACATCAGCGCCCAACAGATGTACGTACCATAGATGACCAGTGGCTTCCCCTCCCATGGCAAACTCTGGCTGGCAGGGAGGCGGTCATCGCTTCGAGAGATCGTCGCCCGGCCAGCGCAGAAGAAACGAAGCCACAGATCGATGGGGATGGCTTCACCTACGTTGGCAAACTCTGGCTCGCAGCTAGGGATCATTCTTTTTCAGGGATCATTGTTTTTCAGCTGAGGCAGAGCAGCCAGCATGGTATCGTGGCCACGAGGATGTGGCGTTGGGTGCAGGAAGAAAAGAAGGGGTGGCGAGGGGGTGCCTACTGCTGGGATCGGGCCTCGGGGGTGGTTGTGGTGATGAGGTGGAAGGAGATGCCGTCGTCCTTAACAAGGATCTTGTAGACGCCGCCGATGAGGGAGGTGTGGATGGCGCCCAGGTCCAGCACACCCTTCTTCACCGCATCCTCCCCTCCTTATACGAATCCTTGTTCTTCCCCGTCAGTCGTCGCGTGAGGGTTTTTGACGGCGGCGTGGCGTCCAGCGTCCTCCGCGTCGTCCTTGCCGGCCTCCCCGATCAGGTCGAGGATGTTGGGAAGGGGCCATCGATCGGAGCGGCTAGGGATCGGACAGGGAGAAAGAATAGAAACCCTAAATAGCAGAGGATGTTGGAATAAAGCAGAGGATCGATTGACTTGGGAACGTTAGGAAAGTACTATTTGTGATCTATGTACATTAGGAAGGTGTTGATTAAGAAGGAAAGAGTGAACGGGGAAGGATTGGTTTATTTGGGCAGAACCAACAGATTGCAAAAACCCAAATGAGAGGTTTGGTGGCGTTGAAAAAAAAAATCGGTGGTGCGATTGGAGACCTATCGATGGAAGGGTGGGATCGAGGGGTGGACCTCTTGTTCGATGGAAACGAACGAAACGAACGACGACCTACGGACTAAGACATTAGGAGTAGAGAACTTTCATGTGATGGTGATAGCCTGATAGGTAGCAGATTATTTTCCGTACAAGTAAACAGCCTTGCAGCCAAATTTTCTCTCTCTGAAATTCACCAAATATGCAACATATATCCGAAGATCCATCCTGTTATTGCTACACCCAGTATTACTTAGGGATAAGAAAATGAAGATGACCATGTTGAGTTGTTGACTCAATTTTTTTCAGGATGACCTATTTGGAAATCCTTGGAAGTATCTGTGATTTTGATTATTGCTTGGCCAAACCATTTTTGTTTGAAATTACAGATATGTGGCGAGTACTTTTCCTAAAAATAGCGGAAGCACACAAACAGCTGCTGATGTCTGAACTGGATAGGGTTACTCAGGTATGATCACTATTTTATTTATTTGACAGTTCATGGGTTAGGGTAACTCTTGACTGGCACCAACCTGTTTCATATGCTTGGATGGATTTAACTTCTTACAAGTTTCTCGGAAACAACAAGAACTACAAGGTTCATCGAGATGAAATTCACACCAAGCTAGGTAGTGGAGGCCTTTGCTCTGTATTCCTGCTGTTCAACTTGTATTCTATCTTAGTTATAAACTTATAATGTAATGCTGGGTGATTGTACGTTTTCCTATTTGCCAGATGAAAAATCTTTTTGAGGATTTACGTGTGCTGGATAAAAATATTCAAGCATATCTTGAAGTAAGTATCTTTTCCCTCTTCTATTTTCTCATCTAGTTCATTTTTTAGATTATGATTATTGAAGCATGGACATTGCTATTAGTTTGTCATTGCTATTAGCACTTGAACATTAAACAACCTTACCAGACATTGTAAGGGAAGGCTGATTTTCATCTTGGAGCCTGACCGTATCCTCCTCTTTTTCCTTCCGATAAGATGCCCGCCTCCGGGCGTTTACCTGCTCCCTTTTTTCGTCAGTGAAGCTGTTGTTGCGTTCATTCATCACATCTCATGTTGTCTGCTGCTCGGATGTTGGATTAGACACTGAACCTCCATGAGGTAGAGCATTACACCCTACCTGGTTTCCCACGTCGATTTTACCTGATTCTAGAGCTATTGGAACAACAGAAAAGCCATAAGCTGAATAAATATATGAAGATGAACCCCCGTAAGCACTAATTAGTCCATATCAAAGACGGTTCGGGTAATACCATTTGAACTTCGTGGTACATTTGTGTCATATCCCAGTATGAGATTACTGGGAGCCGGCAACGAAGCATCATGATGCATGAATGAGATTGCTGGGTTGTCTGCATCATATAAAAATAACAAACCAGAAGAACCATAAAGCATCATTATGTGTGAAGGAGATTGGCACAAACCTGCCACTTTACTGATTCTTCTGAATACATATATTATAATAGACAACGTTGCAAAATGTCACAAGTGTACCTGACATCGCATTGGAAGGTCGATCAACATTCATGATATTCCCGAGAGTGGGTCGGGAAAAATTTTGCACATCATCTTGTAGCTTGGTCGTACCCTCCTTTTTCTTCCGATAAGATGTCCGCCTCCGCGCGTTCACAAGCTCCCTTTTTTCTTCCTTATCACTTTGCATGCTAGCTAATTCTTTGTCATTAAAGGAACCTGATGTGAGTAGTCGAAGCACGAAAAGTTTGAATCATCATGTGAAGTATGCATTCGAACCAATAATTGTTATACAATAATGAAGTATGTGGAATCACTTTAATGCCACCGCCGATTATTCTATTGTAGCACTTAATCGTTAAACAACCTTACCAGACATCATAATGGCAGGTTGATTTTCATCTTTCGATAATCAGCTCGCCTCCTGGCGTTTACCTGCTCCCTTTTACTATCACTCAAGACAACTCCTGTTGTCTGGTCTTGAGGCAATACCTTTTGAATTTGTGGTACATCTGTGGCATGAACCAGTGTGAGATTCGCGGAGCCGGGAACGAAGCATCATTATGCGTGCCAGAGGAGGTAGTAATATGCATTCCTACATGTAGCACATTCCTACGGGTATGATATCTGGGTTGTATTCATCAACATTTGTCCCATCCACATGGCCTGCAACACATAATGTATGCACAATGTCATCGTGAGAAGGGCATGATGTTTGCCATGTATAGCAAAATCTGATAGCGGAACGTATACCTGTAGGCACATCTGACCCGTTTGCATGTTCAGTTGTTGCCTTGCTTTTTGAATTCCCCATATGTACGTATCAATTGCCGGCTCCATGAGACCAAAAGATCATTGCTTGATATATGAAACACATTAAATTTGCACCTTGTTACATGCTACTTACAAAAAAAGTGTATTACTTACTGATACAATTTACAAAAAAGTGTATTACTTCCTGATACAATTTTGTGTATTACTTCCTGATGCTATTTACAAAAAAGTGTTTACTTCCTGATGCTATTTACAAAGAAATGTTTACTTCCTGATGCTATTTACAAAAAAGTGTATTACTTCCTGATACAATTTTGGTACTGTCATCATTTTGTAGGCTTGTCAGATTGAGCATGGATCAAGTGGACAAATGACAGATGGAGGGGGGCGACACATTAGGCAGAAGCGACATATGGAGGGGGTCGACACAACCGCAAGCAGGTCTCACAACATGTACACTACTTTGCTGAGGCGTTAATGGCTAGCACATCAGCGCCCAACAGATGTACGTACCGTAGATGACCAGTGGCTTCCCCTCCCATGGCAAACTCTGGCTGGCAGGGAGGGGGTCGTCGCTTCGAGAGATCGTCGCCCGGCCAGCGCAGAAGAAACGAAGCCACAGATCGATGGGGATGGCTTCACCTACGTTGGCAAACTCTGGCTCGCAGCTAGGGATCATTCTTTTTCAGGGATCATTCTTTTTCAGCTGAGGCAGAGCAGCCAGCATGGTATCGTGGCCACGAGGATGTGGCGTTGGGTGCAGGAAGAAAAGAAGGGGTGGCGAGGGGGTGCCTACTGCTGGGATCGGGCCTCGGGGGTGGTTGTGGTGATGAGGTGGAAGGAGACGCCGTCGTCCTTAACAAGGATCTTGTAGACGCCGCCGATGAGGAAGGTGTGGATGGCGCCCAGGTCCAGCACACCCTTCTTCACCGCATCCTCCCCTCCTTATACGAATCCTTGTTCTTCCCCGTCAGTCGTCGCGTGAGGGTTTTTGACGGCGGCGTGGCGTCCAGCGTCCTCCGCGTCATCCTTGCCGGCCTCCCCGATCAGGTCGAGGATGTTGGGAAGGGGCCATCGATCGGAGCGGCTAGGGATCGGACAGGGAGAAAGAATAGAAACCCTAAATAGCAGAGGATGTTGGAATAAAGCAGAGGATCGATTGACTTGGGAACGTTAGGAAAGTACTATTTGTGATCTATGTACATTAGGAAGGTGTTGATTAAGAAGGAAAGAGTGAACGGGGAAGGATTGGTTTATTTGGGCAGAACCAACAGATTGCAAAAACCCAAATGAGAGGTTTGGTGGCGTTGAAAAAAAAATCGGTGGTGCGATTGGAGACCTATCAATGGAAGGGTGGGATCGAGGGGTGGACCTCTTGTTCGATGGAAACGAACGACGACCTACGGACTAAGACATTATGAGTAGAGATTAGGAGTAGAGATGTCTCAGTAGGTACGTCGTTTCGTTCGCTCCTTGCCTCCCCTCCCATCGAACGAGAGGCCTCCCACCCCCATCGATGGAAGTCCCCCCACCGATTTTTATTGATCGCCAGGCTCCACCGATTTTTTTCAGCGCTACCAGCCCACCTCCCATCTGGTTTTTAAAAACTAACCGTACTCAAATCAACACTTTCCTTCTCCTTTTGCAATCTTTCCATATACAACACAGATCAGCGATTCAACAGGGCATGCAGCCATATACAACATCAATCAACGATTCAACACAGATCAGCGATTCAACGCTGATTGATGTTGTATATGGTGAGATTGAAAAAGTGATCAGCGATCGATCAAAGATGGAAATTTTATTCTGGGCGCCTCTTTTATTCAATCTTACCATATACAACATCAATCAGCGATGAAACACATATCACAGTTCAAAACTTTCTCCTAAGCCGGGCGGCGAGCCTTGGTTCTCCGAGATTCCAAGTCTCGCCAGCGATCTTTCTCCTGGGCGGTGCTGCGAGCACTGATTCTCCGCGACTCCAGTCTCGCCGGCGATCCACCGGAGAAGGAGGCACAGGTCAGCCGCCTTGATCATTGCCCTGTTCATGATATAAACATGCTACAGATACACATACTAGAAAATTCAGAACGAAAACATAGCAAGATGTTTTCTAGCTCACCTTCTAATTCCATGATCGCTTTCTTGTGAGCTCACAAATAGTTAAATCAGCCATGTATAGTGAACACCACAAGAATGCAAAGTTGAATGCCTTTGCTTGAGAGATACCTCAACAGATGCCATTAGGTTGAGCAACTGTTATCAACAGGGCAAATCAACCATAATCGAATATGTGTATGCTTTCTTTTAACACTATCTGATGCTGCCGAGATTCTTTCGACGCTATGCAACATAAGACTAACAAAAATAGAATATATGCAAATCAAAAAGGAACACAGATATGCCAAACTTCTGAACCACAACACTTGCCAATTCGTTTGGTCCAGAGGCTCCGTCAGCTACATAAAAACAGAAACAGCCACATGTTATTATTGCTTGCACTTCCTTCTGAAAAAGAAGAAATATACTTGAATGTATATAGAAACGAGGACTGTGGTCAGTACACATCTCATATAGAAACTGAAGGTGTTGTTCATGATCTAAGAGGACTGTGGCAGTACAATGTTATAATGAACTGAAGGTGTTGTTCATGATCTAAGAGGATTGTTGGAACCATGTTTGAAATCAAGACAAGCATTAGATATAATTCTTGCGATAAACATAATCAGTTTCCTTATACGAATTTGCTGCATGCAGTTAACATTTCTGCTCTGGCCGGGTTTCCCAACCATACACACCAGGGTATCAAGACCGTGACCTACCTGCTCGAGGTATGCATGCAATCCTGCTGCTGTTTGTGTGCACTTCTTTCTTAATTTGCTTAGGAGCTTGGACGGATACACTGACAACTTTATGTGCTTAGGAGTTTGGAGGAAAAGTAGATTTAATTTCATTACACTCTACGCCAAGAGACACTCTTATTTTGCTGCCATACACATTACTGCGCGCATTTCTTCTCCCAAGAATTATCACTTTTTTTCTCTTTAGCTGGTTGTTGGTTACCATGACGTCGAGTCGGTGGCAGAGTAAGACTCAGCACGAAGGCCAGTCTCAAGTGGCCACCTTATTAAACTCTCTTTGACTTCTCATATATACAATCTCTGGTTATTTCAGAAGGTGAGCAAATAATTCTTTGTTTATAGTTCGGTAGCAATGCATTACTAACTAGAATATGCTAATATACTCATTCAGATATTACTTAAGTTGTCACTCTGGTACATATATTAATATGTTTGTATAGCTAAGTTTGTCACTCTGGTACATATATCAATATGTTTGTATAGCTAGGTTTGCTTGTGAACAGTGTATTCGATGTCACATAATCAGAAAGAACAATAAGTACATGTCGCTAGCAATTAATTCTACTCATACTAATGTCTATCAGAAAGAACTTTTTTTAGGCAAAAGCTATGAAGTAACTACTCTTAAAGTTTCTGATCGCACCAGAATGCTAAGTAGAAAATGGTTCATTGTGGATAAAGTAATCATCCAATATGGTGGTATCTATAAGATTTTGGGGGAGGAGCTGGGACCTGGCTAGCAGCAAACGATGGCTGCAGCCAAGCCCACGTCCATGTAGTGTGCCTCAAGGCCCAACAACACGCACCAAGCCTTTCCCATTTTCAGGTTCCCAGCGATTTTGTAACCCAGAGATGATGCAGTATATTCTATATACTACTCAAATAGATCTTTCACTTCTCATAGAATGAATAACCAGGTGTGTAGATATGATGAATAGATTAGATAGAAATACTGATCTTACAATTCTAATACATGAAGTGCATCATTCTAAAAAAGATACTAGCTATCTTCAGGCTGGAAATGCAAGGAGTCCAACATTAAAAACATTTTTTAATGAAAACAATCTTGCAATCTTCATATAAGAATTCAACATATATGAAAGTTCATCATGACAGCAATAATAAACTGCTGATTGTGCTTTTACTTTCCCATATTAATATCCAAAGGATGATCCATAAAGACAAATTAGAAATCTTGCTCTAAATAGGTTTCATCTATATACTTGCATTTCTCAGACAAATTTATCAAACAAATTCTTTGAATCTAAAATAAAGCACTTTGTCTTGTTTCACACATAACTTTGTTTTCACGGAGTAGAATACCTTTCTGGGCACACTATTAATAGATTGCCGATCCAGCAATTTACTGACTACAGTTGCATTCTCAGAAGTGCCATAGATAACCCTTTTCCCTTCGTTTTCAAACTGATCAATTGACAGCTGCCTAACCATGCGACCTAAGGTACCTCTTGTTTCTGCTGCTAGCACAGCCTACAAAAATAAAAATTATGTCAAGCATGGCACCGAGCAACTTGAGCTAAACTGTTCAGAAGAAAACCTCTAAGATATAATGTATTGCTGTTAGTTGAAAATAAACAAACAGAAGGACATGGAATTAATAATGAATCAAAACTCAGATTAATTGTATTTTCTACTCACTGTTGTATTTTCTACTCTCTGCTCTATTGTGCAGTGATTTTCTAAGAAGCCATCCCCTCTGCAGCACGTAACTCAGCACACGAGATCCGCAAAGGTTCGCTAGAGTAGTACATGTAGAACAAATGCACTGTTAACCCTCCTCGCAGCACAACAGTGGTTAGGAAATCACTGCACACCACAACAAGAACACACACATCACAAGAGAGGATAATTTGAACACCAAAAAACAAAAGCACCAAGCACCACAGGAGCAGTAGCAAGCATCTATGTAGGCCCATGGTCGCACAACAGCAGCAACTACTTTTCGAGGCGTAGATCGCCCGTCATCTGATTTTCTTTGTCTGTCTTGTTTTCACACATAGCTAAGATTCAGTTATCAATTGTTGTATCGTTGACAAATGCATAGTCTTATACGGATTTAGTCCAAGTACATATACACTTCTGAAATTTTCCGGATGGAACATTTTCCTTGTGTATTGGCTTTTAAAATTTACTTACAGGAAATTTGATTGATGGAGCAGCAATCAAGCAATAGCACAAGATGGAAAGCACAAGCAAATGAAGAGGGGCGAGCAGAGGAACTTACTGAAGGAAGAGTTCAGCGTGGACGAAGGGGAGCAGATCCTCCGTCAGATAGGCCTGGGAAGGCCGGGGGGGGGGGGGGGGGGGGGGGGGGGGGGGGGGGGGGGGGGGGGGGTGTTAGTGGCTTAGGTTGGGCGGACGCCACCACGTCGCTGACTCGATGTAGACAACGAGGGCGCCGGGAACACCTCTATGTCCGATTTAGAGGACGAGGGCGCCATCAGCTGTGAGCCCTTCTGCGCCGACCGGCCGGATCAGGGTGACCATGATGCCAGACCGGCGGGCGCGTGGGCTCGGTGCCGATGCAGCGACGGAAGAGGTTGTCCAGCAAAATAAAAAAGTCGTCGGATCTCCAGCACTTTCGCCGTTGGTTGGTTCCAGCATCTAGCCGTGGTCGCCCCTTGCCAGTTCCAACACCTCTCCTGGCTGGTTCCAGCATGTAGCTGTCGTGGACGCGGCACCGCCCGTCATGGATCTATAACTGCCAACAGGTGACGCCATGGATGTAGCTCCTATAGGAAGGATAGTTTCTTGGCGCAGGGGAGAAAAAAGGGGAGGAGGAGGAGGTCGCGGACGCATGCATGGCTATCTCTCACGTGCAGCAGTTGCAAGGTAGTCCTCGATGGAGATTTTTTTGTTGCTATGTGTGAGATTGAGGGAGCTCCATCCATGACGACAGATGGGCTATGAGATAGATGTAAAGTAGTATGGGAGAGAGACAAAGGATGAGGATGAGGTTATTGAAAGGGGATAAGTGGTCGAGACAGATTGGTGGTGTGTGGCCCAACGCGGTGAGTGCGGGCGTGGGAAGGGGCCGAAAATTTACAGAGTTTTTTACAACATAATAATCTGCAAGCGATGATATCTCGTAACAAACCAAAAAAGCAAATATATATGTTATCGCACAAGGTACTTTTTTCAATGTTGTTACCGATCTTTCCTTCGTCGTACTGTATTTTGTATTCAACTAATTTGGCTCATTTTTGTATACTGATTGTGCCCATGTTATATTGTCTTTATATGTGAAATTTAACATGCATTGACTTTATATAACTCCAGCAAAATATTTCAAAAGCCCGTGGCAACGCACGGGCATTCTACTAGTTAGGAGTAGAGATAAAACTGATTTCTCTAACCTCCTTATCAGGTCGGGTCAAAATTACTGCGGTGTTTGTGCGTGAGTTATCACATATAAAATGTGTATAGTACCAAGCTATTTACACGAAAGTTATCGGGTGTATTTTTTAAACAACCCCACTCGAGTCAAAGTTACCGTGGTATTTGTGTGTGAGTTATCAGCTCTGTTGTGTGTATGTTATCATGTTATTCATATAGAATTTATCGTGGGTGTGTTTTGAACATTTTTTTGCCCCGGTCAAAACTTGTCATGATGGTTGTGCGTAAGTCAGGCCAATGATTTGTATATTACCATGTTATTAACATAGAAGTTATCAGGACGTGTTTTCAACAATTTTTTCCCGGGTTAAAACTTATCACGGTGTTTGTATCTGAGTTATCAGGTCTACGGTACATATTTTACCATGCTATTTTCATAAAAGTTACCAGGGGTATGGTTTCAACAAGTATTTTTCACCGGCTCAAAGTTACCATGATGTTTGCACGTAAGTTACCAGGTCCATGGTGTGTATATTATCATCTATTTACATAGAAGTGATCGGGGTATGTTTTCAATAAATTTTTTTTCTGTGTCAAAGTTACCGCGGTGTTTGTACCTAAGTTATCAGGTTAGGTCTTCGGTGCATATATTACCATGCAATTTACACGGAACTTATCGAGGTATGTGTCAACAACTATTTCTCCAGATCAAAATTATCGTGGTGTTTGTACCTAAGTTATAAGGTATGCGGTGTATAAACTACCACAGTATTTACACGAAAGTTAACGGAATATGTAGGACACGCACACAAGATATCCAGGTTATTTCTTATGTCTTTTTTTGGTTAAAGTCCAGGTACCGATCAGTAAGGAAAAATGATTTTTCTTCACGTTAGATTAGTATAGATGTATAAATAGTACCTAACCTCAACCTAAACAGAAAGGCCGCCAGCGTGGCTTTCTGCTGCACGCGCGGCGCTTGAAAGGGAAGAAAGCAGACGGGGTAAGCAAACTCATCTCCTCCCTTTGTCCCTCCTTCAAGAAAAGGCGGCTAGGGTTTCTGCCTCCCGTCGGCGGCGCCGCCGATCTCCCACGTCTACTGTGGCCTTAGGGCCATGGGTGCGCGGTGGATCTCGGCCTTTGCCGGCGGGAGGGCTCCGTTTTCAGGTGCTTCTTCAAGTTTTGTTAGGGTTTGTGTCCTGCTCAAGAAGACGAGACGGCGGCGGCTTCTTGAAGATGGAATAAGGTTCTCCCCGCCTAGCCCCTGTCCCAATGGTGTGTATAGCATCGTCGGAGGGCGTGTGGAGGTGTGTCTCCGGCGGATCTCGCGAGATTTGGTCGGTGGTTGTCTTTGGTGGATCCGATCTTTGTTCGTCTTTGTTCATGTGTCTTTAGGTTGGATCCTTCCGATCTAAAATTCTCTTCATTGGCGGCGGTTGCTGTTCTGGGGCGTTGGTCTTATGGAACCTTAGCACGACGACTTCCCGACTGTCTACTACAACAAGTTGTGCCCGGCTCCGGCGAGGGAGGGGCGATGACGGCGGCGCTTCTTCGGCTCGCTTCAATGATTGTAGTCGTTGCTAGGTGGTCTATGAATCTGAATGTAATTTTTATTTTTTCTGGTGTTCGTTGTACTGTCATGATTGAAAATGAATAGATCGACTGTTTCCCGAAAAAAAAAAACTCAATCTAGCCCAAGTGGTTAAAGATGGGTGTGATGCAGCATGAGGTAGTAGGTTCAAATCCTCATTTTTTAGCACTTTAAAAGCCATCAGAAAAAAACAGAATCAGGGGAGGCGCTGCCAACATCATCACATCCCCAAAAAATCTGATCCAACCAATCGCTCGAGAAAGTCACGCACGATCGACAGCTAATCACGCACGATCGACAGCTGTACGTGGAGAAAATCACGCGAGAAAAAACAGCAGTGCGGGCCTTCACTAAATCGGTTACAAAAACAAATCGCGAAGTCTAACCGCCTCGGACGAGACGGCATCCGACTGGAAAATAGCTTTTTTGAAAATAAAAACTTGAAATTCACGTTTTTTTCCAAAAAATGTTCGAATTTTAAACAAGCGTTCACAAAACTTGAAAAATGGTCATGTTCCAAAAAACATTCACTTTTTTCAAAGGTGGCCGCATTTTTTTAACCTTGCTACAGTGAACCAAGCATTGCAGTAAACCACTGTAGTGAAAACCGACCTCTATAGTGAAACTCGATCTCTACAATACAACGGGTCGCTACAGTACCTCTACGCTATCGTGTGCTGCTCTCGCTACGGGTCGTTGCCTTCGGACCCACCACTGACATATAAAGGTAATTTTTTTTAGTCTGTATAAAGGTCAGATTTGAAGATTGTTGTTGTGCATGCTCTAACGAGCTCATCGCTTTAGTGGGCACCCATTAGAAAAGAAATATTTTAGTTGGGCCGTATAGCCCATTAAAAACCACCTGTACCCTTTAACCTACTAGACACTGAAAACAGCGCTAAAAAAAAGAAATATTTTAGTTGGCACCCTTTCACAAATTGGAAAAAAAATGTTCAGTAATTTAAAAGAATGTTTCATTTTTCATAATTCTGTTCGCAATTTAAAAAAATCCATTATTCACCAATTCAAAAAATGTTTCCATTATTCAAAACTTGTTCTTGAATTTTCAAAAACTCCTCGCATTATTTATTTATTTATTTATTATTTTGAAAAGTTCTTGTATTTTTAAAAAAGGTTTAGGCTTCAAATAATGTTCACAAAATTTCAATAATATCAGCGTTTCAGAAAATTGTTCGGAATTCTGAAAACTGTTCGCAATTTTGAAAAAGTCTTCAAAGGATTGTTCACGTTTGTCCAAAAGTTGTTTGCGTTTTAAGACAGATGTTCACTAAACTTGAAAAAATGTTTGCGTTTAAAAAATATTCACTTTTTTTAAATGTGTTCCATTTTGTTAACCACGCCACAGTAAATTGCTACACTGAACTTTTTTGAGGATCAGTTGCTACAGTGAACGAAGCATTGCAGTAAACCGCTACAGTGAAAACCGACCTCCGCGGTGAAACTCGGTCGGTGAACGGGCAGCTCTGTCCGTTGCAAACGGGCCGGGCCGGTCCAGTCGGACCCCTGTGATGCGTCGGTCCAATAGGACCTCCCCACGTGAGAGCCCCCCCTGCCGTAGCCGCGGCCGCTGCCAGCAGGGTAGCCGACGACGCCCCGTCCCAACATCCTCCGCCCCTCTGCTCCGCCCTGGAAGCTGGCCGGCCTCCCTCTGCCCCTCTGCTCCGGCTCCGAAATCGACGCCGACCTGCACCTCCACCTCAAGAACCGGCCGGATGCGATGGCCAGGTTACCGCCAACCTCGACGCCCAGCTTGCCGGCAGCAGGTACCTTCAGCTTTGCGCATTGTACTGTTTTGGATCTTGATTGTCTTGATGACTTGAAACCACCTGCTTTTATCTTTCATAATCTGTATTCTCATGTGGCACGTTTTAAAACAGGCCACTGTGATGGGAAGGAGGATGCAATGTCGGGACAGATGCTCAAGCGAGGAGTAAAGGCAACACCCGCAGAAGACCACGCAAGGTTCCACTCTGCCCCTACAACATTTTCGGTTTCGCTTATGGTTGCCACAATGTCATAGAGCAGTAGCCATATCTAACACAGAGTAGTTGCCATATGACCCACAGTGCAGCTGCTGTATCACCAGAGTGTAGTTTACCATTTTTATTGGAGTAGGTTGCGTTATTATTATAGAGCAAGTCGCCATATCTTTCTTTTTTTGCCAGAAACATTGAAAAGAAAGGTTTGGGGTTACAAGCCTCCTAGGAGGCGGTTACAATCTGTGAATGCAAAAAAAAATGGACATCCCAAGTTTGGGGGATGATAGCTCTAAGTCCTAATGCTCCAGCATCGGCCCAAAGGGCAGTCTCATCCTTGATCCTCGTGAGCAGATCATTTACCGAAGGGCGGCCTTGGTTGAAAACACAGTCATTGCGGTGTTTCCATACCATCCAGGGGACGAGCAGGACCGCGGATGCGAGGTCTTTGTGCATGGGCTTGGGGACGAGCTGCCTTGTAGATTGCCACCAATCGTTGAGCGATGGCTCGTGGGCGGGAGGGGAGCATGGGGCCCTTAGCCAACTAAGTGTCTCATGCCAAATCTGCCGGGCGAATTGGCAGGCTAGGAGGAGGTGGTGCATGGTCTCAGGCGCCTGGTCGTAGAGGGGGCACCGCGCAGGGTGCTGCAAGCTGCAGCGGGCGAGGCGGTCCGCGGTCCAGCAGCGGTCCTGGTGGGTGAGCCAGTGGAAAAATCTAACGCGCGGCAGCACCCAGCACTTCTAGGTGAGTTTCCATGTGTCGCAGGAGGTGGAGCCATGGACTGTGGCCAGGTAGGCAGATTTGGCGGAGTAGGTGCAGCTCGCGCTCCACTTCCAGGTTAGGCAGTCCAGCTCGGTGGAGAGAGTAGTGTGCTCGATCGTATGCCATAGTTGTAGGTACTGTCCGATTTCCTGGATGCCCATAATGCCATGGATGTCCTGTGCCCAATGGTTGGCATGGAGGCCATCGGCGACGGCCCGGGTCTTCCGCGACGTTTGGGGATGCACGCATACATTAGGGGTGCGATTTCACCGACGGAGCGCCCATCAATCCATCGATCCTCCCAGAAAAGGGCCTACACCCCATTCCCAACCAGCAGGGTGGTGGAGGCAAAGAAAAACGCATGTTCCTCGGCGCTGAACTGCAAGTGCAGACTGGCCCAGGCTCTGCTGCTATCCGTGCGGCTGAACCAGAGCCATTGCGTGCGTAGCGTGAGGGGGCGCGCTCCAGATCGCGGACGCATAGACCACCGAGCAAGATCAGCCTGGAAACACGCTGCGAGTGACATGGTAGTTGCCACCGTTAGCTTCCGCGCGCCCAGCCCAGAGGAAGCCTCTCTGAATTTTTTTGAGCACCCTAATGATCTTCTTGGGGGGTGCCAGCACGAGCAGTTGATGGTTCGGGATCGCTGCTAGGACCGCCTTGACAAACGCTAGGCGGCCAGCCTTGTTCAGGTGCGCCTTCCATCCAGGGAGCATGCCGGCAGTCCTATCAACGACGGGCTGCAGTTGGATAGCAGTGGATCATCGTAGCATCAGCATGATGCCCAAGTAGGTGATAGGAAGCTCCACAATGGGGCAGCCAAGCAGATTGACGGTAGGCGCGGCATCATCAGTGTCGCATCGAATCACGGTGGCAGAATGACGATGCCATGGACCTAGGGTAGGGTCATAGGCCTGACCTAGATGCCCTACCCAAGGTCACTACCCTAGAGTCAAGAACATTCAAAGTATAACAAAGGACTCTGACTGAAGCAACCTTGGAGTGCAATCCACTCAACCAATTACCTCACTCGGATATCCCAATTCCATTCGACCAAGAGGAAGTCACTCGACCATACAAGAAACCACTCGGAGTACAGAAGACCTAAAGTCACTCAGGATGGCAACGGTCAGGCGTTCACTCTGTAGTATTAAAGATCATTTATAGCTCTTTATAGTCAACGTTACCAGTAACGCCCTGTCTTAATGTATATTGAACTCTGTGTAACGTGGGATGGCTGGGGTCCTGGCGCACTCTATATAAGCCACCCCCCTCCACTGGCACAAGGGTTCGCACCCCCTGTAACACACACACCATATACCAGTCAACAGCCTCAGGGCACCGAGACGTAGGGCTTTTACCTCCTCCGAGAGGGACCTGAACTCGTAAACTCGTGTGTACAACCTGGCCGTAGTTAGGACCTTGCCTCTTCATACGTACCCCCTGCTCTTACTGTCAGACTTAGTACCACGACAGTTGGCGCTGACCGTGGGGCAGGTGTCTTAGCGACTTCCGGCGAGGTTGCGATTTTTCCGATCTTCATCAACATGGTTTCCGGCGGTGGACTGGCTCTGGGCCGCGAGAACCGACTCGGCGCGCTCGTCTTCATCGCCGATGACTCCGCCTGGCTCCAGGAGGCACCTCTCGACGTCGAGGCCCTTCCCGTCCGCGGGGCGGCGCACTTTCGTGCAAGTGCCTGTGGCGTCCTCCTGCGACAGCCGTCGACCCAGTACCGGTCAGCTCCTTCATCATCTTCTCTCCCCGCTGTACACCGCCGCAAGCGATCCGGTCGCTCCCGGCTTCAGCGCTGGGTGAAACACGCGGTGGCCCGCCAGTCGACCACCCCCCAAGTCACGGCAATCGAGCCCGACGAATCCCTGTACGGTCCAGTCGACTGGCTCCACGGACACTCTCTCCGAGTGCGGGAGCAGCGACCCCGCGGAGGAGGTCCTTATGGTCGATTCCCATCGCAGCCCGCCTGGGTACCGCCGCGGCGGTGGTGGCGGCGGCTGGGATAGTCCTTCGTATGCTCATGATGAGTATGAACCCCAAGCCCTCACGTCGGAGCAAAGGGATGAGCTACATCGCCGCAACGTGGAGGCGCTCCATACCCCCATCGTGGGGGAGACTTCCGAGGCTCGGGCCTTGGAGGCCGCGCGCTTGGCCACTTTGGCCGAATGCACGCGTCTGGAGAACCTTCAACATTCACTCAACGAACGAGCTCGTCAGCAGATCCCAGAATCCAGTCGACGGAGGCGGCAGTTGTTTCCTCTTGAACCCCAGGTATACCGCACTCCGATCCAGAATCTTACAGCTACAGCCCGTATTGCAGAGTCAATTCAGCCATCCCAATCAGAGGCTGGGAGAGGTTTGATGCAGATCCGAGTGCTGCTCCGGGCAGCCGGTGAGTAGAACACATCAGTTTCTCAGTCGCCCAACAGGATCCATAGTAGGTCCGTTGTGGCGGACACAGTCCAGTCGGCTCACAGCCCAAGATCTCCTCTGCGGCGTGAGGGTCGAGGGCACTGTCAAGAGCAGTATCTGGGTCGGAATCATGAGCAATATGATCACCGGCTCGGTCGTGATGACCGCCGTCGAGTGCCTACGCCACCCCCAAGGGGCGGATCGTATGCCCCCCAGCAGTACGATGACAGGCGCCCGTATGGTGACGAGCGAAGAATTCCAGTCGACCCAAGAGAACCCGGATTTGATGCAAGGTCTGGTCGACAGGAACCGGGCACACAGAGAAGGACAGGACAGAGATCGTCCGGTTAGCAGCAGAGTACATGTATCAGGGCCTGAATGTTTCAGCAGAGCCATCAGAGCTGCTGAGATCCCTCCCAACTTCAGGTTGGCGACGGGAGTAGGCAAGTTCACTGGTGAGTCGAAGCCAGACACTTGGCTAGAGGACTACCGAGTGGTTGTGCAGATTGGTGGCGGAAATGATGATGTGGCCATGAAGCACCTCCCCCTGATGTTGGAAGGTTCAGCCAGAGCTTGGTTGAATCAGTTGGCCCCTGGTAGCATCTTCAGCTGGGAAGAATTGGCCCGAGTGTTTGTCAGGACATTTGAAGGCACTTGCAAACGACCTGCAGGGTTGACTGAACTACAACATTGTGTCCAGAAACCGATTGAAACTTTGAGGGATTACATCCAAAGATGGACCACTCTTCATCATACCGTGGAGAATGTGTCACAGCATCAAGCAGTTTGTGCCTTCAAGGAGGACGTTCGGTGCAGAGAGCTTAACCTGAAATTCAGTCGGACAGGGGACATGTCTTTGGCTTTGATGATGGAAATAGCCACTCGGTACGTTAACGGCGAGGAAGAAGACCGACTCCGCAGTGGCAAGAACAAACCAGTCACCCAGGATGCCGGAGGAGGAAATTCCAATCAGAAACAGAAGCGCAAAGCCAAACCCGCAGGTCCTGGTGAGGCTGCAGTTGTGAACCAAGGGAAGTTCAAAGGAAAACCCAAGGGGCCTTGGACCCCTAAGAAAGTGAAAGATCAAGCGGGAAATGAGTTGCTTGATTTACCGTGTCATATTCACACCAAGAAAGATGAAGAGGGAAATCTGATTTATCCCAAGCATACCACTCGACAGTGTCGACTCCTGATTCAGAGCTTCCGAGAGGGTCAGCCCAGTGAGAAGGAAAAGGAATCTGATAAGGATGAGGACAAAGAGGAGGATGATGGTTACCCCAATGTCAATGCCACCTTAGTGATTTTTGCTGACGTTGAGAGCAAAAGTCGACTGAAAGTTATCAACAGAGAAGTAAACATGGTTGCTCTGGCAACGACGACGTATTTGAAGTAATCACAAACTGCAATCACATTCGACCAGTCCGATCACCCGTCACACGTAGCTACTCCAGGGCGGCAAGCGTTGGTGGTCGACCCGGTCGTTGGAGGCACTCGACTGACCAAGGTATTGATGGATGGTGGCAGTGGTTTGAATATTCTGTATGCTGAGACCCTCAGAGGGATGGGCATTCCGATGTCCAAGCTCAGTGAAAGCAACATGCAATTCCACGGAGTCATCCCAGGAAAGAAAGCCGACTCACTCGGCCAGATCGCTCTTGATGTGGTTTTCGGCGATTCAAAGAATTACCGCAAGGAAAAGTTGACATTTGAAGTCGTGGATTTTAAAAGTGCCTATCATGCTATTTTGGGCAGGCCTGCATACGCTCGTTTCATGGCTCGACCATGTTACGTGTATCTCAAACTGAAGATGCCTGGCCCCAAAAGTGTGATCACAGTCACTGGGAATCGGCAGAGAGCAGAAGAGTGCCTCCAGAAGGGCTCAAAGATTGCCGATGAATAGATGGCAGCAGTAGAAATGGAAGAGTACAAGAAGACTGCAGATCCGAGTGATTTGTTGCGTGCTAAGAAGCCTGCTTCAGAGTCTGCATTTCAGTCGTCCGGTGAAACCAAGCCTGTCCACATTCACCCGACCGATCCCAATGCTGCTCCGACTCATATCTCAACAACACTTGACAGCAAATAGGAAGAAGCGCTCATCCAGTTCCTCCGTGAGAACTGGGATATCTTCGCATGGAAACCATCTGACATGCCGGGTGTACCCAGGGGACTGGCTGAGCACCATTGGCGAGTCGATCCAAAAGCAAAACCCGTTAAAAGCATCTCCGTCGGTCTGCCATGGAGAAGAGGAAGGCAATTGGTGAGGAGGTGGCTCGGCTTCTGGCAGCTGAGTTCATCCGCAAGATATACTACTCCGAGTGGCTCGCCAATGTTGTCATGGTCCCCAAGAAAGACGATTCACTTCGTATGTGTATCGATTTCAAGCACATCAATCGGGCCTGCCCGAAAGATCACTTCCCCCTCCCCCGCATCGACCAAATTGTCGACTCAACTGTGGGATGTGAGTGTTTGTCCTTTTTGGACACTTATTCTGGGTACCATCAGATCCGACTGTATGGGCCCGATGAAATAAAAACAGCTTTCATCACCCCATTCGGGTGTTTTTGCTATGTTACCATGCCTTTTGGTCTCAAGAATGCTGGCGCCACATTTAAGCGCATGATTCAGAAGTGTTTGCTCACTCAAATCAGTCGGAATGTGGAAGCATACATGGATGACATCGTGGTCAAGTCACGTAAAGGTTCCGACCTACTGACTGACCTCGCTGAAACCTTTGCCAACTTGAGAAGATATGATATCAAGCTTAACCCGTCAAAGTGCACATTCGGAGTCCCAGGTGGAAAGCTGCTCGGTTTCCTCGTTTCCGAACAAGGGATCGACGCAAACCCAGAGAAAGTTGGAGCAATCCTCCGAATGAAAAGCCCTGTGCGTGTGCACGATGTTCAGAAGCTTACTGGTTGTTTGGCTGCATTGAGCCGATTCATCTCTCGTCTCGGTGAAATGGCATTGCCTCTTTACCGACTGATGAAAAAGTCTGACAAGTTCGAGTGGACTCCTGAAGCCGAAGCAGCGTTTGTAGAGCTCAAAGCCCTGCTTTCCACCCAGCCGGTGCTTGCTGCCCCAATCAGCAAAGAGCCTCTACTACTATACATTGAAGCCACTGGACAAGTTGTCAGTACAGTGCTCACGGTCGAGCGGGAAGAAGAAGGCAAAGCCTACAAAGTTCAGCGCCCAGTGTATTACATTTCTGAGGTCTTGACTCCGTCCAAGCAGAGATATCCGCATTATCAGAAGCTTGTCTATGGAATTTACATGACCACGAAGAAAGTTGCTCACTACTTTTCAGACCACTCAGTTTCAGTCGTCAGCGACGCTCCATTATCAGAAATTCTGAACAATAGGGATGTAACTGGTCGAGTGGCAAAGTGGGCGATTGAACTCCTTCCATTGGATATCAAGTTTGAGGCAAAGAAAGGGATCAAGTCCCAAGCAATAGCAGATTTCCTCGCCGAGTGGATTGAACAACAGCAGCCGACTCAGATTCACTCAGAGCATTGGGCTATGTTCTTTGATGGGTCCAAGATGCTGAATGGTTCCAGTGCTGGAGTGGTTTTGGTATCCCCAAGGGGTGACAAGCTCAGCTATGTGCTCCAGATTCACTTTGATTCTTCAAACAACGAGGCTGAATATGAGGCACTTTTGTATGGGTTGCGTATGGCCATCTCACTCGGCGTCCGTCGCCTGATGGTCTACGGCGACTCAGACTTAGTGGTCAATCAGGTGATGAAGGAGTGGGATATCAGGAGCCCAGCTATGACTGGTTATTGCAATGCAGTAAGAAAGCTAGAGAAGAAGTTTGAGGGGTTAGAGCTCCACCACATACCTCGAATCAAGAATCAAGCTGCTGATGATCTGGCGAAAATAGGTTCCACTCGGAAGCCTATTCCCAGTAATGTGTTTTTGGAGCATCTCCACACCCCGTCAGTTCAAGAAGATCCCTTCACGAAAGAGCCCCCACAACCGATAAGTTCAACCAATCCGACTGAGATGGAAGTTCCAGCTGTAGTCGACTTGATCATGGAAGTCCTGGTGGTCACCCCCGACTGGACGGTGCCATACATCGTGTACTTGCTCAGGCAAGAACTCCCAGAAGATGAAGATGAGGCCCGCCAGATTGTTCGTCGTTCCAAAGCCTTCACCGTGATGGGTGGACAGCTTTACAGGGAAAGTGTCACAGGAGTTGCTCAGCGTTGCATATCTCCAGAGGAAGGTCGAATGATTCTGAATGAGATCCACTCGGGGACCTGTGGTCACCATGCGTCCTCTCGGACCATCGTGGCCAAAGCATACCGAGCGGGATTCTATTGGCTGTGTGCGAATGAGATGGCAAAAGATATAGTCGACAAGTGTGCAGGCTGCCAGTTCTACTCAAACATGTCTCACAAGCCTGTGTCTGCCTTGAAGACTATTCCACTCGTCTAGCCGTTTGCAGTCTGGGGGTTGGATATGGTTGGACCTTTCAAGACTGGCAGAAGTGGTTTCACTCATTTGCTTGTAGCAGTCGACAAATTCACCAAGTGGATCGGAGCCAAGCCTATCAAGAACCTTGATTCAAGCACTGCCATCAGTTTCATCAGACAGCTAATATTCAGATATGGAGTCCCTCACAGTATTATCATAGATAACGGCTCCAACTTTGATTCTCATGAGTTCAGAGCGTTCTGGGCTTCCCAAGGCACTCGGGTCGACTACGCATCTGTTGCGCACCCGCAGTCGAATGGGCAGGCAGAAAGGGCGAATGGTTTGATCCTTCAAGGGCTGAAACCCCGACTGATGGGCGATCTCAAGCATGATGCTGGAGCTTGGGTAACTGAATTGCCATCAGTCTTGTGGGGACTGAGAACAACTCCAAATTGGTCGACTGACCGAACTCCTTTCTTCATGGTGTATGGTGCCGAAGCTATGCTTCCGAGTGACTTGCTGCACAACGCCCCCCGAGTGGAACTTTTCTCAGAAGCTGAAGCAGAACAGGCACGTCAAGATGCAGTTGATCTCTTGGAGGAAGAACGTGAGATGGCTCTGATCCGGTCGACCATCTATCAACAAGATCTACGTCGGTTCCATGCCCGTAATGTCAGAGGTCGAGCATTCCAAGAAGGAGACCTTGTGCTCCGAGTGCATCAGAAACGACCTCACAAGCTCGCTCCGGCCTGGGAAGGTCCCTTCATCATCACCAAGGTGCTCCACAATGGGGCATATCACCTCTACAACGTAGCCAAGAAAGAAGACGAGCCACGCTTGTGGAATGCGGAGCTGCTCCGCCGTTTTTATACCTAAGCACTCGGATAGACGAGTTGTAATAAGAATCCTTCAGTTTGCTTATCAAGGACAAGATTTTTGTAGTATCTTAATGATTGTTATCCCTTAAGCATATGTGTTCAAATCCCCCAGTGGGTGGCTTAGTCGCGAACCCGATTCGCCTAAGTTTCAAAAACACTCTGAGTGAAGAGCAACCCTCTCACTCGGGGGCTTAGCCGCGAACCCGATTCGCCTAAGTTTCAAAAACACTCCGAGTGGAGAGCAATCCTCCCACTCGGGGGCTTAGCTGCGACCCCTTACTCGCCTAAGTTAAAAAATACTCTGAGTGGAGAGCAACCCTCTCACTCGGGGGCTTAGCCGCGAACCCGATTCGCCTAAGTTTCAAAAACACTCCGAGTGAAGATCAACCCTCTCACTCGGGGGCTTAGCTGCGACCCCGTACTCGCCTAAGTTAAAAAACACTCCGAGTGAAGAGCAACCCTCTCACTCGGGGGCTTGGCTGCGACCCCGTACTCGCCTAAGTTATAAAAAACACTCCGAGTGAAGAGCAACCCTCTCACTCGGGGGCTTAGCTGCGACCCCGTACTCGCCTAAGTTAAAACATACTCCGAGTGAAGAACAACCCTCTCACTCGGGGGCTTAGCTGCGACCCCGTACCCGCCTAAGTTAAAACATACTCCGAGTGGAGAGCAACCCTCCCACTCGGGGGCTTAGCTGCGACCCCGTACTCGCCTAAGTTAAAACATACTCCGAGTGGAGAGCAACCCTCCCACTCGGGGGCTTAGCTGCGACCCCGTACTCGCCTAAGTTAAAACATACTCCGAGTGGAGAGCAACCCTCCCACTCGGGGGCTTAGCTGCGACCCCGTACTCGCCTAAGTTAAAACATACTCCGAGTGAAGAGCAACCCTCTGACTCGAAAACTTGGCTGCACGCTCCGAGCTGCGCCACAAGTACAACGTCCGCTTCATCCAGATCCGCAAGGACGACGAGGTGCAGGTCGTGCGCGGCACCTAGTGCTCATGTGTGCGGCCCTCTCATCAGAGCTGCGTCACAAGTACAATGACTATTCCGAGTGAAGAGACAAGTTCCACTCGGATTCAAGATATTTGAAAGTGGTAAAAACAAAGCAACCATATTCAAAGGAAAACCAGGTTCGGATAAATCTAGCAAGGTTCAGAACCGCGAACAGAAGTGCTCGGGCGTCAGGCCCGAAAGAGTTTAACGGTTACAAAATCACTGGCATCCTGAGGCAAATAAAATCAAGGCATAAAGTTTGTTCACTCCACCGAAGGATGGCTAGCTGGCTCGACGAACTCGTCCAGGTCGATTCCATCAGCAATACGCGTAGCAGCATCAATGAAGGTCTCCATGAAGGATTGGAATTGAAGCCTATTGGTATTGGCAACCTTGAGAGCTGCCAACTTCTCTTCTTTGACTTCCTTGAAATGGACACGGACCAGAGACAGAGCCACGTCAGCGCCGCTCCAAGCGGAAGACTTCTTCCACGCCTGCACTCGACCAGGTATCTCATTAAGTCGAGTCATTAGAGACTCGAGGTCATTCTGGAACGTCATATTTGGCCAAAGCGCCGTGTCAATCCGCGACACCGCCACCTTCAGTCATGCAAGATAGTCCACAACACTGGCGAGGCGAGATTCCAGTCGCAGTATGTTCATTGCAGCTTCATCCTTCACGGGGGAGTTAATGGGATCCAGACTCGTTTCGATCCGCCCAGTTTCTTCCTTGAAGTTTTGACAGAATTCTGCATACACAGAAAATGGTGAGTCGACAGTTGTATGATGAGTCGACAGTTGGAAATCAGTCGGGCAAGGGAAAATACCTTCAAGCATAAGGAACATCTTCTTGGCGAGCCCTCCCAGATAGGTCTCCAGTTCATCCCTCCTTCGAGTGAGATGTTCAACTTTGTCAGTCAAGGCCACCTTGTCCTTCTTCAACTGCACGACCTCTTTGTTGGCTTCACTCATGGCAGTCTTCAGCTTGGCGTTTTCTTCTTCTAACTTGCCGACTGAAGCTAATTTCTTGTCAGCAAGTTCAGTTTTCTCTCGCGCCGTCTTCTGCGCTGCCGCAAGGTCGAGGTCCTTCTGCTCCAGAGCCTGCTTCATTTTTTTCTAAATAAATAACATTCTTCAGACGAGCTTGAAGTTGTCTGTTTTCGCTACGCACATCTGCTCGAGTGGAGTCACTCGGTTCAAAAGACGAAAAGAAAAAGATGACAACGCGAACAGTCGATCAGTTGTTACCTCCCATGGCAGCTGCTTCATCCTTAGCCTTCTGCAAGTTTTCCTTGGCCAGCTCCATGTCAAGATTGAGCTGGATCTGTTTCCTCTCCAATTCAGCAAACTGAGCCCCGAGCTCACAAGATTTCTACAGTTAACAAATAAGACATGTCAGTCGACAAAAATGAAGATCAATTGCTTCCGAGTGATGAGATACAAGTTCAAGGTATTACAGCAAAGAGAGTTCTAAGACTACTGCCGAATCAAAGATTCAACAATAGTCTCGGGGACTACACCCAGTGGGTGCACTTGGCGTGCCCCCACTGGTCCGGCTTTCAACTCAACATGGTTTGTCACTCGAAAAAAAACACAAGCAGTAATGGTTATTCTCAGACCACCGCCGACTGCCCGTAGTCGACCGCGGTCTCAGGGACTACACCTAGTGGGTGCACTTGGCGTGCCCCCACTTGTCCGGATCCCACTCGACACGACCTGTCTGGACCGAGTGGAAGAACTGTGAAGAGAACATTTGACAAAGACCCCCGCCGAATCAAACATTCGACGGCGGTCTTGGGGACTACACCCAGTGGGTGCACTCTGCGTGCCCCCACTGGTTCAAAGATACACTCGACGTGACCTAGTTGACTCAAGTGGAAGAATTATATAGCAAATGTTTAAGCACCTAGTGGGTGAACAGATGCAAGATGCAGACTCATGATAGATGCACATTAAAGGTTTCAAAACACTCATCCACGAACATCTTACGAATAATAAAGTAGTAGTTTTCAAGTACCATATCCTAGCAGAGCAAAGATCAAGCTGAAACATCAGTCGGAAGTCAACTCACCTGGACATTGGTTTGGAGAGCAGAGCTGGCATCATAAGCAACCTTGCTAGCTTCGTGCACCACCTTCGTTTGCTCCATCATAAGGCCTGCTTGGCGTATAGCTTCCTTAGCAGCGCTCACCGAGTCCTCTGGGATATGATGGGCAGTAAAGAGCGAAGTTGGTGGAACAATCAAAGCAGCCAGAGAATCTGAAGCGTGGAGTTGCTCAGACGGAGCAGAGACTTGGGCAGTCGACGCCGAAGGGCGTTCAGTCGACAGAGGAACGGCAAAAGAAACAGAAGCCCGAATTGGATCTCCGGACCGCTGGACCACTGGTTCTGGTGCTTGTGTCGAGTGAGGTACCTTGCTGGCAGGCGCCCTCCTGCTCGAAGTCCTGCCTTTTCTTCCCGTGGTCTTCTGAGGCACATCTTCATGATCGTCGTTGTCTGGAAGTTCAATGACATTCGGTGGGGCTGCAAAATACTCGACCGTAAGAATTCAGTCGACCGGCAGTACAATCGACCAAATGAGAGCAAGATAGTAGAGTCATACCCGCTTTGGAGGTAGCTGCGTCCTCAGTTTCTTCATCATCTTCGTCCTTCTAAACGTCCATGGAGGTCCCAGAAGTAGTAGCACTGAAAGTTTCAAAGCTCACTCGGTCAAACAAGAGAATGATTCAACAACAAACACAGGAGTTCCTGAGCAAAAAAGAGAAAGCAGAACACTTACGCAGAAGCAACGGGAACGTCCACCTTGATCTTGGGCAAGGTCTTTCGAGACTTTGAGGGGGCGATCTTGGGCTACTTGTCGTCCTTCTCAGACGGTTCTGGAGATGAAGTCCGAGTGCGCTTTTGCACTTGTGAGCTTGGAGGAGCTGCCTTGCCACGTCCTCCTGCAGGGTCGTGAGTCTGCTTGGATCTGCGTTCTGAGCGCGGTGGTGACTCGACCTCTTCAGTGTCATCCGAGTCATCGCTGTCATCTTCACTCTCATCGGGGGATTGCCAGTCGCCACTCTCATCCGTGCTCTCCGTTCCCTCCTGGACCTGCTCCCCGTTTGGCATCGAATACATCTCAGTAAAGATCTGCAAAGCGAGGAGTTAAACAAACATCGATCAGATTCAGGGACAATTGCAAATCAGAATAAAAATGCACTCAGTAGCAAGGGTCATACCTTGTTCGGCTCATTATCGGCGTCGAATGGTGCAACTCTTCTGGACCCCCTGGGGTTGTACTTATTTCCAGTGATGCTTCGCAGCCACCCTGCCACCGTCTCCTCAGGGACCTCCTCTGGGTGGACCCGAGCGGTGTCGCCAGCACCCGAGTACATCCACATCGGATGATCGCGAGCTTGGAGAGGCTAGATGCGTCGACTAAGAAACACTTCCAACAAATCCATGCCAGTCACACCCTCACGAACCAATTGGACTACCCGGTCGACTAGCGTTAACACCTCTCCTTTCTCCGCTGGAGTCACAATCAACGAAGAGGGCTGACTGACTCGATCCATGGTGAAGGGAGGAAGACCGGTCGACTGACCAGGAGTCGGACCCACAAGTATAGGGGATCTATCGTAGTCCTTTCGATAAGTAAGAGTGTCGAACCCAACGAGGAGCAGAAGGAAATGACAAGCAGTTTTCAGTAAGGTATTCTCTGCAAGCACTGAAATTATCGGTAACAGATATTTTTATGATAAGGAAGTTCGTAACGGGTAACAAGTAACAAAAGTAAACAAGGTGCAGCAAGGTGGCCCAATCCTTTTTGTAGCAAAGGACAAGCCTGGACAAACTCTTATATAAAGAAAAGCGCTCCCGAGGACACATGGGAATTATCGTCAAGCTAGTTTTCATCATGCTCATATGATTCGCGTTCGTTACTTTGATAATTTGATATGTGGGTGGACCGGTGCTTGGGTACTGCCCTTCCTTGGACAAGCATCCCACTTATGATTAACCCCTCTCACAAGCATCCGCAACTACGAAAGAAGAATTAAGGTAAACCTAACCATAGCATGAAACATATGGATCCAAATCAGCCCCTTACGAAGCAATGCATAAACTAGGGTTTAAGCTTCTGTCACTCTAGCAACCCATCATCTACTTATTACTTCCCAATGCCTTCCCCTAGGCCCAAACAATGGTGAAGTGTCATGTAGTCGACGTTCAAATAACACCACTAGAGGAAAGACAACATACATCTCATCAAAATATCGAACGAATACCAAATTCACATGACTACTTATAACAAGACTTCTCCCATGTCCTCGGGAACAAACGTAACTACTCACAAATCATATTCATGTTCATAATCAGAGGGGTATTAATGTGCATAAAGGATTTGAACATATAATCTTCCACCGAATAAACCAACTAGCATCAACTACAAGGAGTAATCAACACTACTAGCAACCCACAGGTACCAATCTGAGGTTTTGAGACAAAGATCAGATACAAGAGATGAACTAGGGTTTGAGAGGAGATGGTGCTGGTGAAGATGTTGATGGAGATTGACCCTCCCCCCCCGATGAGAGGATCGATGGTGATGACGATGGTGACGATTTCCCCCTCCCGGAGGGATGTTTCCCAGACATAATAGCTCCGCCGGAGCCCTAGATTGGTTCCGCCAAGGTTCCGCCTCGAGACGGCGGCGCTTCGTCCCGAAAGCTTCCTTCCGATTATTTCCAGGGCAAAAGACACCTTATACCAGAAGATGGGCATCGGGGGGCTTTCAGGTGGCCCACGAGGCAGGGGGGCGCGCCCTCCACCCTTGTGGACAGTGGGTGGCCCCCCTCTAGTGCTTTCTTCGCCCAATATTTTTAATATATTCCAAAACTGACTTTCGTGAAGTTTCAGGACTTTTGGAGTTGTGCAGAATAGGTCTCTAATATTTGCTCCTTTTCCAGCACAGAATTCCAGCTGCCGGCATTATGCCTCTTCATGTAAACCTTGTAAAATTAGAGAGAAAAGGCATAAGTATTGTGACATAATGTGTAGTAACAGCCCATAATGCAATAAATATCGATATAAAAGCATGATGCAAAATGGACGTATCAACTCCCCCAAGCTTAGACCTCGCTTGTCCTCAAGCGGAAGCCGATATCGAAAAATATGTCCACATGTTTAGAGATAGAGGTGTCGATAAAATAAAATACGGACATGAGGGCATCATGATCATTCTTAGAATAGCAACATATATATATATATTGTCATATGATTTCTTATGCTGAAGTAACAATCTATTCACAATGTAAAGTATGAATCAGAAACTTCATTGAAAACTAACAAACTATGATCTCAGTCATTGAAACAATTGCAATTTATCATAACATTGGAAAGAGTCAATATAAGAGCTTTTCAGCAAGTCCACATACTCAACTATCATTTAGTCTTTCACAATTGCTAACACTCACGCAATACTTATGGTATGAAGTTTTAATCGGACACAAAGAAAGATAGGGGCTTATAGTTTTGCCTCCCAACCTTTTACCTCAAGGGTAACGTCAACAATAATGCTTTATGAAAACCCACATCCAATTGGATATATATATCAGGATCTTTCCAACACATAGTGCTTGCCAAAGGATAAAGTGTAAAAAGGAAAAGTGAAGATCACCATCACTCTTGTATAAGGTATAAGACAAAAATAAAAGATAGGCCCTTCGCAGAGGGAAGCAGAGGTTGTCATGTGCTTTTATGGTTGGATGCACAAAATCTTAATGCAAAAGAACGTCACTTTATATTGCCACTTGTGATAGGGACCTTTATTAGGCAGTCCGTCGCTTTTATTTCTTCCATATCACAAGCTCATATAAAGCTTATTTTCTCCACACTAATAGATCATACATATTTAGAGAGCAATTTTTATTGCTTGCAACAATGACAACTTACTTGAAGGATCTTACGCAATCCATAGGTAGATATGGTGGACTCTCATGGCAAAACTGGGTTTAAGGATATTTGGAAGCACAAGTAGTAACTCTACTTGGTGCAAAGAATTTGGCTAGCATGAGGGGGAAAGGCAAGCTCAACATGTTGGATGATCCATGACAATATAATTTATTTCGGATATAAGAGAACATAACCCATTACGTTGTCTTCCTTGTCCAACATCAACTTTTTAGCATGTCATATTTTAATGAGTGCTCACAATCATAAAAGATGTCCAAGATAGTATAATTATATGTGAAAACCTCTCTTTCTTTATTACTTCCTATTAATTGCAATGATGACCAAAACTATGTTTGTCAACTCTCAACAACTTTTATTCATCATACTCTTTATATGTGAAGTCATTACTCTCCATAAGGTCAATATGATCTCTTTATTTCTTTTTATTCTTTGTTTTTTCTTTTATTCCCTCAAGATCATAGCAAGATAACCAAGCCCTCGACTCAAGACTAATCTTTATTATATATAGCTCACGGACTCGATTACATAGATAAGGATCAACACAAAAACTCAAAGCTAGATCATACTAAACTTTATTCTACTAGATCAAGATATAACCAAAAGGATCGAACTAAGAAAAACGGTAAAGATAGAAGTGTGATGGTGATACGATACCGGGGCACCTCCCCCAAGCTTGGCAGTTGCCAAGGGGAGTGCCCATACCCATGTATTTATGTCTCTTTCTTCGGAGGTGGTGATGATGGAGTTGTTGATGACGTAGGCTTCTTCCTTAATTTGCACTTGAGGATAGAATTTTGCTCCCTTAGGTCATCAATCTCCTGCTCAAGGATTAATATCTTTTTGCATAGTTCATGTTTGTTCTCCTTCAAGAGGCGAAAAGGGATAAACTCGATCTTAGGTTTCTTTGCTCTATCAGGGAGGCTTGACTTTTTGAACTCCACATGCATGTCCCCAGGTTGAGGTAATGGGACTTCATCTTCATCTGAGCTCGTCTCCTCCTTTCCCCTAGGATCATAGTCTTCTTCTTCCTTCGTGGTCCAACCACAATGCTCCAAGTCCCCGTAGACCTTAGGGTCTGCAAGGTAATCAACCACATAGCTTTCTCCCTCCGAATCCTGGGACGACATATTGCTCTAATCTGCGGCAGAAACAACTCAAAACAAAAACAAAGGATTTTGTCGTGGTACGGTGGTCAAAACCTTCGGGAGATTATATAATGAATTTTTACCGACCAAAAGAAGTATCGTGCAAGAAAACGGAGTCCGGGGGGCACACGAGGTGTCCACGAGGCAGGGGGGCACGCCCAGGTGGGTAGGGCGTGCCCTCCACCCTCGTGGATGCCTTGTGTCCTTTCCGGACTACTTCTTATTTTCCTATTTTCTTAAGTATTCCAAAACGGAGAAAAATTGCTTTTAGAACTGTTTTGGAGTCGGTTTACTTACCGTACCACATACCTATTCCTTTTCGGAGTCTGAAACGTTCTGGAAAGTGTCCCTTATGTACTCTTCCGGGGTTATGGTGTCAATAACATTGGTTTCAACATTTATGGGATTACCTGAGATATAATGTTTGATTCTTTGACCGTTCACCACCTTCGGATTTGTGCCTTCGAAGTTGTTGATTTTTATGGCACCGGAACGATAGACCTCCTCGATAACGTAAGGACCTTCTCATTTAGAGAGGAGTTTTCCTGCAAGAAATCTTAAACGAGAGTTGTATTACAAAACATAATCACCTACATTAAACTCACGCTTTTGTATCCTTTTGTCATGCCATCTTTTAACTTTTTCTTTAAACAGTTTGGCATTCTCATAGGCCTGGGTTCTCCACTCATCAAGTGAGCTAATGTCAAATAGTCTCTTCTCACCGGCAAGTTTGAAATCATAATTGAGCTCTTTAATGGCCCAATATGCCTTATGTTCTAGTTCGAGAGGTAAGTGACATGCTTTTCCATAAACCATTTTATATGGAGACATACCCATAGGATTTTTATATGCAGTTCTATAGGCCCATAATGCATCATCAAGTTTATTGGACCAATTCTTTCTAGATCTATTAACAGTCTTTTGCAAAATTAATTTAATCTGTCTATTACTCAGTTCTACTTGACCACTAGACTGTGGGTGGTATGGAGATGCAATTCTATGATTAACATCATACTTAGCAAGCATTTTACGAAAAGCACCATGAATAAAATGTGAACCACCATCAGTCATTAAGTATCTAGGGACTCCAAACCTCGGAAAAATAACTTCTTTAAGCATCTTAATAGAGGTGTTATGATCAGCACTACTAGTTGGAATAGCTTCTACCCACTTAGTAACGTAATCAACAGCAACTAAAATATGTGTATACCCATTAGAGGAAGGAAACGGTCCCATATAATCAAAGCCCCAAACATCAAATGGTTCAATAACAAGTGAATAGTTCATAGGCATTTCTTGACGTCTACTAATATTACCAATTCTTTGACATTCATCGCAAGACAAGACAAACTTACGGGCATCTTTGAAGAGAGTAGGCCAATAAAAACCGGATTGCAATACCTTATGTGCAGTTCTATCTCCAGCGTGGTGTCCTCCATATGCCTCGGAGTGACACTTGCGTAGGATCTGTTCCTGTTCATGCTCAGGTACACAACGTCTAATAACACCATCTACTTCTTCTTAATAAAGGTGTGGGTCATCCCAAAAGTAATGTCTTAGATCATAGAAAAACTTTTTCTTTTGCTGGTATGTGAAACTAGGTGGTATAAATTTAGCAACAATGTAATTAGCATAATCAGCATACCATGGAGTAGTACGAGAAGCATTTATGACAGCCAATTGTTCATCAGGAAAGCTATCATCAATAGGTAGTGGGTCATCAAGAACATTCTCTAACCTAGACAAGTTGTCTGCAACGGGGTTCTCAGCTCCCTTTGTATCAATAATGTGCAAATAAAATTCTTGTAGCAAGAGGACCCATCTAATAAGTCTAGGTTTAGCATCTTTCTTTTCCATAAGATATTTAATAGCAACATGATCAGTGTGAACAGTTACTTTAGAATCAACAATATAAGGTCTGAACTTATCACAAGCAAATACAACTGCTAAAAATTCTTTTTCAGTAGTAGCATAATTTCTCTGGGCACTGTCTAGAGTTTTACTAGCATATTGGATAACATTTAATTTCTTATCAACTCTTTGTCCTAGAACAGCACCTACAGCATAATCACTAGCATCACACATAATTTCAAAGGGTAAATTCCAATCAGGTGGCTGAACAATAGGTGCAGAAATCAAGGCTTTCTTAAGTATTTCAAATGCTTCTACACAATCATCATCAAAGACAAAAGGAACATCTTTTTGTAAGAGATTAGTCAGAGGCCTAGAAATTTTTGAGAAGTCTTTAATGAACCTCCTATAAAAACCGGCATGACCAAGGAAACTTCTTATACCTTTAGTGTCCTTAGGACACGGCATCTTTTCAATAGCATCAACTTTAGCTTTATCAACTTCAATACCTCTTTCAGAAATTTTATGCCCCAAGACAATACCTTCATTAACCATAAAGTGGCACTTCTCCCAATTCAAGACAAGATTAGTTTCTTCACATCTCTGCAAAACTCGATCAAGGTTGCTTAAGCAATCATCAAAAGAAGTTCCATACATGGAGAAATCATTCATGAAAACCTCAACAATCTTTTCACAAAAGTCAGAGAATATAGCAGTCATACATCTTTGAAAGGTAGCAGGGGCATTACATAAACCAAAAGGCATACGTCTATAAGCAAAGGTACCGAAAGGGCAAGTAAAAGTGGTCTTTTCCTAATCCTCTTTTGACACAGGTATTTGAGAGAAACCAGAATAACCGTCTAGAAAGCAAAAATGTGTATGTTTGGATAATCTTTCTAGCATTTGATCAATAAAAGGTAAAGGGTAATGATCTTTTCTAGTAGCTTTATTTAATTTGTGGAAGTCAATTACCATTCTATAACATGTAACAATTCTTTGTGGGATCAATTCATCTTTATCATTAGGAACAACAGTAATACCTCCCTTCTTAGGGACACAATGGACAGGACTTACCCACTGACTATCAGCAACAGGATAAATTATACCTGCCTCCAGAAGCTTTAGTATTTCATTTCTTACCTCTTCTTTCAACTTAGGATTCAACCGTCGTTGGTGATCAACAACTGGTTTAGCGTCTTTCTCACATTTTATTTTGTGCTGGCATAGAGTGGGACTAACGCCCTTAAGATCATCAAGAGTATATCCAATAGCAGCATGGTGCTTCTTCAGAGTTTTCAATAATTTCTCTTCTTCCTGCTCTGAAAGGTTAGCACTAATAATAACAGGATATATCTTCTTTTCATCAAGATAAGCATATTTAAGAGTATCAGGTAATGGTTTAAGCTCAAACACGGGATCACCCTTGGGTGGAGGAGGATCCCCTAGGATTTCAACAGGCAAGTTGTGTTTCAATATAGGTCCCTGTTTAAAGAATACTTCATCTATTTCCCTTCTTTCATTCATGAACATATCATTTTCATGGTCAAGCAAGTATTGTTCTAAAGGATCATTAGGAGGCACAGCAATAGAAGCAAGACCAATAATTTCATCTTTACTAGGCAATTCTTTATCATGGGGTTGTCTACAAAATTTAGCAAAATTAAAATCATGGGACATGTCCCCTAAACCAACAGTAACAACATCCTTTTCGCAATCTATCTTAGCATTAACAGTATTCAAGAAGGGTCTACCAAATATAATGGGACAAAAGTCATCTTGTGGGGAAGCAAGAACAAGAAAATTAGTAGGATATTTAATTTTCCCACACAAGACTTCAACATCTCTAACAATCCCAACTGGTGAAATAGTATCTCTATTGGCAAGCTTAATAGTAGCATCAATATCTTCTATCTCAGCAGGTGCAATATCATGCATAATTTCTTTATATAAAGTATAAGGTATTGCACTGACACTAGCACCCATATCACATAAGCCATGATAACAGTGATCTCCTATTTTAACAGAAACAACAGGCATGCCAACAACAGGTCTATGTTTATTTTTAGTATCGGGTCTAGCAATTCTAGCAGCTTCATCATAGAAGTAAAAAACATGCCCATCAATATTATCGACCAAGAGATCCTTAACCATAGCAATACTAGGTTCAACTTTAATTTGCTCAGAGGGTGTAGGTGTTCTAGCATTACTCTTGCGAACCACAGTTGAAGCTTTAGCATGATCCTTTATTCTAACAGGGAAAGGTGGTTTCTCAATATAAGCGGTAGGAACAATAGGATCAACATTATAAGTGATAGTCTTTTCTTCAACTTTAATAGGTTCAACTACTTTTACTTCAATGGGAGGATGATATTTAAACCACTTCTCCTTAGGGAGATCAACATGAGTAGCAAAATGATTCACAGAAAGAAGCTACTATCTCAGAGTCAAGTCCATATTTAGTGCTAAATTCACGAAAAGCATCGGTATCCATAAAAGATTTAACACAATCAAACTTAGGTGTTATACCTGACTCCTTACCTTCGTCGAGTTCCCAATCTTCAGAGTTGCATTTAATTCTTTCCAATAAATCCCATTTGAATTCAATAGTCTTCATCATAAAAGAACCAGTACAAGAAGTATCAAGCATGGAGCGATTGTTGAGAGAAAGCCGAGCATAAATTTTTTGAATAATAATTTCTCTTGAGAGCTCATGATTGGGGCATGAATATAACATTGACTTAAGCCTCCCCCAAGCTTGAGCGATACTTTCTCCTTCGCGAGGCCAAAAATTATATATATAATTACGATCACGATGAACCAGATGCATAGGATAAAACTTCTGATGAAATTCCAATTTCAATCGGTTGTAGTTCCATGATCCAATATCATCACATAGCCTAAACCATGTCAATGCCTTTCCCTTCAAAGATAAAGGGAAGACCTTCTTCTTGATAACATCCTCGGGCATACCTACAAGCTTAAATAATCCACAAACTTCATCCACATAGATTAGGTGCATATCTGGATGTAATGTTTCATCTCCTGTAAAAGGATTAGCTAGCAGTTTCTCTATCATACCCGAAGGAATTTCAAAGTAAACATTTTCAGTAGGTTCAGTAGGTTGAGGAGCAACTCTTTGCTCTACTGGTCGGGGTGAAGATACCCCGAACAAGCCCCTCAAAGGAGTATTTTCCATAGTAACAAGTGACAGTAAATTTCAGCACACTATATAAATTTTTCCTTACCAAATTCCACCTACCAGAGGCGCTTCACTCCCCGGCAACGGCGCCAGAAAAGAGTCTTGATGACCCATAAGTATAGGGGATCTATCATAGTCCTTTCGATAAGTAAGAGTGTCGAACCCAACGAGGAGCAGAAGGAAATGACAAGCAGTTTTCAGTAAGGTATTCTCTGCAAGCACTGAAATTATCGGTAACAGATAGTTTCATGTTAAGGTAGTTCGTAACAGGTAACAAGTAACAAAAGTAAACAAGGTGCAGCAAGGTGGCCCAATCCTTTTTGTAGCAAAGGACAAGCCTGGACAAACTCTTATATAAAGAAAAGCGCTCCCGAGGACACATGGGAATTATCGTCAAGCTAGTTTTCATCATGCTCATATGATTCGCGTTCGTTACTTTGATAATTTGATATGTGGGTGGACCGGTGCTTGGGTACTGCCTTTCCTTGGACAAGCATCCCACTTATGATTAACCCCTCTCGCAAGCATCTGCAACTATGAAAGAAAAATTAAGGTAAACCTAACCATAGCATGAAACATATGGATCCAAATCAGCCCCTTACGAAGCAACGCATAAACTAGGGTTTAAGCTTCTGTCACTCTAGCAACCCATCATCTACTTATTACTTCCCAATGCCTTCCCCTAGGCCCAAACAATGGTGAAGTGTCATGTAGTCGACGTTCACATAACACCACTAGAGGAAAGACAACATACATCTCATCAAAATATCGAACGAATACCAAATTCACATGACTACTTATAACAAGACTTCTCCCATGTCCTCGAGAACAAACGTAACTACTCACAAATCATATTCATGTTCATAATCAGAGGGGTATTAATGTGCATAAAGGATCTGAACATATAATCTTCCACCGAATAAACCAACTAGCATCAACTACAAGGAGTAATCAACACTACTAGCAACCCACAGGTACCAATCTGAGGTTTAGAGACAAAGATCGGATACAAGAGATGAACTAGGGTTTGAGAGGAGATGGTGCTGGTGAAGATGTTGATGGAGATTGACCCCCCCCCCCCCCCGATGAGAGGATCGATGGTGATGACGATGGTGACGATTTCCCCCTCCCGGAGGGATGTTTCCCAGACATAACAGCTCCGCCGGAGCCCTAGATTGGTTCCGCCAAGGTTCCGCCTTGAGACGGCGGCGCTTCATCCCGTAAGCTTCCTTCCGATTTTTTCCAGGGCAAAAGACACCTTATACCAGAAGATGGGCATTGGGGGTTTTCAGGTGGCCCACGAGGCAGGGGGGCGCGCCCAGGGGGTAGGGCGCGCCCTCCACCCTCGTGGACAGTGGGTGGCCCCCCTCTGGTGCTTTCTTCGCCCAATATTTTTAATATATTCCAAAACTGACTTTCGTGGAGGTTCAGGACTTTTGGAGTTGTGCAGAATAGGTCTCTAATATTTGCTCCTTTTCCAGCCCAGAATTCCAGCTGCCGGCATTCTCCCTCTTCATGTAAACCTTGTAAAATAAGAGAGAAAAGGCATAAGTATTGTGACATAATGTGTAGTAACAGCCCATAATGCAATAAATATCGATATAAAAGCATGATGCAAAATGGACGTATCAAGAACCAGGTCGACTGCCACCCCCTAACTGACTCGGGAAGGGTCATAGGAGGAAAAGTACTCCTACCCCTAGTCTGAATCCCTAAGCCCCCACACATTTGGATCACGTGCGTCTTTTCATCAGTTGGATTCGCTTTCTTCACAGTATGGGTACGGCAGGTGAAGATGTGTTTGAACAGACCCCAATGCGGTCGACAGCCCAAGAAGTTTTCGCACAGAGAGATATACGCAGCAAGGTATGTGATTGTGTTGGGGGAGAAATGATGAAGTTGTGCCCCAAAAAAGTTCAAGAAACCACGGAAAAATGGGTGCGGAGGCAGTGTGAAGCCACGGTCGACATGGGTTGTGAGGAGGACACACTCACCCTCTTGTGGTTGAGGCTCGGTCTCGCTCCCCGGCAACCTCCAGGATCCGTGGGCAATCAGGCCCCCGTCAGCCAGGTCTTCCAAGTCCTCCTTCTGAATCGTAGATCGAATCCAGTCCCCCTGGATCCAACCAGGCGGTAGACCGACTCTCGATGATGATCCCCGACTCGTCTTCTTGCCCTTCGCCGTCGCCGTCGCCTTCTTCGCGCGCTCCAGGGCCGCCGTCTTGTCCTTTCCCATTGCGGCGGACGGCGTACGGGTGGAGCGGCGAAGGCGAGAACAGAGGGAGATGCGGTGGAGAAGCAGAGGAAGAAGGAAGAGATGAGATGCACTGTGCAAACGCATCGGCCTTGACGGCCTTATATGGGCCTATTTCCGAGTGACTGACTCGTGGGCCCGAGCAATCCTGTCAAATCCCGCAACAGTCGCGCGCTCAATACGTGGTGAAAAAGGTGGCACGAGAATCGAGGCGCCCCTGTCTATCCACTGGGATTACTGCGGCGCGCTCCGTCCGGCGTGCTTTGCTGAAATTTCAAATCCCATGAGATCCGCGAACCGCAGAATAACCAATCGTGCCGAAGATTTCGTGCCATATCAACACTCGAAGATTATCCGTACAATTCACTCGACAACCTTTGAATCGATCAAGGCGACTGAAATGAAGTTGAAGTTTCAGAGTTATTCCCAGACTCAGATAAAATGCCTCCGAAGCATAAGAATCGGGTCGGAATCAACTTCAACTCTCTTTTCACTCGAACCTCAATCCATTCGGGGGCTAATGACGATGCCATGGACCTAGGGTAGGGTCATAGGCCTGACCTAGATGCCCTACCCAAGGTGACTAACCTAGAGTCAAGAACATTCAAAGTATAACAAAGGACTCCGACTGAAGCAACCTTGGAGTGCAATCCACTTGACCAATTACCTCACTCGGATATCCCAATTCCATTCGACCAAGACGAAGTCACTCGACCATACAAGAAACCACTCGGAGTACAGAAAACCTAAAGTCACTCAGGATGGCAACGGTCAGGCGTTCACTCTGTAGTATTAAAGATCATTTATAGCTCTTTATAGTTAGTTTTACCAGTAACGCCCTGTCTTAATGTATATTGAACTCTGTGTAACGTGGGATGGCTGGGGTCCTGGCGCACTCTATACAAGCCACCCCCTCCACTGGCACAAGGGTTCGCACCCCCTGTAACACACACACACCATATACCAGTTGACAGCCTCAGGGCACCGAGACGTAGGGCTTTTACCTCCTCCGTGAGGGGCCTGAACTCATAAACTCGTGTGTACAACCTCGCCGTAGTTAGGACCTTGCCTCTTCATACGTACCCCCTACTCTTACTGTCAGACTTAGTACCACGATACAGAGCTCTTCGAGAAGTTGACATGAAGACCCGAGGGCCAAGGCGCCCAAAAAGCTGCAGGATTCTCCTGACTGCAGAAACATTGTCCAGCAAGGGGTGGCAGAATAGAATCACATCATCCGTGTATAGTGAGACGGAGGGGATTCACTACTAGGGAAAACCCTAGTAGTAGCGCTTGTTTTATAGCTAGCAGTAGCGCTTGTACGAGTGCTACCACTAAGGCGCTACAGCTAACTAGTAGCAGTAGCGTTGGAAAGGGAGCGCTACTGCTATACCTAGTTAGCAGTAGCGCTTTTGTTGGGAAAGTGGTACTGATAGTAGTAAGTAGCAATAGCGTTTCTTCTGAAAAGCGCTGCTGCTAACTTTTCCTGTATTTTTAAAAATACAGCTTATTTTCGTTGTGGTTTTATATACAGTACTTTCATCATATGATTTTATGACCATGATTAGTTATTATATATAACAGTGGGTGAAATAAACGTGGAGTAGATTCAAGTGGAGGCAACATGTGGTGCATGTTGAAAGTACTACTAATCCAAACTTGATCTAGTTTGGATTAGTAGTACTTTCGATGTGCACCACATGTTGCCTCCACTTGAATCTAATCCATGTTCACTTCACCTACTGATATATATAATAACTCATCATGCTCATATAACAACTTAGCATCATGCATCATCGATCATAATAATAAATAACTCATCATTGGTATCATAATAACAAGTCATACTCATCATCATCGATCATACAACTTCTACTCGATACCATAATAACAAGTCATACTCATCATCATCATAGTCATCTAACCAATCCTACTTAGTTGTTCTTAGCACATGATCATGAGTATTATCTAGGACCTACTACCTTCTCTTAGGTAAAATAGCATAAAACAAGATAGGCCCTGACTCTTCATTATGGAGAATGGAGATTATCCTGTCTCCAATTCTTGCCTTTCACACAATGTTGCTTCCAAGTAGCTCCCTACGACTGACCATACATTTTTTCCATTCTTTGATTGTCATGTCTTCACCGGTTTTAGAAATCCGATATGGACAGGTGTGATTCGTAGGATGACCTGGCCGTATGTTCAAAACATCAAGGCGACCATTCTGAAACATCAGATGAGGCACACAATCCTTCGGGATTTTCTGTTGAAAAACATAGTAATGACTTCGTAGTTAGCAATGTAGTTCAGTTTTAGAAGAATTTATGCAAAACATGCACTGATGTCGTAATAGTAAAAAATCTTACCATGGCATCTCCATGGATGTTACCGTAGTTCAACACGTGCACTAGTGGCACGTATTGACCATAATGTGGAGGTGTTTGACAATAGATATTGTAATTCTCAAGATCAGTACAAAACGCGATCAGATGATTTTTCTCCTGATAAGTTAATTTTGAGCCATCGGTGTAGTAGGTTCTGTCTACCATCTTCCGCACATTCTTTGAAGAATGAAAATAAGCTGTCAACTATTTTGAAATAAACAATATAAATTACTTAATAACTATGTTTGAGAAACTCACATAGCGGTAGAATTGGAAGCGTATCAACAAGGACCCAAATGTCCAAATTGTCTTCGGCGATGTCAGGATCACCAAGATCCATGGTGACAAGCATACCCTCATAAAAACCATACATCTTGCAAAGTGCTTCCCAATTCGTGCAACCAAAATGGGTTACGCTCTCAGAATTGTACAGATTTACTTCAAAATCCATACCATGATGGGTCCTTAGGTGAATTTTCTTTGTTTCCATAGTTTCATGATCTTCAAAATCCAGCCTCTCCAAGACATAGCGTCTTGCATGGCATGGGATAAGCTAGTCGAATTGTAAAAGACAAAAAATACACGTTGAAGAAGTAGAAGTCGTGCTTAATTACGAAAAAAAAACTTGTCGTTGTTGCGTACCGTTTCAACATCGAAGGTCTCCTAGAGCTTAATGCTGAAGCCCCGACCTTCGTCCAGGTGAGGCCTGTCGCACAGACCCCGGTCGTCGTTGCACAAGTCGCACTCCCTCGGGAGACTTTCGTCGTCCGATGACGACATTTCCTAGGTTCATATAATTCAAAGATTAAACTTGTACAATTAAAAATATGTACTATAAAAACTAAATTAGATCATTATTATTCATCACGGGTTGACTATCGGTTTGCCGAGTCTTTTCTTGAAAACTCTCAGCTCACGTGGTGTATATATTCGACCGTCGGTGATGGTCGCTCCTCCCTTCGTCCCCGAGTGCATTACACCAAAATGTCTAGCACACGGGAACGAAGGAGAAGCGACCCCCACGATAACAGTCGGCATTTTTCGTCCTCTCATATGTGGTGGAGACTCTCACTCACTGATTCCTCTCTGACATTTGCGACCGTCGGTGATGGTTGTTACTCCTCCTTCCCCTAGTGCATAACAAAGGTCTAGCACAAGGAGAAGAAGGAGAAACGACCCCCACGACAACAGTCGGGATTCTTCGTCCTCTCTCATATATGGTGGATACACTCCCTCACTGATTTTTCGACCGTCGGTGATGGTCGTTATTCCTCCTTCCCCTAGTGCATAACAAAGGTCTGGCATAAGGAGAAGAAGGAAAAATGACCCCCACAACAACAGTCGGGATTCTTCTTCTCTCATATATATATGGTGCAGACTTTCTCCCTCACTCATTTGTTGACTGTCGTGTATGGAGCCTCGATAGACTTAAAGTCAACCCGAAATGTCATTTAATTATTTTTCTAGAAAATCCAGGCCACTCGATATTTCCTACATATTCTAGCACAAGTCATGCCAGAATTCACGGAAAAATCCGGCATGACCTTTGCTAAAAAAGGACATATCGAGCGCCTGAAATTTGCCAGAACGGAAATTAATCAACACTCCGGCAAAACATAGGCCACTCGGAGGTGTAACCTGCAAACATGGCCGGCCACTTGGGCAAGCACATATCCTATTTGAGCAACACAAGATATACATGTTTATATCTACATCATGTGAGCATTCAAACTTGATGGTCATTGCATTTCAATGGTTCAAAATATAAAAAAAACATTTCAAAATGTCTTATAGGACTCATATTGACATGGAGATTTGGCAGGTCTCACCTCGAGGTCGGAGGGGGTCGGTGACGGGGACGACGGCGGTGATGATGGAGGGGCTCCTTGATTTCTGCAAAAACAAAAACCCTCTAAGCTATCAACTAATCAAATGCATACGCCTTCCATAGTGCTCTCCAATTTGAGCATTCAAAGTAGGAGTAGTTTTCCAATTTGAGCATTCAATAAGCAAAACCAAATCGTAAAATTAATTAGTATTCAAATTAGCATGCATTCAATAAGCAAAACTAAATCATCTCTTTCGTCCGTACATCGTCGAATATTATCACGAATACATCTCGAATAGTATCATATATATAACATCACTAATACAGCTAAAACCCTAGTGAACGACGGGTATCGGCGCGGGCGGTGGACACCCAAAGAGAAGGAACCATCACAGGATCATAGCTCCAGTGAGATCCCTGAAGAACCTGCTAGGTATTGGAGAACCTGCCCTCCAACGCAACCATGTACCACCTCCGCGGGGTCCTCAAGCCTCCGCACCGTCACTAGCCCACGCGACCGCCACCAAAGAAGGTTCGGGTCAACGACGGGCTGGCTCCTCACCAAGCTGCGCCCCCCGGAAGGTAGCACCTCCTAGTACCAGCCCGGCGGAGCCCAGTCCTGGACATGGCCCCTCTGATCAAGCAGGCCTCCTCCACCGAGTCGACGACGAGGATGCGGGATAGGCATCGTCGACGTCGATGCGGGAATAATTGCTTTAACTAAAAAAATAAACTAGTTCTATTAATTTTCTTACTAAAAATAAACTAGTTCTATAGTAAAATTTTAATTAGATCATCAAATCTCATATACCTAAATTTTCTTACTAAAAATAAACTAGTTTTATTAATTCAACTAGTTCAACTAAGCACTTACTATAAATAAAATAGACTAGTACTTACTAAAAATAAACTAGTTTAACTAGTTCTATTAATTTTCTAACTAATTCTATTAAACACTTACTAAAAAAAGTAAAAATACTATATTGAATTTTTTCAATAACCTAAACACTACTGCCCTAAGTTAACATCTACTTAGTTACCTAACCTACTTCCCTAACTAAAAAACATCTAATTAACAGTACCACTACTGCCCTAACCTAATTAACACTATAGTAACCAAATTAGTTCCAAACATCTAAAAACATCTAATTAACTAGTTAGTAAACCAAATTAACCTAGCTAGTTCACTTAGTTCAACTTAGTTAACCTAATGAACTAAATTCACCTAAGTTAATTAACCTAGAGGGAGGAGGATTACCTCTCGGTGGAGGACGGCTAGCGCAAGGGGGGGGGGGGGGGGGGGCGGCGGGGGAGGAGGGCCAGGCGCGGGGAGGTCGGCCGGCGGGGGAGGAGGCCGGCGCAGGGGAGGGTGGCCAGCGGGGGAGGAGAGCCGGCGCGGGCGAGGGCGTTCGGCGGGAGAAGACCGACGCGGGGGACGGCGGCAGCGATGGCGCGCGGCGGAGGCGCGCGAGAGTGAGAGTGTTTGAGGGGGGAGTGAGGTCGAGCGCGGGCCGTTGGTGTGGATAAGGAGCCCGTAGTAGTAGCGCTTTTATGTTCAGTAGCAGTAGCGCTTCCTACATAAAAGCGCTACTACTATGCCTGGCCTGCCGGCAACGGCCTGGCAATTTTAGTAGTAGCGTGTTTTATGAAAACAGCACTACTGGTAAGTGCATAGTAGCAGCGCTTGCCATGTGCAAGCGCTACTGATAAGTAGTAGCAGCGTTTTCTTATAAAAAGCGCTACTACTAAGCTCCTGTGTATAGGCATTTCCCTAGTAGTGATTGGGCACCGGGGGTTGAGCTGTTGCAGGACGCCCAACTCGGTGGCGCGACGGAGCAGGCAGCCTAGCGTGTCAACCGTGAGCACGAAGAGCTGGGGTGACAGGGGGTCGTCTTGCCGTAGCCCTTGGCGGTGCCAAATGGGCGGGCCGGGCTCGCCGTTCAGGAGCACCTTGGTGTTGCCATATCTTCACAGTGTAGTTTCCGTATCATCCTAGAGTAGTATGCCGGATTACCAAAGTGCAGTTTGTCACATTAGTACAGTGTAGTTGACATTTTTATTAGAATAGTTTGCATATTCTTAATTTCTTATAGAGTAAGTTGCCATATATTACCATCGAGCAGTTGCCATATCTCTACCTAATAATAAAGCACGGAGGGTTTCTGGTCGTCCGTCACCCCTTTTTGCAAAAAAAGTCCCTGCAGTTTGTTGAAATCAACCCGCAGTCCATCTTTAAGTCATACCGAACCGTTTTTTTTATTTTCTCAGAAAACCCCCTGACGTTTCAGGTAATCAACCCGCCGTCCATATTTAAGTCATACGAATCGCTTTTTGTGTTTTAACAGAAAACCCCCTGACCTTTCGGTTAATCAATCCGCAGTTTATCTAAAACAAAATTATCCATATCTTTTAAACCGTAACTCCGATTTTAACATATTATATATGAAATTTGATTAGAAAAATGTGTAGAATCTAAAAATGCTGTTACTTTTAGCTGTTAAATATTTCTAAACTATTAATTTCGGTGCAAACTTAATCTATAGTGCACGGTCCGTTTTTCTTTCGCACTGGCGGCGATCCAAATTGCAAATAAACACACATTAAATTAAAACCAGATTGAGAGGAAAAAAACATTGATAACCACGCATGCACAACTCTGAAAATCCTCGCGGGAAAAAACAACATTTTTCTCATCTTATTCTGAGCGATTGTGTGCGTGCGAGCGCGCGCGCTCGTGTGTGTGTGTGTGTGTGTGTGTGAGAGAGAGAGAGAGAGAGACGCCTTAGGACTGACCACGTTCAAATGCGTTTTGGTTGTGTGAGCATTGAGACCACCGTCGGGAACACAAATGTGATGCCATTTTAAAATAAAGAACGTCTACCTATCAGGGTCTCGAGTCGTGGTTATTGGGTTAAGAGTGTGTGTTTTTTTCTGTCCCGTTGCAACGCACGGGCTCTTTTGCTAGTCATTATAGTGTAGTTTGCTATCTTATTCTGGTACTTACCTGTTTGTTGTTTGTCATTCCTTTTAGAAAGAATCCAGAGAATCAAGCTCTCAAGACTGATGAATTGATTACTGACACTAGAGTTAAGGAAGCTTTTGCACAGCTGATAAATGAAGTGTACCCGCGTCTACCTGAGAGTCTACAGGATCAACTGCTTGTTGATCAAACTCAACATCCTCCATCGGGCGAAAGAGAAAAATACTCCCCCGGTTGAGTTGATGGATGGTGAACAGAAGAACTTCCTCAGAAAAAAGGAACTCATACCAATACCTTGTGGATTATAGAAAAGCTAGTCCTGTTAGTTGGCATATGCTGCTTCATGTACCTCATGATCCTCCATGTCACTGGATACTGAATAGAGAAAGGTAAAACCGAATTGCATTTTATTACACTATGTTGATTATATTATTATAATGTTTGACTTTCTTGAATAAATTCAATAGGAAACTTTGGAACACTATGCCTAGATTCTGAAGTTTTTTCTTGGTATCATCTTCAATTTAGGAAGATCGGTTTAGAAGCAGGAAGAGACTAATGGGACTGACTGGCTTGGAAAACAAAGTTACTGTACTTTTAGATTTGATATCTAGCTAGTGGTATGTGGATCCAGCTACAAGATCTGAGTTGTTTCTCAGTTTGGCGGTGCTAATGAACAAGTGGATGTTTCGACAGTGATCTCCACTGTTTCTTTAGATCGTTTGAATATGTTTTGTATGGCTGTTTGATGCTCAAAACAAAGGTTGGTTCATTTCTGATAAGGAGTATCCTAGTTATTTGATGTTCTGTTGTTTCTACGCTGCAATCGATGTGGATTTGCATTCCCCTGTTGCCTTGGTTTTCAAAGTTTTTGTTTCATCGCAAATAAATGCCCCTTGCTCACCACTGTTTCTTTGGCGTACATTGCAATGTTCCAATCAGGTGCTTTCGTTTGGATTCTCTACTCTGAGCTCCATTTGAATTTGTAATAACAAATGATTAGGCTATAGCCGAGACGGGAAATGCAGAACTAATGTTTTCTAAGATGCTTTGGGTGAGAGCTCAGCTCGTTGAGCTCTGTTTACTAATTTCCATCCAGGGTGGAGATGCTAAATGCTCTGCTTCTATGTTCGATATTTCTCATATTGTAGTTTCTCTCAATGAATTGAGCTGGTGAATGCGTACTAGATGAGTCTTAGACCAAATTGATTAGTGTTCATATGTAGTAGTGCGGTGAGGAAGAGCAAGTAAAATTTAGTATAAGCGTTGCACATCATACATTATAATTTGGAACCAATCTATGGTTTTGAAATAGTCAGTGCACTGATAGAGTTGCATGCGTTGGATAATGCAAGGGTTACAGATGCCACCTGACCTGGGGGTCTAATTGCTCCATGAAGTAGGCTGTCACCCGGTCGACTTGGAGGGCAGCGCCCACAATCTTGACAACACGACTCATGGAACGGCGAGACCTCAACAAGGTGTGGATGTCGGTGAGTTCAGCTCAGCTCTCCATATGAGATGAACCATACTGCAGCACACCATCAAGCTATAAAATATATGGACGCTTGATCGCAAGTGTTGCTATTGACCATAAGCAGCACCAAATACTCGCATTGGCAGAACCTATCTCCCACACAAACCACTTCCTAGTCAAGCTCTCCATGTAGCATCTCAGTTGTCCTCTAATATCACAACTTGTACATAAGCTTTACAACTATATTTATATGGAAATTGTAATTACCACATACTATCACTGTTACCTCTGGATTGAGGATAGGTTGCTAGGCATGATCTTAATTTATAGGTGCGTGCCTATATAGGTTATTCATGCTTTCTTTCTGCAAGTTAGTTGATGAACATCGGCATGCATGTACTCATTCAAGTCCATGCTGTGCAAACTAGTTGGTGGCCAACATCAAAACATGCATGAAAATTGTTGCATGCATGCATTCATACAAGATCACCTATATGAATCAATGGCCAATATGCATGTAAATTGAGTAACACAATTCCTTACAAAAACACCCTTACAGAAATTTGAAAATACAACCAAAAATTTGCGGTGCGGAAGTCTTCTTCCTCCTGCATCAGTCGGCGGCGCGCCGAGAGCAAAGCTTGTTGTTGCCTCTGGCCTTCGTGTCAGTGGAGCAAACTTTCTTAAACACAAGAGCTTGTAGAAGCTGCGACAGATAAGTCATCGACGTTGACCAAAAGACGTCGACGGTGCTATCGAGACAAACCTAAGAGAGGGAAACATGGCTCCCACGGGTAGATTGGGGCCTACCTGCACACCCCACCAGCTTCGGGAGGAGGAGGACGAGGCTGGTGATCTACCAGTGGAAGAGGATGACGGTGGAGGAGAGCCCTAAATGACCTTTGGGTAGGGCTTTATCCCGTACATGGTTGTGTGCTGGTCATTGCTTTTGATACGGGATCTTACAGACAAACTTGAACTCGTTTTATACTTAATCACTAGTAGAAAAAGGCTCATTTGTCCCGGTTCCAGAGGCCCATTTGTCCCGGTTCTGGAACCGAGACTAAAGGGTCGGAACTAAAGCCCAATACCTTTAGTCCCGGTTCGCCTACGAACCGGGACAGATGGGGCTCCACGTGGCCGCTGCGGCTTACCCAGCCAGGAGTGCCTTTTGTTCCGGTTGGTAGCACCAACCGGGACCAAAAAGCGTCCACGCGTCAGCAGTTCAGGGGCTGGGGTTTTTGTTTTTTTTTTGAAAGGGGGGGGGGGGTTGGGGGTTTTGGGGGTTTTGTAGGGTTAATTTAGGGGTTTCATATATTGTGTTAGCTAGCTAATAGAGAGAAGTGTCCTCTCTTATCTCTGTGCTTGGTCGACACTAGGTACTATACGTATAGAGAGGACTCGACACGCTAGCTAGTAAGCAAATGAAGGAAACCATTAAGTACACAAGATCGTTATGAACATATATATAAACAGAGAAGTGATCGACCTCTCTTTGTCCGAGAGATTGGCCGAACAACAAGTTTTCGTATATCTATCCGACGCTACTGGCTACATATATACAATATAAGATCTCTTACAATTCCCTAACATCTAATGTCAAATTCCACATGGTATTCTCCGGCTTTATTTATGACGTGGTCAAGAAAGAATCCCGCCAATTCCTCTTGAATTGCTCGTATGCGATCTTGTGGTAGGAGTTCATTCCGCATCTGCCACATCTAATTTGAAGAAGGGGGTCAATACATATATATGAATGAAACTCAACACAAATGATGGTAATAAAATAAAATTTTGAATATTATTGCTTACGCACTTCATATTGTTTTTTAGAGTAGCCCCGCTTAGAGGTCGTCGCGTTGTAGATGAACTCGCAAACGTAGTATCCACAGTAATCATTCCCGGATTCCTGCCACAAGCACTTTATGAGAAATAGAGGTCAATCAAACTGATAATCAAGCATTTTAAATGGTATTGATGAAACTAGCTAGAATCAATGGGAGATGCGCGTAACTAGCTAGTAGTACTTACTTTCGGGTGTGTAAATTGCAGCTCCCCCGGCAGTCCCGGAGCTTCTGCGGTGAACTCTTTCCAAACCCTACCAGACAAAGAAAACAATTACTTGATATCAGGAAATGAACAAAGTTGCCGATACGGTGCGATAATGATCGATTGAACTTACTTCTCGAGCATTTTAGTCATGGCCGCATACTCCTCGGGATCTTTTCGTCTTGAGTCTAAGACGGTTACTAGTCCCTGCTCAAAAGCTTAATCTCTAGGACAGTAAAGTGGAAGCTGCGCACGCATGCATAACTCATCAATTACATTACTATAACCTCGAGTAATAAGGGAAACCGAATATGCACAAGACAGTAACACTCACTTGAAGTTGTAAGGAAAGAGTATTTTCTCTTTGTTTTGATTTTGAAGCAACGATTGTAGCAAGTTGGCCTCGGTTTCTTTGGCATTATATTTAACCATCCATTCATCTATGAGATTTGTGTTAATGAACCTAATGTCATAGATTTGTGCTTTCCTGCATTCGACGATCTTCAATCTGCATAATATAGTGAGGATAATTATATATACATGCAATGAAAGAGCTGAGCTATATATAGAGACTTAATTACAGAAGTAGTACTTACAGACGGTAGCAAGTGACGATTATTTTATCGAGGGCCTTTTGATTGAAAAACTGGAAGAACTCCTCAAATGGAACAGACAACAGATCAATTCCAACGAGGTCGTGCTCCTCTTTAACTCTCAGCGTCAAAGTATCCTTCCCAGACTCGCTGCAGGTGTCCATGTACCACTCATGGAATCTTCGCATCATCGTTGTTAGAGGAGGATGACCAGGTTTGACGAGAGGCTTCCCGTACCGGTATTTGTGTTCGTCCACCTCCATTGTATCAAAATGTGCATCGTCGGGCAGGTAATCTGTAGGATTGGTACCGGGCACCATCCCCGGATGATTAGCGATGATATCGCTAGACACCTTGAGCGGGGGGCATGATTGGTTCGCTTGTTCGCTGAGCTGGGGAATTTTTTCCCACTTCTTCATTCTACTAACCTTCGATCACTGCAAGTACTTCCTGACCGCTCCGCTTCCTGATATGTCCTTTCAATAATGCGCTCATAGTTGGTTTGCGGCGGAGACGGTGGTGGTCGTTTCAGGGCATCGACAGTGCGCTTTGCTCGCACTGGATCTATCGTCTCCTTCAGACGTGGAGGTTTCCTTGCAAAAAAGTCCCTCACTTGGGCACGAGAGATGTCCTCGTTTTCCTTGTCGGTCCTCTCATATGGTAACTTCTCTAGAGGCTTGAGGCTTGGACCCAATCTGTATTGCCTCCCGCTTCTGGTTGTACTGCTAGCCGTCGGAGCAGCCGGAGCGGCGGCGGCTGTCTTCCTTTGTTGCTTACGAGGCGGAGAAGGAGGTGGAGTGCTCCGATGCGCCGGAGCAGCCGGAGCGGCGGCGTGTGTCTTCCGCCGTTGCTAACGAGGCGGAGGAGGAGGCGGACTGCTCGGACGTGCCGGAGGAGGTGAAAGAGGAGGCGGAGTGTCGGCCTCACGCGCCGGAGAAGGAGGCGGAGTGCCCTGATCACTCGCCGGAGGAGGAGGAGGAGGAGGAGGCGGAGTGCCCTGACTCGCCGGAGGAGGAGGAGGAGGAGGAGGCAGAGGCGTCCAGTTCGGAAGCTTGATGTGCTCCTTCCGCCATAGACATGGAGTCTTCAGAGCAAGACCCAGCTGAGTCTCCCCTTCACCGGTAGGGTGGTCAAGCTCGAGCTCCTCAAATCCCTCCGTTATTTCATCCACCATCACAACAGCATAGCCTTGTGGAATCGGAAGGAAGTGAAAAGTTGCGTCGGGTTCAGGAGGTGCAACAGAGCCGACAGCCGCCTTGACTTTGAGGTTCTGCCATTGCGTCATAAGGTGGCAATGTTGAGCCTCCGTGATAGCATCCACGGGGTAGCTAGGAGCCGTGAAGTTAGGATACTGAAGGAGCTCGGTGGAAGCCACGCTGCTTCTCCGCTAAGATGGCGGGGTAGCTTCAAGGGTAGCTTCGGCACCTCGCTGGCTCTCAACTTGTTCCTCTAGCTTTCGTACCCTTGCATTCAGCTTCTGCAGTTCTCTATGCTCCACTTTCCTCCTCCTCTCCCGGGTTTTGCAACCGCCTGCGCTGGGAAACCCAACCTTCCATGCAACGGAGCCTGCCGTGCCTCGTGTTCGTCCTGGGTGCTCAGGATTCCCGAGGGCCTCTGTGAGCTCGTCGTTCTCTCTATCGGGAACGAACGTCCCTTGCTACGATGCGGCGATATACTTCTGAAGCTTCTTGACCGGTATTTCAAGTTGCGCATCCGTCCAAACGCACTTCCCAGTTTCAGGGTCCAAGGTTCCCCCAACCCCGAAAACCCAAGTCCTTGAACGGTCTGGCCAGTTCAATGTCTCTGGTTCGACCCCTTTATCAAGCAGGTCATTCTCAGCCTTGTCCCACAACGGCCGGGCTTTGAGGTAGCCACCTGACCCCGTGCGATGGTGATGCTCCTTCTTTGCAGCATTTAACTTGTTTGTCGCTCACATCTTCTTACTCTTCTCTGATGTCTTGTAGGCCACAAATGCGGGCCAGTGATCTCTTATCTTCTCAAATCGGCCGGTGAATTCTGGAGTCTTCCCTTTGTCGACAAACGTTGATTTCAACTCATTTTTCCACATCCTGAATAGATCTTCCATCTTCTTAAGAGCATGAGCCTTGACCAATGGCTCTATAACTGGCTTATCGGGATCCTCCTCTGGCGGTAGGGTGAAATTTGCCTTCAGCGCGGTCCAAAGATCATCTTTCTGTCTATCGTTGACATAAGACACTTGAGGGTCTTCCTTCTTAGGCTTATTCCATTGGTGGATGCTGATCGGGATCATGTCCCTAACAAGAACCCCGCACTGAGCAGAAAATGCTTCCTTGGTCCAGCTGGGTTCAATCGGTTGGCCATCGCCCTTGATTGCTGTGATCATGAACCTTTCATCCTGGCGCAACCTTTTCTTCGGGCCTCGTCTCATTACCGAAGTTTGGCTCGATCTGGAGGGCTAGAAAAGAAGAAAGAAGAGAGTTAATATGTGTACATATCAAAACAATTAATGCATCAATTAGCTAGTCAGCACAGGCTTAATTAATATATATACCTCGCCACACTTTGCATCAGCTCCGTCCTCCGTTCGCTCACCGGAGCCATCATCACGGTCTCCTTCTTCCACCGGCATTCGGTCACAGGAGCCATCATGATCATGTCCTTCCACCTCCATTATTCGATCACCAGAGCCTGCTTCACCCTTTCCTTCCAGACCATCCGTGTCGTTGAGATACGGCAAGATGTCACCTCCGCCGAGGATTATGTCCCCCAACAACTGTTCTGCTTTGAAGTCTCGGTGCTCCATAGTTTCTGCAAATATTACAACATGGCAATTAATATACAAGCAAGACAGATGGATATATTAGTGGAAAACGTAGACCTAGCTAGCTCGACGCTTCTATGGTTTGGGGTGGCCTCGACAACGCTTCTAGGGTTTGGGGTGGCCTCGACAACGCTTCTAGGGTTTGGGGTGGCCTCGACAACGCTTCTAGGGTTTGGGCCGGACCGCCTCTCTCATGAATGTCCGATGTCCGGACCGACAAGGGATTTAACAAAATGACGCCATTTTGGATGTGCAGAAAATGGTCCCTATTTTTCCTGATCTCATCTACCCTTATATATGTCACGTTGTCTAGTGTCAAAGGATTCAAGAAAACCATGGCTTCATCATTAGCCGGAAGTAACAGGCGCGTGATGGTATGAAGCTCTCCAAAATTATTTTGGAACGGAGTCCTGATAGGATAATTCGCTTTTTGGTACGAAGTTCGGCAAGAGCCTTTCGAATATCGCTATTTCGATGGCCTTTGCTGAACTTTGTACCAAAAGGCGAATTATCCTATCAGGGCTCCGTTCCAAAATAATTTTGGAGAGCTTCATACCGTCATGCGCCTGTTACTTCCGGCCAATTATGAAACCATGGATTTCTTCAATACTTTGACACAAGAAAACGTGCAAATATAGAATGGTAGATGAGATCAGAAAAAATATGGATCAACTTAATTATGCACATCCATAATGGGGGCATTCTTGATAAATCTCTTATAAATCTCGAGAGAGTTTGTCGGGTAGGGGCGGGAGGGGGTAGGAGACCGACATCGTTTTTTTTCTAGGGTTTGGGTGTCCTCGAGAGTTGGTCAAGCGAGAGGGGGGGTGCTCCCGTGGTCTAAAATCGGTCTATGCACGATAGAAACATTTTACCTTAGTAACTTAGAAAAAAAAATGTTATCGGGGAGGGGGTATAATCGACAACGACGACATACATACATGGAAAAAAATGTTATCGGGGAGGGGGTATATCGACCCCCCCCCTCATGTCGAAGTTATCGGAGAGGGGGTATATCGACAACGACATACCCGATAAAAAATAAGAAGAGGAAGAAGAAGAAAAAAAAGAGGAGAAGAAGAAGGAATAGAGGAGAAGAAGAAAAAATAGAATAATAAAAGAGGAGAAGAAGAAGGAATAGAGGAGAAGAAGAATTTTTTCTTCTTCTCCTCTATTCCCTCTCCTTCTTCTCCTCCTTCTTCCTCTTCTTATTTTCCTTTTTCCCTCTCCTTCTTTTTCTTCTTCTTCCTTCTTCCTTCTTCCTCTTTTCTTCTTTTTCCTTATTTTCCTTTTCCTCTCCACTAACCTAAAATCTACTAACCTAAAATGCACTAACAGTACAACTAACCTAAAAATGCACTAAATCAACTAACCTAAAATTGATATCTACTAACAACCTAAATAAAAAATTAATACATATATGAAAAAAACATACATGAACAAAAAAATGCTATGAACATTATATCCATACATGCATAGCCACATCCATTCATCATATAGCTACCACATACATATATACGTTATATATATGAAAAAAATGCTATGAACAAAAAAATTAATACACATTATATGAAAAAACAAGCTCTGAACAGAGCCGGGGTGGCGGCGGCTCACATCGGGGGCGGCCGGCGAGGGCGACAGCGGGGGCGGCGAGGGCGTCGGCGACGGCGACGGTGGGGGCGCGGGCCGGGGCAGGGGCGTGGCCGGGCGCGCTCGGGGGCGGCGGACGGCATCGGCTGGCGAGGGCGACGGTGGGGGCGGCGCGCGAGGGAGCCGGCGACGACGGCGACGGTGGGGGCGGGTCATGGCGCAGGGGCGCGGCCGGGCGCGCTCGGGGGCGGCGGACGGCGACGGCGTGGGCGGCGGACGGCGGCGCCGTGGGCTCGGGGGCGGTGGACGGCGTCGGCGTGGGCTTGGGGGCACGGGCGACGGCGACGGCGTCGGGGCGGCCTGGCGGCGTCGAGGAGGTCGGCGTCGTCGGGGGGAACTGCAAGATGAAAATCAAAATTTTCACAAGTGTTTCTTATATAGATGAAGCTTTGGTCCCAGTTCATGGCACCAACCAGGACCAATGCCCACCTTTGGTCCCGGTTCATGCTACCAACCAGGACCAAAGGTCTCTTTTCAGCAGCCCAAAGGGCGGGAAGCAGAGACCTTTGGTCCCGGTTGGTGGCACGAACCGGGACCAAATGTGGGTATTCGTCCAGGTTTGTGCCACCAACCAGGACCAAAGGTGGGTATTGGTCCCGGTTGGTGGCACAAACCGGGACCAAAGGTGGGTGCTGCTGCCGCGGCCAAAACTTTAGTCCCACCTCGCTAGCTGAGAGGGGCTCGGAGTGGTTTATAAGCGCCGCTGCGCCATCCACTTCGAGCTCCTCTCAACTGCAGGCATGTTGGCCTAAACTAGTCAATCTGTCTGTGGGCCTACTGGGCCTTCTGCGGGCCTGAATCCTGGCCCAACAGGCTAGTTGGGTTTCTAGTCGTATTCAGGCCATGGTGGCCCAGTAGGTGGTATTTTTTTATTTTTTTACCAGTTTTTTTGTTTTGTTTTTTGCTTTATTTATTTTCTTTTGTTTCTACTTACAGTTTTTTCTTTTTGCTTTTAGGTCACAAAAATTATAAACTTTCTGTTAGTGCCATTAATTTTCAAATTTGAATAGTTTAAATTTGAATTTTTTGAAATTTGTGTGGATCACTAGTTTGTGAATAACTTTACTATAAAGATAGATTTTTGAGTGATTCTTTTTCCTGCTACTTAATATTACCGTGTTTTATCATTATATTCAATTTGGTAATTTTTAGGTTATTTTAAATGTCTGTTTTAATCAAGAACAGATTTTGTTATTTTAGTTTGCTATTAAAGTTTCTAACAAAAATTTTCTTTATGAAAAATTCTTTTTGCCATTAATGTTTTGAATAGAAAATACTTTGATAATTTTAGTTGCATAAATTTTATATAAATTTAGTTTAAAAAATACTAGAGGTTTATAAAAGCTTTTTAGTTGACTCGTTTTGCTATTAGAGTTTTATAAAAGCTTTTTAGTTGATTCTTTTTGCTATTGAAGAATATTATAATTTTGTTTTAGTTGATCATAACAGAATATTTTAATTGATTATTTCAAGTTCGTTCTTTTTGTTATTAGTTCATTCTTTTTGCGCTAAATGACCCTGCAATTGAAAAGCACTACAAATGAACTCTGAAAAGGTTGAAAGTTGGCATGGTATCATCATTTCACCCACATAGCATGTGCTAAAAAGTAGAGAGGGTTACGGCAAAAACTGGATGCACTTCGTGTACAAAACGGGCAATCTCTTTCGAAGTATCAGGGTTTCGAACGAAAACTCATCTGTTACAAAGGGATTTCATTTTTTTGAACTTATTTCAACTCCAGACTTTCTGTGTGTTCAAAATGCACCATTCAAAGCCACATCATCAATTTTCAACCCTTTCTGACTTTATTTGTTATTTTTCATGCATTTACTGATTTTTTTGAGCTATATGACCCTGAAATTGAAAAGCACTACAAATGAACTCTGAAAAGGTTGAAAGTTGGCATGGTGTCATCATTTCACCCACATAGCATGTGATAAAAAGTTGAGAGGGTTACGACAAAAACTGGATGCACTTCGTGTACAAAACGGACAATCTCTTTCGAAGTATCAGTGTTTCGTACGGAAACTCGCCTGTTACAAAGGGATTTCATTTTTTTTGAACTTATTTGAACTCCAGACTTTTTGTGTGTTCAAAATGCACCATTCAAAGCCACATCATCAATTTTCAACCCTTTCTGACTTCATTTGTTATTTTTCATGCATTTACTGATTTTTTTGAGCTATATGACCCTGAAATTGAAAAGCACTACAAATGAACTCTGAAAAGGTTGAAAGTTGGCATGGTATCATCATTTCACCCACATAGCATGTGATAAAAAGTTGAGAGGGTTACGGCAAAAACTGGATGCACTTCGTGTACAAAACGGACAATCTCTTTCGAAGTATGAGGGTTTCATACGGAAACTCGTCTGTACAAAGGGATTTCATTTTTTTGAACTTATTTCACTCCAGACTTGTGGTGTTCAATGCACCATTCAAAGCCACATCATCAATTTTCAACCCTTTCTGACTTCATTTGTTTTTTTCATGCATTTACTGATTTTTGAGCTATATGACCCTGAAATTGAAAAGCACTACAAAATGAACTCTGAAAAGGTTGAAAATTGGCATGGTATCATCATTTCACCCACATAGCATGTGATAAAAAGTTGAGAGGGTTACGGCAAAAACTGGACGCACTTCATGTACAAAACGGACAATCTCTTTCGAAGTATGAGGGTTTCATACGGAAACTCGTCTGTTACAAAGGGATTTCATTTTTTTGAACTTATTTCAACTCCAGACTTTTTGTGTGTTCAAAATGCACCATTCAAAGCCACATCATCAATTTTCAACCCTTTCTGACTTCATTTGTTATTTTTCATGCATTTACTGATTTTTGAGCTATATGACCCTGAAATTGAAAAGCACTACAAATGAACTCTGAAAAGGTTGAAAATTGGCATGGTATCATCATTTCACCCACATAGCATGTGCTAAAAAGTTGAGAGGGTTACGGCAAAAACTGGATGCACTTCGTGTACAAAACGGATAATCTCTTTCGAAGTATCAGGGTTTCATACGGAAACTCGTCTGTTACAAAAGGCATTTCATTTCTTCACATGTAACTGCAGTGATATTCTAGATCAAAGGCATCATCATAATAGTTTTGGAGAGAAAGTCTTCACTTTTTCTTCGCTTGTGTGCTTTGCTTATTGCGCCGTAACCATGGATATTCTTTATCGCTTAACAGGGTGCTTGGGTCAGCCTTGACTTTGAAGGGAGGAATTTCATGAAACTTTTCTTAATCTTCAGACATGTCTGTCTTGCCCTCCAATCCCACGATGTCTCTTTTTCCTGAAAGAACTATGTGGCGCTTTGGCTCATCGTATGATGTATTCGCTTCCTTATCTTTTCTTTTTCTCGGTTTGGTAGACATGTCCTTCACATAGAAAACCTGCGCCACATCATTGGCTAGGACGAATGGTTCGTCTGTGTACCCAAGAATATTCAGATCCATTGTTGTCATTCCGTACTGTGGGTCTACTTGTACCCGGCCTCCTAACAGATTGACCCATTTGCACTTAAACAAAGGCACCTTAAAATCATGTCCGTAGTCAAGTTCCCATATGTCCACTATGTAACCATAATATGTGTCCTTTCCCCTGTTGGCTGCTGCATCAAAGCGGACACCGTTGTTTTGGTTGGTGCTCTTTTGATCTTGGGCGATCGTGTAAAATGTATTCCCATTTATCTCGTATCCTTTGTAAGTTAATACAGTCCCCCTGGACAACGAGTACAGCTCATCAGAAATAGTGTTGTCACCTCTGAGACGTGTTTCCAACCAACTGCCGAAAGTCCTAATCTGTTCACATGTAATCTAGTCGTCACACTGCTCCGGGTGTTTGGAGCGCAGAATGTTCTTGTGTTCATCGACATACGGGGTCACCAAGGTAGAGTTCTGTAGAACTATGTAGTGTGCTTGAGACCAAGAATGCCCGTCCCTACATATTATTGAGTCCCCTTCTAGCGTGCCTTTTCCATTCAGTCTCCCCTCATACCGCGATTGAGGGAGACCAATCTTCTTAAGGCCAGGAATGAAGTCAACACAAAACCCAATGGCATCCTCTGTTTGATGGCCCATGGAGATGCTTCCTTCTGGCCTAGCGCGGTTACGGACATATTTCTTTAGGACTCCCATGAACCTCTCAAAGGGGAACATATTGTGTAGAAATACAGGGCCCAGAATGACAATCTCGTCGACTAGATGAACTAGGACGTGCGTCATGATATTGAAGAAGGATGGTGGGAACACCAGCTCGAAACAGACAAGACATTGCGCCACATCACTCCTTAGCCTTGGTAGGATTTCTGGATCGATCACCTTCTGAGAGATTGCATTGAGGAATGCACATAGCTTCACAATGGCTAATCGAACGTTTTCCGGTAGAAGCCCCCTCAATGCAACCGAAAGCAGTTGCGTCATAATCACGTGGCAGTCATGAGACTTTAGGTTCTGGAACTTTTTCTCTGGGATATTTATTATTTCCTTTATATTCGACGAGAAGCCAGACGGGACCTTCATACTGAGCAGGCATTCAAAGAAGATTTCCTTCTCTTCTTTGGTAAGAGTGTAGCTGGCAGGACCTTCATACTGCTTTGGAGGCATGCCGTCTTTTTCGTGCCAACGTTGCAGGTCCTCCCGTGCCTCCGGTGTATCTTTTGTCTTTCCATACACGCCCAAGAAGCCTAGCAGGTTCACGCAAAGGTTCTTCGTCACGTGCATCACGTCGATTGAAGAGCGGACCTCTAGGTCTTTCCAGTAGGGTAGGTCCCAAAATATAGATTTCTTCTTCCACATGGGTGCGCGTCCCTCAGCGTCATTCGGAACAGATAGTCCGCCGGGACCCTTTCCCAAGATTACCTGTAAATCATTGACCATAGCAAGTACGTGATCACCGGTACGCATGGCGGGCTTCTTCCGGTGATCTGCCTCGCCTTTGAAATGCTTGCCTTTCTTTCGACATTGATGGTTGGTCGGAAGAAATCGACGATGCCCCAGGTACACATTCTTCCTGCATTTGTCCAGGTATATACTTTCGGTGTCATCTAAACAGTGCGTGCATGCGTGGTATCCCTTGTTTGTCTGTCCTGAAAGGTTACTGAGAGCAGGCCAATCATTGATGGTTACAAACAACAACGCATGCAGGTCAAATTCCTCCTGTCTGTGCTCATCCCACACACGTACACCTTTTCCATTCCACAGCTGTAAAAGTTCTTCAACTAATGGCCTTAGGTACACATCAATGTCGTTGCCGGGTTGCTTAGGGCCTTGGATGAGAACTGGCATCATAATGAACTTCCGCTTCATGCACAGCCAAGGAGGAAGGTTATAGATACATAGAGTCACGGGCCAGGTGATGTGATTGCTGCTCTGCTCCCCAAAAGGATTAATGCCATCCGCGCTTAAAACAAACCATACGTTCCTTGCATCACCTGCAAACTCCTTCCAGTACTTTCTCTTGATTTTTCTCCACTGCGACCCGTCAGCGGGTGCTCTCAACTTCCTGTCTTTCTTAAGGTCCTCTCTGTGCCATCACATCAACTTGGCATGCTCTTTGTTTCTGAACAGACGTTTCAACTGTGGTATTATAGGAGCTTACCACATCACCTTCGCAGGAACCCTCTTCCTGGGGGGCTCGCCGTCAACATTACCAGGGTCATCTCGTCTGATCTTATACCGCAATGCACCGCATACCGGGCATGCGTTCAAATCCTCGTACGCACCGCGGTAGAGGATGCAGTCATTAGGGCATGCATGTATCTTCTGCACCTCCAATCCTAGAGGGCATACGACCTTCTTTGCTGCGTACGTACTATCGGGCAATTCGTTATCCTTTGGAAGCTTCTTCTTCAATATTTTCAATAGCTTCTCAAATCCTTTGTCAGGCACACCATTCTCTGCCTTCCACTGCAGCAATTCCAGTATGGTACCGAGCTTTGTATTGCCATATTCGCAATTGGGGTACAACCCTTTTTTGTGATCCTCTAACATGCGATCGAACTTCAGCTTCTCCTTTTCACTTTCGCACTGTCTCTTTGCATCAACAATGACCCGGTGGAGATCATCATCGGGCACATCGTCAGGTTCCTCTTGATCTTCGGCTTCCCCCGTTGCAGCATCATCGTATTCAGGGGGCACATAGTTGTCATCATCCTCTTCTTCTTTGCTGTCTTCCATCATAACCCCTGTTTCTCCGTGCTTGGTCCAAACATTATAGTGTGGCATGAAACCCTTATAAAGCAGGTGGCTGTGAAGGATTTTCCGGTCAGAGTAAGACTTCGTATTCCCACATATAGGGCATGGACAACACATAAAACCATTCTGCTTGTTTGCCTCAGCCACTTCGAGAAAATTATGCACGCCCTTAATGTACTCGGAGGTGCGTCTGTCACCGTACATCCATTGCCGGTTCATCTGCGTGCATTATATATAATTAAGTGTGTCAAAAACCATTACAGAACATCATGAATAGATAAGTGACCAAATTAATAGAAGTTCATGATCACATTAAAACCAAAGTACATACATAGTTCTCATTGAACAACATATAGCTCTCCAGAGCATCTAATTAAACCATACATTGAAACTATGTAAAACATTTCAATGCAACAACAAATGCGATCATAATCGCAACCAAGGTAACAACTGATCCAACGGCATAATGATACCAAGCCTCGATATGAATGGCATATTTTCTAATCTTTCTAATCTTCAAGCGCATTGCATCCATCTTGATCTTGTGATCATCAACGACATCCGCAACATGCAACTCCAATATCATCTTCTCCTCCTCAATTTTTTTTATTTTTCCTTCAAGTAATTGTTTTCTTCTTCAACTAAATTTAACCTCTCGGCAATAGGGTCGGTTGGAATTTCCGGTTCACATACCTCCTAGATAAAAAAATCTATGTCACATTGGTCGGCATAATTGTCATAAACAATAAATGAACCAAATAGTTATAAAATATAATATATACCACATCCGAATCATAGACAGGACGAGGGCCGACGGGGGCGGATACCAAAACCATCGCACTATATAATAACAAACAATAATAAAAGTAAGAAAATGCGATCATAATCGCAACCAAGGTAACAATTGATCTAAATCATACAAGTAAGAATTTTTTTCCTTTAGAAAGAAGATAAGAACAAGAGGCTCACCACGGTGGTGCCGGCGACGAGATCGGCGCGGGCGATCGACGGCGGTGAAGATGGGGCCGGGACGTGACGTACCGCTAAACCTAGACAAATCTTGAGGAAAATGGAGTTTGGAGGTCGAGCTTGGAGAGGAGAAAGCTTAAGTAGTGTGGCTCGGGCATTTCATCGAACACCTCATGTGCATAGGAGGTGAGCTAGAGCACCACAAAGCCCTCTCCTCGCCGGCCAGAAAAAACAGAGCAGTGGAGTGCTCTGCTCGCGGGCGAGGGGGTATATATAGCCACATCATTGGTCCCGGTTCGTGGCTGGAACCGGGACTGAAGGCCCCCCTTTGGTCCCGGTTCCAGCCACGAACCGGGACCAATGGATGTGGGCCAGGAGCGAGGCCCATACGTCCCGGTTTGTGTCTGGAACCGGGACCAAAGGGTCCATACGAACCGGGACCAATGCCCCACGAGGCCCGGCCGGCCCCCTGGGCGCACGAACCGGGACGTATGCCCCCATGGGTCCCGGTTCGTGACTGAACCGGGACTAATGGGCTGGCCAGGCCTGGACGAAAGCCCTGTTTTCTACTAGTGAATCCTCCTATAGAGATGCCGAGCTGGGGCTAAATTATAGAGCCCCGCGGTACAACCCCCTCCCCCCCTACAAACCGTATAAAGGGTAATATAGACCTTTCACACTTTCTTATGTGTGGCGGTATGTAGATACATATAGACCCGTACGTTCATCTTTTTTTTTGCTCTTCACTTAAAGTTTCACTTTTTTTAAGTGTAATAATTATGCAGCCGACAAGGATCGAACTAGAGACCTCCCGTTAGACAATACACCGAGGTGACCAACAAGCCACCTTAGTAGATTTGAGTTCTGACAATTATAGGTATGACAGCTCTCTTAGTTATAATACGCGGTGGTTTTCCTTCTTTTCCCCATTTTTTAGTTTTGGCCAAATTTTCATCTGTTTTTTTTTCTCTTTTTTTTTATTTTTCTTTTCTAAAATTCATGACCTTTTCTAAAAATCATGGACTTTTATTAAATTTATGAAATATTTTCCAAATCTGTCAACTTTTTTTGAATCCATAATTTTTTCAAAAAAATATTAAATATTTTCAAATGTGTGAACCTTTTTACAAAACATGTAATTTTGTTTTTCAAAATTGATGAACTTTTTTTTCACATAAGATGATTTTTTTTTAAAACCGGTTGGCAACTTGAGTTTCCCAAAACGGAGAGCAGTTTTTTTGCAACTTTCTTTAGTTAAGTTTTGTTTGGAAAATCTATGAAAATTTTCAAATCCATGAACTTTTTTATAAAATCGATGAACTCAGCCAACGCTTAGGCCAGCCCAACAGGCGCCTAACAAGAGCGATGTTGTCACCTAGTTGGGCCAAGGCCTAAGCATTTTTTTCTATTTTTTGTTTTTCTTCTCTTTTCTGTTAATTCATTTTTCTCCTTTTGAACTTTATTATTTTTTTAAAACTTGTTTTGCAAATTTGATTTTTTTTTGGGAATACCAAAATAAACATTTGAAGTAACTGTTTTAAATTCTTTTTCCATCAAATATTTGTCTCACTTTGTATTTATTAGTTATGTTAAAAACTTAAAAGTAATAGTTTAAGTATCTGTTTAAATTATCATTCTAAATATTTTTTTTCTTTCCAACCTGGTATGGATACCTACCATTGGCATGTCCACATGCTTACAAATGTTGGGGTCATTTCAAGAATGTCTCAAAAAACACCATGTTCAACGTAGGGTGTTCGGGTAGGCCAGAAAGCTCCTTTTGAGAACTCGTTGTTTCACAACGTCCGTCAAATGACCACAATTTTTTTCATTGGCTTGTGTGACCAATTCAAGGCACATGACAAGTTTTTTGATTTCTACAAATTTTGTATTCTTGAGTTTTCTCTATCAAAAAGGGCGGTAAAATTGTCAGTCGTGGCGGAACTTGCGTACGGTGTTAGAAATCACTCAAACCTAGCATGGATGCCTACCATGGACATGCCCACCTGCTTGCAAAAGTTGGGGTTATTTCAATAATGTCTAAAAATATACCATGTTCAACAGAGGGTGTGTGGATAGGCCAAAAGACTTCGTCTGAGAGTACGTTGTTTCTAGACATCCTTGATATTGCCCCAAATTTTTTCATGACTTGTATGACTAATTCAAGGCAACATGCGATTTTTTGTGTGTTTTTGATAAGTTTTACATTTTCTAAAGTTTTCTCGATGAAAAAAGTCCGATAAATGCTTGGACATGTCGAAACATACATACAGTGTCAGAAGTTGTTCAAACCTGGCATGGATGCCTACCATGGGCATATGCCCACCTAGTGGAAAAAATTGGGGTCATTTCAAGGATGTCCAAGAAACACAATGTGCAACGAGCGTGTCCGGGTAGGCCAGAAGGCTCCGTTCGAGAGCATGTTTCTTTTACATCCGTTAAATGGCCCCAATTTTTTTCCATCACCTTGTATGACCAATTTAAGGCACCATGCTAAGTTGTTTGGTTTTTACACAAGTTTTGCATTTTCTAGAGTTTTCTTATCAAAAAATGCTGATAGGCATGGTTCGTCCTATTAAATTGCATGGCCCAGACACGTTCGTGGAGTGTGTAGATAAATAGTCTGTCTTATCTTGTTTAGTCCCACATCGAGCGCCTATGCTCAACGGGGTAGGGTGCTCGTTGATATAAGAGGGGTAGGTGCTCAGAATCGATGCGTTCGCAGGTCCGTTGTAACTCATCAGCGACCAAGTAATTGTTTGGTATAAACTAAAAATCGAACCGATTTTCACAGTTTATCTGTTTTGTTTTGTTATTTTGGTCTTTAATTATGATAACCAATTGAAAAAGAAACGAATAGTATAAACCAAATTTACAGAAGAAAAAACGCTTAAGCCTTGACCTAAATTTACAGAAAAGAAAAACAAATAAATGGACCAAGCCCAGGACGGAGGGGTTGTGTGTGTGCCGGTTTGTGTGACGCTACTCCGTGTACAACGGGAGCTCCTAGTCAGCGCTTGCTGCGCTAGTCAGTGGACGCAGCGCTCGCACGCCACCTTTCATTGGTCGGCCAAACTACACGAGCGACCATCTGTCGCTCGTCAAGAGCATACGCCCGGTCGCTTCTTCGTGGTTCAATAAAAAAAAACCATTTTTTCATGGCTGAGCTGGACGACAAGTTGACGATGGACATGTTTGACCTTTGACCGTTGACTTTCAAAATGGGTTGATCTTTTTGAAAAAGTTCATGGATTTCAAAAAATATTCGTGGATTTGCAAAATGTTCACAAATTAAAAAATACCATGAATTGAGAAAAGATTCATGGATTTGAAAAAAGTTCATCGATTTTAAAAAAATTCCATCAATTCAGGAAAAACAATTCATCGAATTTGAAAAAATGCATTCATTTTGAAAAAAGTTCATCGATTTAGAAAAACAGTTCAACAACTTAGAAAAAATGTTCATCGGTTTTGAAAAAAGGTTCATCGATTTTGTAAAAAGTTCATCTATTTTGAAAAATTTCATCGATTAAAAAAACCCATCAATATTTAAAAACATTTACGAATTGGAAAAAAAATCATAAATTTTTAAAAAGTTCACCAAGTTTGGAAAAACGTTCACAAATTTCAAAAAAGTTCACTCATTTTTTAGAAAAACGAAATTGAAAAAGTTTGCGCATTGCAAAAGGAAAAAAAGGAAAAACAAAGAAAGGAACAGAAAAAGAAAGTAAAACAAAAATAAAAACCGAACAAAACCTTTTGAAAAACCAAGAAAAAAAGAACAAGAAAAAAGGAAAAAGAAAAGAGGAAAGAAGAAAAGAAAGAGAAAGAATCATGTAATCACGTGAACTGATGGTAGCTGGTTAGTTATTACTTTGAACTCTAATCCATGAAGTTGGTGGTTTGAATCCTGCCAGCCTCATAGTTTTTTGCGATTTTAAATATATATAAAAAAGATGGGCAAGCCCAGCAGCTGTAAAACATATATGTATTTCTAAAATATGACCATCATGCACTTTGTTATGAAGAGGTATGAGCTAATATAAACCGTCCTCGTGTTTAGGGGTGGTGGGGGAGGAGAGGGGGGGGGGGGGGGTGTACCGAAGCAGAAGTGAAATTATAATAAAAATTGGCGTGGGAGGATTCAAGGGATACGACTTTGTAGTTCAGGAGCTCTTAATAACTTTAGGACAACTAGCAAAAGGGCCCGTGCGTTGCAACGGGAGAAAAGAATACCACACGCTCTTAATTTACAAAAAATGTCTATAATCTGAGTATTTGTAGCTACGGCCGAAACAAAGATGATCTTTGCCTACAAAAGCGCAAGTTCTAGATTGCACATGTCTTCTATTTCTACATGGCTTGCATGTAGATTTAATACGTACAAAGAAACGGGCAAGTGATCTTCAATTTCTTCTCCAATCCTGATTTTGCTGAGATGTTCATCCATAATCCGGATCAGTACCGATATGAAATAAAGACGGATAATGCATTGTTGATTAAGATTGCACCCTAAATAGTATTCTTTTTAAATGCTTAACAGGTAAAATAACATCATATTCAGATTCTATATATTTTTCTAATCAAATTCCACATATAACATGATAAATTTAGAGTTACGGTTTAGAAGATATGAGTATTTAAAAAAAACATTTGATATATACTGCGGATAATGCACTGTTGATTAAGATTTCACACTAAATAGTATTCTTTTTAAATACTTAACAGGCAAAATAACATCATATTCAGATTCTATATATTTTTCTAATCAAATTCCATATATAATGTTGATTAAGATTTCACCCTACATATTATTCTTTTTAAATATTTAACATGCAAAATAACATCCTATTCAGATTCTATTTATTTTTCTAATCATATTCCATATATAACATGTTAAATTTGGAGTTACAGTTTAAAAGATATGAGTATTTAAAAATATATTTGATATGTACTGCGGGTTTAATGTATGAAACATCGGGTTTTTTTTTATAAAATAGCATGACGGACTAAGAATACCTATTTGCTTTATTAGTAGGTATAGATTATTTCGAACAAAGCTCATGCACGTTGCAGAATAAATGAACCAAAACGTACATTGTGGAAATACTCTGTGCACTTGTAGCATTTGTGGAGAATGTGTGGGCTGTGGCCGATCATTTCTCTGCCGACAGGCTTCGTGGGCAGCTCTGGCTAGTGCCATTTGTCTTGGCCGGCTATATAACTGAACAAACAATATTGGGCCTCCTGACGACAGGGCAGCCCCTATATCTTGACAATAGGCTCATCGAACTGCCTATAATATGTTAGTCATGCTTTCTTTATGCAGATTAGTTGATGACCGTCAGAACATGCATGACACATTGCATGCAATGCATTGCATGAACAGCAGAACATGTGTGAACATTGCAGCGATGCATTCATACAAGATGATCTATTTATTATTAAATACATTAAAACTGAGCACCCTCCCAGCCCTCTCACGCTATTAGCATCCGGAGCCGTCTGTTTTTATGATCTAGCCAATCCTGGTCGTTCGATCTCCGTTAGCACCCGTCTCCCGCTAAGTGGGCGAGTGTCGTTGAGGGACGCTATTCCGGTGGAAAAATCGGAGCGTGCTGGTTGATTGGGCTTGTGCACGACGGCCCAACTCTGATTCAATTCGGTCTCACCAGAACCGGTGTTCACTGGCAGGCTACCGTCCAAGATGGTGGCCGCACTTCCCCGCGCTCCCTCGACGCCGGTCGTGCCTTCCCTGGGTGGGTAGCTCCAAGCGGGTATGGAGTCACATCTTCGCATCTCCTTACCTTTCCTGTTGTAATATGCGTCATGTTCTTGAGATGTTTAAGGGATCTGTAAAAAAATCCAACGTGCTTTCCATGGAAATAAAACACACAATCTATGGTGACGCCTCATGCTCGTGGCAGCTTGAGGCAGCATCAATGGCTCATTCATTTTCATAATCAGATCAAACTCGTATTGTTAGAAGTAATAGTAAAATCTTGTTCATTGTGTCGTTTTCCTTCAGGTTGCTGAATCTTTGATAAAACAAGTTTTAGCACACCCAGTCACTCACACAGAAAAACAGTTAATCGACAAAGGAGGTGAGATTTCTTTCTTGTTAGTTCTTCAAACAAGATGTCACAGGATGCACGTCAAAAACTGGTCCTTGTTCTTCAACCATTGTTTCATGTGCATCCATGCATGTCAAATTTTGCAAAATCCAGAAATCTGGTTGGATTGATCTCCTTCTGATAACACTGAGCCAATAGACTTAACATCCTTTTCCTGAAAAGTATGATAAACAGGGGATAAAAATATCAGGTTTACTATTGGTAAGTTTGCCCTAGTTATTTTGTCAACTGCAAATTAATTTTACTCTTTGTATCATTGCATGAAGAGCTTTCAGATTATAGTGTGTTTGGTTCTATAATAGTCCGACAGTTGAAGAAATACTGCAGACAGGCATAAAGTCATAAAGAAATATCAATTCTCTGTATCTATCCAATTTACTTAATTTTTTATGATGGGGAGACCCAGTGGTCTACAATGCGACTTGCAGACAGACATAAGTCATAATAGAAATATCAATTCTCTGTATCTATCCAGCTAACTTATTTTCATATGATGGAGAGGCCCATTGGTCTACTGAACCCAACCAAGCTATATTTCCTGCAAGTCCTTCTATCTCCTTACATATGCTCCTATTTGAATTGTGAAAGATAGAAACGTAATGTTATTTTTCATAAGTTTTTTTTAATCTTGAGTAGCAGACATAATATTGCGGAAACTGATTATTCAGCATGAGAATTTATTTATACAATATTCGTATTGTGATTCTGCAAGTTCCACTAATCCTGAGCTTTCCTATTTTGCAGACCAATGAATTGAAATGGTAAGTCCCATCTGGAGAAACAGTGAGTTCCAATCTATCTCATACATTCATTGGCTTGTATTATGTTCTATTTCTCCATACACAACCACAACACTTTGACATTATCTTACTAATTTGTGCATTGTGATTGCTTAGAAACTTCAAGAAATATGTTTCTTCTCTTCCTGTCTTCTGGTAACATTTTTAAATAAACACAAGTATTGGTTTGGATGCAGACTTGCATGTGAAAATAGGTGAGTTGATTATTTATTGTTTTGATGGTCCAAGTTTTGAAAATGGCTTTGGTGAAGAAATGTGTTGTTAGCACGAGGTATCACTGTAAGTGAAATAGTGTGATAGCATGATTCCTTTCAGGCTCAATGAGTACTATCCATGTCAGATGTGGTTACGAAATTCGCTGACTGAAAATAAAAGTCACTGCTATGTCCAGTCGGGATTTGTGTATCCCTTTTCTTTTTTAGGATATGCCAACTAATGCATCATAGAGACCATCTAATAGATGGGCTGATGAAACTCTTGCACTAACTAAACAGGTTAGTTTTCTCCTGTGATATAGAGTTTTAAATTCATGGTAGGTCCAGTAGTTTAGCCTTGATGGTATGGGTTTTTGTTCTCTATATAAATTTTAATTATACGTTGATATTCCTTACAACAAGCTTTGTTTGCATATCTGTGAAATTTAACAACTGGTCTTTATTTACCTTAATTTACTGGAAGTGGTATGGTTATATGTTTCTTCTCTATCTAAATTTATGTTACTATCACTGTTTTATATGAATGAGTACACATTTTGTAGTGCTCGATTTACTTTCTTGGTGCATGTTTATCAATGTTCGAAAGCAACGCACAATGACTGTGGACTCTTTAAGTTGATATGCATCTGGTAGTGCTCAATTTACTTTCTGTATTCTCAATTCTATCGGTTGTTTTCAGTTTACCATAATTTCACACAATACAAATGTTAATTGAGTTGCCTACATTTCAAATGATAATAGCACATAGTGGATCTGTTGAATGGGAACTTACCCTCCATCCATGGATATATAGGAAATAGCACCTAATTTCCATAACCACCATTTGCATACTGTGAGTCTCCGCTCCATCCTATCAAACTTCTTTCCATGACGTGTGGAAATTATTCACATCTCTGTAAGACCTCAAAGTTGCTTGCAAGGTCTTAAATCTTATTGATGGATTAGCTATGTTTGATTTAGAGAGCTTTCATCAGATCGGATAACTAAACCAATCATTTTACTGGTTATTTTATCATTGTTTGTAATAACAATATATAATATATTTTTTGTTGAATTCCATATTATATTTCTCCATATCTCCATTTATGTTGTTAAGAATGGACGGGTCCCGGCAAGGCAGAGGATAACTGGAGTGGGTTGTGGTTGAGTCATCCTAGAAGTCTCATCGAACATATAAACCTGGCTAGGCAACCTGCCATTCTAGCGCACTTGACAGATTTTCACTGTGCGAGCTGTTCGATCTTCTAACCGTCGTACAATTTTTGCTGCTGGCAGTCGTTGGACCGTCAAGTCTGTTGCACCTTCTATGCTGGGTTCGAACATATAAACCTGGCTAGGCAACCCGCCATTCTAGCGCACTTGACCGATTTTCACTGTGCGAGCCGTTAGATCTTCTAACTGTCGTACAATTTTAGCTGCTGGCAGTCGTTGGACCGTCAAGTCTGTTGCACCTTCTATGCTGGGTTCAAAGCTGGATGACCGATGGGCCTCGTTACATGTGGGTCCAAAGAATGGCGTGGATTTTCCTCTCACTTTGCGTATCTAAGGTATAGGATGTGCGCAGCTCACGGTGAAAACCTAATACCAATTAGTAGAATGCCAGTGCGTTGCTACGGGCTGTAATGCATATATAAATGAGTCAAACAAATGATTAAGGTCGTCTCCAAAGTCAAAACTCAATCTCCCTAAGGCGTGCCAACCTAGATTCATAGTGGATGTCAATAGAAGCAGAAACAATAATGCGACTCTCGTACCCCTTCGCTTCTACCCTCATGCGACTTTCATCCAGGGTTTCTTTGCCTCTCGCTGGCGTCGGCGCCAGTCCACCTTATCTCTTATGCATGGTCCTTGGACCATGGAGGCACGTTGGATCCCTACCCTTGCCGGTGGGAGGGCTATGTTTTTAGGTGTTTTTCTGAGTTTTGTTAAGGTTTGTGCCATGCTCAAGAAGATGGGGCGATGGCGGCTTCTTGAATATGGAATAAGGTTCTCGCTGCCTAGCCCCTGTCCCGGTGATGTTTCAAGCGCCATCGGAGGGCGTGTGCAGGCGTATCTCCAACGGATCTCATGGGATCCAATCGGAATTTGTCTTCGGTGGATCCGCCTGGAATCGGTCTTTGTTCATCTAAGTCAGTGTGTCTGTAGGTTGGATCCTTCCAATCTACTTCTCTTCATCGACGGCGGTTATTGTTCTGGGACGATGGTCTTATGGGGCCTTAGCACGACGACTTCTTGATTGTCTACTACAACAATGTTTTCCTGGCTTCGACGAGGGAGGGGTGATCATGGTGCATGCCTTCGGCTCGCTCCAGTGCTCCTAGTCGTCGCTAGGTGGTCCACATACCTGGATGCAAATTTTACTTCTAGTGTTCTCTGTACTACCTTGACAGTTCATGAATAAATCAGAATTTTGTCGCAAAAAAAGAAGTCATTTATAAAAAAAAAAAAAAAAAACAAAAAAAAAAAACAAAAAAAAAAAAACACAAAACCCCCCCCACGTCCGGGCGTGTTCGAACATCAATCGGGTGCCCAGTAGGCTCCCCAAAATTCAACCGTCTGGACAGCCTGGGCTCCCTAAAATTCAGACCATATGCGAGGGAGAAATGTGGTTGTCCGGACTATCCGTCATGTTATCTCCAGCATGCGCCAACAAAAAACCCACCACACGACGCACCCTTCCCTTTTCCTTTCGGGCCCTCTCCTTCCCGCCTGGTTTACCTCTGGAGCGGGATATTTCTCGTTGGATCTGTCTCGTTTAAAACGGGATGACGCCCACCTCACCTTCGCCGTGCGCACATTTTTTTTCTTCATATTTACAATATAATAGAGTTGGTTAAACTAACACATACTATTGTCACAAAACAACAAATTATTATAGAGATCATTCTCAAAGGTCCATTCAACTTTGCAAATGCACGCAGTAAAATGTCATATTTTCTAGGGTTTCTAATTGTGTGGCAATAGGTGTCAATATTTTTCTTCCATTTCTCATATCTCGTATATTACCTCTCTTCATCGGCGGCGGTTATTGTTTTGGTATGCTGGTCCTATGGGGTGTTAGCACGGTGACTTCCTGATTGTCAACTACAACAATATTTTCCTGGATTCGACGAGGGAGGGGTGATGACGGTGGTGCGCCTTCGGCTCACTCCAGTGTTTCTACTCGTCGCTAGGTGGTCCACGGACCTGGATGCAAATTTTACTTCTAGCGTTCGTTGTACTACGTTCACAGTTCATGAATAAATCAGAAGTTTGTCGGAAAAAAAAGAAACTCATTTCTCCCCCACACGTCCGGGCGTGTTCAGACATCAATCGGGCGCCCAGTAGGCTCCCCAAAATTCGACCGTCTAGACAGTCCGGGCTCCCCCAAGTCCAGACCATATGAGAGGGAGAAATGTGGTTGTCCGGACTATCCGTCATGTTATCTCCAGCACGTGGGCCAACAAAAAAAATCAACCCCACGACGCACCCTTCCCTTTTCCTTTGGGACCCTCTCCTCCCCGCTCGGTTTACCTCCGGAGCGGGACATTTCTCGTTGGAGCTCTCTCATTTAAACGGGATGGCGCCCACCTCACCTTCGCCGTGCGTTGCAGTGGACACGAAATTTTTCATATTTACAATATAATAGAGTGGGTTAAACTAACACATACTATTGTCACAAAACAACAAATAACTATAGAGATCATTCTCAAAGGTCCATTCAACTTTTCAAATGCATGTACGAAAATGTCATCTTTTCTAGGGTTTCTAATTGTGTCGCAATAGGTGTCAATATTTTTCTTCCATTTCTCATATCTCGATTATATTTAGAGTTTGCAACGCGTTCAGTTCAACATGTCAATGTCATGATGAAATGACATCATATGTCCATTGAATTCTGCAACTGATGAAATGAGACGTGGGAGACTAGTAGCAACCTGAACATATTATTAGTCACCAATATGCTCCACCTCAAGCCCATACTATTGCACGATCGACCTGACCAATGTAGTGCCGTGTTTTCCTTGCCCGCGAACGTTTCAACAATCGTCAGCGTGTGGACATCGTACAGAACATGGTCGTCCTCCATGTTGGTGAACACTTGGTCGCCCATGTCACGAGCGCATGGTGGCCGTTGACCATGTTGACAAGCGGTGCTCGGCCATGTCGCTAAGAGCCTATTCACTATCTTAGCCCACAAGTGCTTTCAAAATGATTTGGTGCGATTAATTGGCTGCTTAATTAATTAATTACACAAATAATTAACTGCCTACGTAATTCTGTGCATGCCTAATTAACTTCCAACTAAATCAACAAATTATCTGCCTAATTGGGTAAAAAACCATACTTCTAATCCTCTGTAGGCATAATTAACTATCTACCTAATTAATTTATTGCATTGATGACCCAGTTTCCAAATTGATTTGGTGTGGGAAAAATTCCTATTCGAATGGACCTAATTAATTTCATATGTAATTAACTACCTAGTTATTAATTGTGATAATGATTTGATTTCCAAATTGATTTAGCGTTCAATTTCCAAATTATTTTTGCATGAATGGCTGCTACGAATGAATACTACGTAAATATTCCCTTTGATAGAGACATTAAATGTTTTACGTGCCTCTTATATTTTTCGATTGAGCCTTGGTGGTAAATATGCTTTTGAAGTAGATTTATTTCTGCAAGGCCTATCTAGCTAGTATTGTAGGACACATTTCTGTAACGATTTTTTTGACATTTGAATGGACAAAATTGATTTGAGAATGTAGCCTGTTTGGCTCTCTGTACGACTGACAAGAAATATAATCGGACCGCGTCCATGAACGCTTGTATGTGGTGGTCCGATGACCCGCCCGCCGCCATGGCCGTCCTCAACACCGTGCTCCACGCCCTGGCATTCTCGAGCATCGCGCCGACATCAGGCCCGGCCACGGTGTCCTCCATGGCGTCGCACACGCCATCCCTCCGTAGTGGCACGCAGATGTGTACACCCATCTTGAACTCCTCCACCAGGTACATGACGTTCATGCACTGGTCACCCCACTGAGGGAACGCCACCAAGGAAAGCCACACAGCGAGCGTCTCCAGCGTGGAGTTCCAGCCGCAGTGCGTGAGGAAGGACGCCATCGACGGGTGCACAAGTACCAGGTCCTATGGACTCCACGACACCATCCTATCGCGCCTGATGACAGAGTCAAGGTACTCCTATCGGAGCATCGTGCTGCATTCAAAAAACTCACATACGTCATATTGAAGAAATCAACAAACGATCAAAAAACATGTTTCCATCTAAAGGGCATTGGGGCATTCTTCGGCAAAATTATAGTAGAAAACAAGAGTAATAACAACATGAACTAACATCTATTGTCGGAGCGGGAGGTGAACCGAGAGCGAGGAGCACGAACGATGCCGAGATTTTGATGATTTCGGCGTCTCTATGCATATACCTAGCTACGTGCATACCGCGTCCATCCGCTCCTGTCCTGCCTTCCCGCGCCCTCCTTGCAGTATAACTGCACCATGTTCGTTGTGTCCCTGAAGTGACCTGGCTCGACAGCGTTGATGCCTTAGACTGGCCGGCCCCGTGTTTTCCTGGGTAAGGGATGCCGATCTGGCCAGAGCGATGGCCGAGGCTGGTGCTAGAGCCAGAGTTGCAAAATGGACAGGAGCCGATGTTGGAGCGATGGGCAAGGCAGACACGAGAGGTAAGGAAACACATGGCCGAATTGCTATATGAAGAAGATTATGTGTACGTCCACATGGAATGGCAATGCGATCAAAGAAATCTATTTATTATGGAAAGTTCATAAACATAATTTGATACATAAAGGAGATCATGTGCGCCCTCATGGAAAGGCATGCCCATCAATGAAACATATCTATCAAGGTAAGGAAAGTTTTGATCTGTTCAAATTTTGCAAGTTAATTTGTTAAGAGGGAAGGCGATTATGTGTACTTTCGCTTGGAAAGGCAATGCGATAAAAAAATCCATTTGTTAAGGAAAAATCATAAATGTAATTGATACGAAGGTATCTTGTGCGCCCGCATGGAAAGACGAGGCCATCAACAAAACCAATCTATCGGGGTAAGGAAATTTCTGATCCACGGTGTTAAGAGGGAAGGGCAAAATAAACCTTCTGTGTCAATGCCACTGCTTAAATTTCGTAACATATTTCGTAACATACCCTCTCCCATCAACTTCCCTTTAATAGTAGAGATAATTAAATACCCTTTCCCATTATTTTTATTCAAATCATATTTCATAACATACCATATACCTCCAAAATTTCCAAGTTCTCTTAAATTTAAATTGATGTTCTTCCGTGTCAATGTTCTCCAAAACTTAGCCTAAAAAGATCAGAGTATAATGACGTTCATTCATACAATAAAAATCAAGACTATGCATGATGTCCATTCATTTAACTTTTATGTAGGACAATCATATACTAAATATTTATTGGATATATGACACCAATTTCGCACATTATCTGCTGCCGGTGGAGACCACGTCGGGATCACAGAGGAGGAGTCGGCGTGTGCAGAGGAGGACTGGGGAGGCTGCGGCTAGCAAGGCGTCAGCGGGACCGCAGCATGGCAACATCGTGTGGAGAGAAAGCTGGGGGAGCCAACCAGCCAGGCCAGGCGTCAGCGGGATGGCAGGCACCGGTAGGAACGTGTGCAACGACTGCGCATGGAGCGGGTAGTCGTGAGGAATAGGATTAGAGGGAGAAGACCACGACAGAGGTAAGTTCCACTTATCACGGGAATTATTGATACGAGATACGAGATCGCTAGCGTGCGGAACGAGAGGGAGCCGGCGAGACAGACGAACGAACGACGTACACACTGACCATCACGACCGCAGACTGCTCCTTTAGGAGTAGAGAAATCCCTCCCTGTTCTAGAGCCCCACGTCCCCCTTTACAAGGGGTTTGATGATTTGCCCTTTGATTGTCTCAATGACAGTGGCCCTGGGCCCCACCCGGCAGCCTCTCAGGGGGGGCAAATGATCAAATGGAGAAGTAAAGTGGGGTAAAAGATCCATTTTCTCCCCTTTCGCGTGGTCGCCGCCGCCTCTCCTCGCCTCCTCACACCCTCTCCAGCCTCCACAACCATCACCACGCCCCTTACCTACCCTTCCCTTCTATCCTCCTCTCGATCCAATGCTACCGAGCGTGGGCGCTGGTTGCCACCATGGGAGAGCAGGGCGGCGAGGTCTTCATCGATCGTGGGTGTGCAGGAGCAGGCGGAGGTGAGGAGGACGACAGCAGGGGAAAGAGCAGCCGGGTCGAAGCTCCCGGCGGCACTCGTGTCGCGGTGGAGTGGAGGAGTGTCGCTAGCCGCGTCACAGAGAGAGAGGAGGAGGAGGACGCCTGGATTCGGCCTCGACCTCGGCCTCAGCCTGTGGAGTTGGCGATGGCATCGTCAGAGGCCCGGGCCTCCTCCCCGGACAAGGCACTCGTGCTAGGCGATGGCGATTTGTGCGCCGGTTCAAGGTGAGGCACCTCCTCTAGCCACATCCAGTTTTTTCCATGAGTTTGTGCTAAAAGAATGAGTGTTCTTTGGTATGACCCATGCATTCTGAATTTAGGAGGAATGGCAGCAAAGAGAAGCCATCCTTTTGAAATTCTTAGTACTTAGAGCATCTCCAACAGGTGCACAAAAATTCCGCGCCTTAAAATAGTTTTAGCGCGCCACTGTAACACTTTTAGTGCGCCGGACCCAACATTGCTTTAGCAGATGCCCAAAAACGCGCGCCCAAAAGAGCACGCAGTGTAAATTGTGAAGCGCGCGCAATCCGGCGCCTCAAATTTGCATCTTTTGATAGCGTTTTTCAGCGCGCGCCCAACCCTTTTTTGCGTGCGCACTGTTTTACAGCTTCTGCTGGAGCTGTCCGGCGCCCAAAAACCCCGGATTTTAGCGCGCGGCCCAATTTTTGGGCGCCTATTGGACATGCTCTTAATGATGTGTTTTTCCTCATTCTTAGTTGTCTAAAGTCTGAGCTTTACGTAAATCTCAGTTTCCTTAGCAAACATATGTCTGCAGTTTTTAGTTTGATATGTGGTGTGAGGTTGGGATTTGTGATGAAAATGGTTGGATGTTGATCCAAGGGTGTAGAAAGGTGAATGAGATTCAAGAACGATTCAGGCAGCTTATGAGTATGTTACATTCTGATATTGACTTCAGATTACATAATTTTATTTCCTTTGGATCGTTGCTTGGGTTCCCTGTGGCCAAGTATCGTGGTTTTAAAGATAACAGGTGTTTCATGAGCCTATGATTCATTTAGGAATCCTTGTAGCACAGATCTCCATTCCTAATTGGACTAGGATATGAGTAACATTACTCTGAATTTTGCTTTGAGAAGAATCTAATG